>OX030950.1:147704469-148102166 GCA_943735915.1 Pherbina coryleti | reverse complement strand
ATTTTCAGCACCCATCTAAGGCCTCAACTAGTTAAAATCTCGTAGCCTCGTGAATAGGCTCACTTGTTGGCAGAAGCAAAGCCTTCCCGGAGATTGTTAACATGCTCTAAAAACCCCTCTAGTTTTTCTTTTGTACCTTCACAATCTGACTGACATTTTGGCAGAAGTTAAGCTTTTCCAGTGATTGCCACCACCCCTCGAAGACCTTCCTTGTTCTTCTCTCATAATGTCGAAGTTGAAAAACTCCGAGTAGCCTTCTGAACAAGCACAGAATATTGCAAGGAAATCACATGATTCATCGGAATCTTAACAAGTTTCGTCCTAAAATCCTAACATCAGCTTAGGATAGTCACCTATCGCTCTGATGAGGTCGATTGGAGCTCAGGATAGACACTGTTTATAGTATAAGAATTCAGAATAGTGACATCAATTCAAAAAGAGAGACTAAAGATAAAAAAAAAAAATAGAAAAAAAGAGAAATGGACATTTCAGCCCATAAAAGGATTTTTACAAAGCTTTTTATGATCAATCAAATGATCGAAAACTGGTCTGCCACACCAGGGGTCCAGGGTGCGAGTCCGGGTCAGGCTTTGGTCTTTCTGCATTTCTTTTTTCATTTCTGAAAATTCTTATATCTTTAAATATTTTCGACTCAAAGATAGAGTTGGTTGTAGAGAAGTTTCTGGATGGAATTGCCTTATAACTAGAATTGACTAGGACTAGAATTAAATTCTGATTTAAAAAGTATTGAGTCTGTTTTGGCTCGTGGGGTGTGTCAGTTGACTTATAAATATTTTAAGTTATCTACGAGCTGGGGCCTGTTTCTCAAAACTACAAGTTGACAAGCTCACAAGATACAAGTTACAAGTGTATTTTCTACAAGCGCTTGTAAAAACTGTTTCTCAAACATTTTCACAAGTCTTATTGCTTTTCTACACTTGTAGATTTTCCATTTGTTGAAACATGCCACTATTTTTTAAAACTCGAGCATCATGCGTACTTCCAGGCCAATTAGCGTATGAATAATAAAATTGCAAGTCCGGTCCACAAACAACCATGACGTTATTAAGTGGTTTCCATGTCGGTCTACATAAGCTTCTTCGTGTTCGGTAGGAGCATCTATTTTTATAAGAGTTCCATCGATGCATCCGCAGACCATTGGCATTCCTTTTATGGCAAAGAAGCATTCTACGATCACCTGAACATTTTCTGGCCATTTTACGTAAAGTTGGGGTAACGTATTATTCACATCACTTACAACATTCTGGATAGCTCTGCAAACATTGGCTTTGCTAACACCATGCATATCTCCAATTGCATGGTACTGCGCTCCTGTCCCCATCCAATGGAGAGCAATTTGCAATTGTAATTCAACGGACATGGCATTGCTTCTTCCAGTACATCTTTTCAATTGGCGTCCTTATAGGTTGCCAAGATATTCCAGCTTATGTGCTGCCAAGCGAAACCTCTCGTTGAATTCATACGACATCTCAAAATATCCATAATTTATCCGCGGTCTAATAATCCTTGGTCTTCTGATAACTATGAATTCCTCATCACTACTTGAATCACTTGACCACATTTCTCTGACAGCTTTTATTTTTGGATAAAAATCATTTTTATTTTTGATTATTTATGTTTCTTGTAAATATTTGAAGAGACTTGCGAGACTGTCATAATTTTTGACAGATTGCCACAAGCTACAAGTGTTAAAGTAAGTTTTGAGAAACAGAATTTCATTTTTAATTATTTTTGAGACTTGTAAAAAAGGCAAATCGACTTGTAGCTTGTATTCTGCAAGTATATTTTCGAGAAACAGACGCTTGTTCAATTACTCCGTTCTACAAGTATTTCACTTGTATTATAAGACTTGTATTTTTTGAGAAACAGGCCCCTGCTCTTTATAGAAAAGAATAAGTGTGGAAAATTTGGTTGTTTTTTTTTTTTTTGCTTTTAAAGTTATTTGAAATTCGCCTTTGGGTTGGTTGTCCATCCAAAATGTATGCCTACTTTGAAATAGTGGATTTAGGCCTTTGAATCTCATTTAAAATTCCATCTTTTTTTTTGTCGTTATGCATTGTGTATGCATTTAAATAAGTATGATATAATAACAAGCACCATTTGTTCTGTATTCCACGGGACACTCTCATATTTTATGGAAATATCCCGGGGAATTATTTTTTAATCTATGACTTAACAGGTCCATGAGTTTCTTTTTAACATTTTTCCAATATCTACGATAATTATTTTAATTTGTCGAGCATTTTTTTAGTTTTAAAGTTTATCATAAATCAACGCGGAAATTTCACTAATTTTTTTATTCTTATTTTTTTAAAAATTTACAAATCACAAACTACAAAATATACAATATTAGGTGATAACGGATACTTGTAATTCCTACAATTTTAATTAGTTTTTTTTTAACTAAAAAATAAAATAATGAATATAAATAATTGTATCTTGAGCGGTAAACATTTCTTAATGTGAAAATTTATAGTATATTTATATCTTATAAATTTTATATAATTCTTAGGTAAAGATATTTTTCCAGTAAAACCAAATTTAAAAATTTATTTAAAAGTAATTAACTTTCATTTTTTATATCAAAATTGTCGTATCAAACTATATATCAACCATTCAGAACCCATGTTGACATTTACATTTCTATGTTTGAAAAAAATCTCTCACAGCATTGGCGGTAAGAGCTTTGCCAAAATATATCTCGCCCGAATCCTCAATGACTGGCATGAAACTGTAACATTTTAGAAAAAAATATTGAAAATTAAAATACACTTTATCATTTACATATATACTTGAATTGTTTAACTTACTCTTCATCATCCAAATCTTCAAGTATTAAACTATAAATATTTTGTATAGTCTTGTGGTTGGCATATTTTTCAAAATTTTTACAAAATGATGCTATAAAAGGGCTGACAGGCGCATCGGGACATGACCAGTAGTGCCCCAGGCGACATTCTGGACCTGTTTGTTTTCGAAGTTTTAGAAATTTTTAAACATGTTTTTCTAGAATGTTGATAAATTTTCTTTATTTACCTGTTGCATACAAGCGTACCGTGGGACCCACCCATAATTTAATTGGTTCATTATTTGTGACATCCACATAAGCTTTAGATGCTCCGGGTAGCTTTTCGCTGTAGTTTTGATTCGTTTGTATGATGAATAAACGTTTCTTGTTGGCCAGGGTACGATTTTGTGTAATTCTCACCAAAAGATCATTATTGATGCATAATTCTCTGCCATCGCTAGTGGTGATTAAGTGTTTGTAGGGGTTTTTATTGTCCAGTACAATAATAACAATATATTCGTAAATTGAAAAATTCTCAATACAAACTGAAAAAATAAATTGAAATAATTTTATTAGAATTTAAAAATTTTCATTAATATTTATATATTCATTATTCAAATTATATGAAATAAATTCACATCGACAATTTACAAGAAAGTGCGAAAGTTTCTAAAAGTACGTTCTTGACAATTTCATATATGAAGAATACGATCTACGATATACGCAGACAAACGAAGTGTCATGAATTTCCTTATTATTTCATAAACATACGAGTATAAAAATGCATAACAAACTTTGACATTCTATTGAAAATTATTTTAATTTATTATTTTAAATTTCAATAGAAATTTTTTGTAGAATTTCAGTATAAACTTTACTCTAATAAGCCTGGCCCCTAATAATCCTGGCCCCAATCGACAGAACAGACGACTTTAAAATTAAACTTGACTACATTGTCGCAGGAGATTTTAATTCTCTGTCAGTTGTGTGCGGTATGCCCTTCACCAATTCTAGAGGATGACGAATTCTGATATGATTGCCTCGTATAGGCAAACATTGCAACTTCCACCACTTTGCTCGTGGGCTTAAAGTTTGGAAAGCTCTCGAAGATCTAACAGGAAGCAACCACCCATATATGACATATTGCGTCGACATATTGAGTGGCCTCGCATAAAATATATAAATAGCAAAGGCACACACAAGTGAAATACCTCCAAATTAAACCCTGAAGCTTTTCTCACTGAAATAGATGCTGTGTCCCAAAAAAAATTCGCCACAAATGACGCAAGGATCTTAGTGAAATAAACTTTGAGATAAATTGAACGAGCCTGTGACAACTTGATGCTAAGATCTAAAAGAAGAAGGTGCAAAACCTCCGTCTATTTGCGGACAAAAGAAATATGACTGCTGAGACATACATGCATTCATAGTCGAAAGAGATATGTGACGATCCTGTATAGTTACATCCGAAAATGAAGATTTCAAGATAAATTCCAAGAAAAACCTTAAAGAGCTATAATTTAGAGACTCCCCTGAGATACAGATCTTTATGCATGCTTGAGACAGCTGGAAAGTTTTTAAAAAGACTCCTGTAAGTCTCGCCCTGTAATATGGGAGATAGTATCCAAATGTCGGGGGATAGTATCCAAGACAACATGGCTTTAGACTGGGTAGAACCATATTTGATGAAGTTCCACAAAGCTTTGAAGCAGCACAAATTAGAAGCCAATACTTTGAGGCCTCGGTAGTTATGTAGGTAGCGAGCTCGACTGCCACCCCAGAGGTCCCGGGTTCAAGTCCCTGCCATAGTACTACGCTTTAAACTTTCTGCATTTTCAATCCTCATTTCTAATTAAGTGAAGTGGAGTATTCCTCAATATTTATGACTGTAAGTTGAAGTTGGTGGTAGAAAGTATTATTATTATTATAATCATTATCATTATTATTATTATTATTAAAAAAAAAATAAAATAAATAAATAACTGGCCATTTCAGCCCTTGAAAGGACTTTGACCTAGCTTCTTATGATCAATTGTGTTGTGCGTGTTATTAAGTTTGTACACAATTGACCGAGAAAGGGACCTACATGTTTAACGGCGATGAACGTAATGTTCTTATTCTCAAGAAGCTTTACATGGCATTGTATTACTCTCTGAGGTTTGCCAATGTCTGCAGAGAGGTGGCGGCCGTACAGAAAAGTTATTTTAATTCAAATAATTTTCTGTCGCTGCTGGGGTTCGAACCTGTGTTTCCAAAGTTCGTTGACATAGCGGCCACGCACTTTAACCAACTACGCCACGGTCGCCACTATTATTAGTATAATTATTATTATTTTTATTATTATTATTATTATTATTATTTTTATTATTATTATTATTATTATTATTATTATTATTATTATTACTATTATTATTATTATTATTATTATTATTATTATTATTTTTATTATTATTATTATTTTCATAATTATTATTATTATTATTATTATTATTATTATTATTATTATTATTATTATTATCATTATCATTATTATTATCATTATTATTAGTATTATGATTATTATTAATATTATTATTATTATCATTATTATTATTATTATTATTATTATTATTATTATTATTATTATTATTATTATTATTATTATTATTATTACTATTATTATTATTATTATTATTATTATTATTATTATTATTATCATTATTATTATTATTATTATTATTATTATTATTATTATTATTATTATTATTATTATTATTATTATTATTATTATTATTATAATTATTATTATTATTATTATTATTATTATTATTATTATTATTATTATTATTATTATTATTATTATTATTATTATTATTATTATTATTATTATTATTATTATTATTATTATTATTATAATTATAATTATTATTATTATTATTAATATTATTATTTTTTTTATTTTTATTATTATTATTATTTTTATTATTATTATAATTATACTATTATTATTATTATTAGTATTATTATTATAATTATACTATTATTATTATTATTATTATTATTATTTTTATTGTTATTATTATTATTATTATTATTATTACAAATATGATTATTATTATTACATATATGATTATTATTATTTTTATAATTATTATTATAACAATTATTCTTATTTTTACTATAGTTATTATTTTTATTTTTATAATTATAATAATATATTATTGCTATTATTACTCTTATTATAATTATTAGTACGTATGTTTGTTATTATTAATATTATTATTGTTTTTATTATTATTCAGTTACTATCCTTTCTGTATTATTATTATTATTATTTTTTATTTTATATAAATATATTTATTATATATATAATTAATTTATTATTATTAATAATAATATAATATATAATTATTTTATTATCGTTATATTTGTTTTTATTGGAATTGTTAATTTCCCAAAAAATAATTTTTTATTTTTTTATTAGGGTTCTGTTTTCATAAATGTTATTTTGCTATTTTTTGTTACATTTTAACCACAATGATTTTAAATATTAACGCAAGAAGAACGTCTGAAAAACAGCCTGAAGCTGTTTTTGTTTGGCTGGATTAACTTCTTTTTAATATAATCATCTGAATGAATTTCACTGAGCAATTTTTAGCTTACTTTCTTCGATAGCGGTTTCGTACTGGGCCATCGTTAGATACTGATAAAGTTTTACTCTGCAGTTTAAGCTCTCAAAAGTTCTCTTCAACAACAACAAATCGCGTTGATTATTTTCAATATTATTAAATATAACAACATTGTATTGGCACAATTTATTATAATCTGGCAACATTGTTTCGGTAGAAAAAAAAAATATACCTTCTAATAACAAACTATAAGTTAAGACTGGCAAACTGAGAGACGAGTGGCAGCTTTTAAAGCAATCAATTGAGCGTATCAGTGTTGCTTACATCAGTGTTGCATACATTTTACATATGTGATCACCGTTGCCAGATTGGGCGATTTATCGCCAATTGGGCGCTTTTTTTCTTGTTTTTGCGCTTAAATTTTTAGGAAATCGCCTGGCGATTTTTTGGGCGATTTTTGTAAAAACAATCTTTTTTCATAAACTCATCTAAAGTGTTTAAAATTTCAATTAAAGAAAATAACAATTGTTTTAAGTGTTTGGAACGCTCTGTTAACAATGCGACTGAACACAGCTCACAAGCCCTTACCGATAATTTATTTATATCGAAATACTTATTTTTTTGAGACCGTTTCTTCAAAACATCAACTCACTTAATTTATATTTTCAACGAGAAAAAGTTGACTTTTTTCAAGCTTACGTTGAAATCACAACATTTATTCAAAGACTTGTTTCAAAAATTATAAAAGAATACATTGTCAAAAATTTCAATTTTGGTAATTTAGCTACATCCAGCTGAAATAAAATTTTAGCGGATAAAAGCAATTATAAAAGAATTAATGACCTTACATTTCATTATCAGTTCCATGAAGAAATTCACAAATTAAGTGATGATATTGTTATGATAGACATACTATCAAAATGCCAGAATTTCATTATAGTTTTAATCAAGGAAATGTTAAAACGATTACCTAGTCTGTTAGAAATTTTTGAAAATGCTTTTATTTTATGTCCTGAAAGATGTTTAAACTATATAAGACCTTCTTTTCGTGAACTCCCTTTTCATTATCTATCTCTTGAAGAGCGACGTGCAGAAGAAATCGAATACGAATCTTTGTTGACATTTCCATGGAGCAATGTTTTCAAAAACAAAGTGCCATCTGAAAGTGAAGAATTTTGGTAATCGGCATACAAAATTAAGACTGCCGTAGGCAGAAAAATGTTTGACAATATTTGTAAGTTGGCATTCATCTTGTATAAACTAAATCAATGTATGAACCAAACAATACTTCGAGAATTGACGAAACGGAGGAAGAGTCTAATATGGCTGAAGGAACTACGTATTTTGCAAAAAGTTTTTTTTTTAAAGTTGCATATTGAAAAATTCTAAAAAGTTATAGTCTTTAAAAAAATGTTCTTTAACGATCAAAATTCTCGTATAAAATGAAGTAGCTTTTTTATTATTTTTTATAGATCTTAAAAATATGAAAATAAGAATATTTAACCCTCTAGTTCCCAAGTTTTTTATCTTGTTAAAAAAATTACCAGAGATAGTTTTGAGGTGGAGAAGCAATGTTTGTTCTAGAAAAATTGTTTAATATTAAAAGGTGGTGTGTTAGGGGGTGTAGAAGGTAGCAGGCCTAGAGGCCTGCTTGGGAAACGAAGCCAAAAAAAATGTTCATATGGAGTTCTGAAATTGCTTTTTATTTTAACTTTTATTTGAAATAAACATATATATAACATATATAACGGGTGATTCAATTCTAAGGAGTAAGTGACAATAAATCGAAAGTGGGAGGGACGAGGGATGGTGTAATGGGGGTGGGGGATGCGGTGTATGGGCAAGGAACCTTAGAAAATCGGTATAGGTTTATATACAATGCGGTACTTATTTATTCAAAGAAGAATTCTTTTTGTGGGGTGAAGCAAAGATTTATTTTATATTTTCGTCATATTTTTTGTGTTTGTGATGTACAACCAGTATTTTTGCATTTCCGTCGGTCAGCACGTAGTAAAAATTTTGGAAAATCATTCAACCCGTCGAAGCGAATATCTGCGGCCGGCAAGTATTTTTTTGTCCCAACATTGTTTTGTGGAATCACTCTGCGTGGGCGCCCGGGACAGGGAGCTCGTGGCACATTCACCTACATAAATGAGCACAATACCTTTGCGACTTGAGCCCGAAATTGTGGTAGTTGGAACTCTTAATCGTGCTTGCCTGGCAAGTTGATCCGTCTGTACAAAATGTAGGCGTTGACCATTGCCAAGTTGAGCAAATGGTGAAATAAATAATTGGATCAATATCGGTATCCAGATCTGAGTCCAACTCCTGCATAACTTGCCTTACTTGGTCATCAGAAAGTGATGAGTGTTTTTAATTTGACTGATGTTTCATTTCTACATAGGTATAAAAAGTAATGACTAACCCGGCGGCCACATGTGACAATTTTGTCATGACAATAACAATACACTCACACTTTTTCACCAATACAAGCAAGCTTTGGCAATTGCCAATCTATTGCCAGGCAGTTGTCAGCATGACAATAGGCTGGCAATAACATTGGCAATAATTTGACGTTTGTATTGAAATTGACGTAAATAATCGTGGTTGGTGCACAAAAAAAAAGAAAATGTTGAGTTTTCATTCATCTTCAATTATGCCAAAAATTTTAGGCTAGAGATGGTTACAGCGACACAGAAAAATTATAAATATAATGAAATAACATGCATTGTCATGCTATTGCCATGCTTTTGTCAGGCCACCTACGTCACAATCGACAATTGCTTGGCTGCTGACAATGATTTGACATAACATACGTATTCTCAATTGTCATGGCAATAATATCTCGTGTGGCCACAGCGTAAATCGGGACAAAGAAAGACTATGTTACAATATACATTGAGTAAAAAAAACAAAAACAAGCTGTTACATGGGCTACAATACATTTCGTACAAGCTGGCATAAAGGCGCATTTCCACAGTCAATATTTATTCTGCAGGTAGGCTTTGCGCAGTTTGTAAATTTGAATGCAATTGAAAAAATGTTCGATATTCTTCAGAAAAAGTCTTGTTATTTTATATTTTCTATATATTTTTCATTTGATTTACAAAAACAATATACATATGCCATTTGCAGCGCAATAGCTCCAATAGCCAACAAATTTTCTTCGATGACCGTTACAACTTATTTACGCTTTGCATCCCAAGCAGGCCTACAGACACTGTACGTTTTTTGTCGGATGGGAGGAGTGTAACAACTTTTTTTCGTTTTTATTTTTTATTTTCTTAAAGAACACATTTATAGCTACTCACTTATAATTTTTTTAAGAATATTGAAGCTCAAAATTTATTTCAAACAATTTTTCCTTTTCACGCAATTTAAAAAACAATTATTTCGTCACTTTTACACAAAACTTAAATTTTGGATAATAATTGCTGCCGTTGTGGGTGACGTAGCGCTATCTGACTGCTTTTATTTTATAAAAGGGGGATTCCACTTTTCATACACAAAAAATTAGCGGGAATAATCCTAAGGTGCGATTTACAGACATTTTTTAAGTTGATGATGTCTACAGGCCTTCTTGGGAACTAGAGGGTTAATACTATTAACATATCTCAATATTATTTGAAAAAAATTTATATAATTTGTTTTGTTTTTTCTAATATAATAAATTTCTTAGAAAAAATGGCGATTTTTGGCGATTTTTTTTTTCATTGGGCGATTTTGGGCGATATTTTTTTTAAATCTCGCGCTTTTCTCAAAAAAGTTCTGGCAACACTGTATGTGATTAGAGTAAACAGTTCGGGCAAGTTTCCGAATTGTTATGAGGATTTTAAAAATAAACTTGTCATGTTGTTTGTAAAAAAAATCACTTGTACTTTAAGTTTATTAAAAGCTTTTGCGAGAGAGAAAAGCTTCCCGTGGTTGGCGCATTTCATATCAGTTTATTAAAAGCTTTTCTGAGAAAATGAGATAATGACGTAGTGAAATTTTAAATTTTTACACCAAGCATAACACCAAGCATTACTAGATGAACTTTGACAGTTTTATTCGAAAATTTTATATTTCCTATCATCTTGTTTTTCAGCAAAAAACAAAAAAAAAAAAAAAAAATGGAATTAATGCGTGAACATATTCGGGTGATGATCGGGAGTCGTT
Organism: Pherbina coryleti; assembly: GCA_943735915.1. Taxonomy (NCBI): domain Eukaryota; kingdom Metazoa; phylum Arthropoda; class Insecta; order Diptera; family Sciomyzidae; genus Pherbina; species Pherbina coryleti. Next base: position 148,091,591 of record OX030950.1, on the reverse strand, counting down.
GCAAGGAAATGCTGAAAAAAATATAGTGGGGTTGAAATACTAACAAGTAGTGTTTAAATACATGGAACATAATTTCCTCCATGATTTAAGTTTCTTAAGTTCCATATATTCATATTAAACTTGTACTTAACTTGAAAGAAGCAAGCAAATTATTAACTCGGTTATACAAAAATCATGGATCAAAAAGTTTTTTTGAATTGCACATATATGTTTTGAAGTGTCTTATATTACTGAAATTTCTTGGGTATATAAAAAGACACGAACATTTAATAATCTTTAAGACACGAACATTTAATGTTTTTAAGAGGGGAAAAAAATATTTTTTTTTGTGAACTGACACTTTGTAAAACGAACTTTCGGACGGCAAGTGAAATGTGTCAAACTTGCGCTTGGGTGGTATTTTGGGTAGTATTCCCTGTATTTCAGTGATTAAAAATTATAGAAATTTCCAAAAATCAAAGTGAATTTAGTTCTTAAGCTTATTGAAGTTTTAGTTTGAACTTAAACAATAAAATTATTATTTACAAACAATCTTATACCCCCAAAACCAAAGGAATAAAATGTTACCTTTCAAATTAGTCTTCCTCTTGGGGAGAGCCCCTTTTCAATAACTATATTTTGAAAATTTTAATGTTAAAATAATACTTTTGTTTTATGAATTGAAAACTGATTTGAAAGAGCTCCAGGAATGGGGAATAACATGATCGTAACTAAGATAATTCGAGAACTGTTCACCCAAATTTATATGTTACTCTTTTAACATCTGTAAATGTACTTTTTTTATTCTTACCAAAACCATGATACAATTATAAGGTAGGCTCATATTGGAGAGCAATGTGAGCAAGTGGTCAAAATCAGCTGGTAGTTTTGAGTTTTTATAATTGTTGTTGCTTTTGCCGTTTGACGTTTGTAGCTCCTGCAGCTTTGTTGTTGCCAAATTTTACATTTGAGCAGCCATTTTAAAATGAGCTTCATTGTTATTGTATCATGACCAAAACTAGAAACCGGAGAGCTAAGTAAAGCTAAGCTTCAAAAATCGATATTTTCAATAATATGGCCTACATTTTCTTCAAAATTTAAATTTTTGAACAGTCAAAATTTTGGACTTGATTGAGGTATACAAGGTTCTTATGACCATTTTTTTATATATAAAATATATCAAACATAAAATTTATGCATTAAGTTCAACAAATCATTGGCAACAAAACAATAACGCTGTTTCTTAATAAATGTCACAATTCAAAAATAGTAAAAAGTGGACCAACAACGCACGCCAATTTTTTCGGCTCTCCGCAAAATCGCCCAAAAAAAAAAAAATAAAAATCACCCAAATGAAAAATGACCCAAAAATTTATGAAAAATCGCCCAAAACGAAAAAACGAAATTTTACCCAAGAAAACGAAAAAAAGCCCAAAAATTTTTGGAAAAATTACCCAAAAACAAAAGCGAAAATTCACCCAAAAAAATGAAAAATCGCCCAATATTTTACATTGTGTTCCCACACGAGATACGAAATTCCCTTGTACGAAATGAGCATTTTCAAGGCCAGTTTTTTTTTTTTTTAAGTCTATTTTAATTCAATCATTTGATGAGATAAATACTATTTATTTATTTTTTATTAATATAGTTATTTATTAACCACTGTTATTAAAACATGAAATAATAACACGAAAACTATTATTAGAACTATTATTGCAACGATAAAACGTACTGGGTAAGCTACTATACGTTACTAATCAATCTTAGTTGTGTAGGAAGTGCGTTTAATTTAAAAATTTAATTCATTTTAATTTTATATAATCTCATACTTAAAAATCTATAAAAACATTTCGTACAAGGGAAAAATACTGATTCTCTTTCAAAACAACAAGTTTCTTTGGTTATCAAAAAATTTCAAAAAGAAAAAATGACGGTGGAGGTTGTGGGGGTGAGCAGGGCGGGGCGACGGGTGGCGCGTGCGATCCGTCGCACTACGCGTACAAGCAAGAACTGATTGACGTTTCTTATTTAATATTGAAAACGAAAGATCACAAAAAAAAAAAACGAAAAATCACCCAAAAACGAAAAGTGAAATTTCGCCCAAAAGCAAAAAACGAAATTTTACCCAACAAAAATGCAAAATCGCCCAATTTTTTTGTTTCGTATGGAAAAAAATTGGGTGATTTTTCATTATTTTTTTTGGGCGATTTTGCGGAGAGCCATTTTTTCTAGCTTAGCGTATTTTGTAATTATTGTCCGTTGCCTTTGTAAAAGTCAGCGGTGCGCACGAAAAAATCGGTTTTATAAACAGGGTTGATTTTGAAGTATTTATTTCATTAAAAAAAGTGAATTAATAGTAACAGTATTAATAGTATTAATAGTAACAGTAACAAAAAAAGATACAGTATACCGTGTATACAGTAAAGAAGTGAAACTTCTTCTTTGTATACACTCTTTCTTTTCTAGAATAAGAACGATTTTAGTGTAAAGGCTCGATTATGCAATCGTAAAGCTACGCAACGTAACGTGGCGTAGAGTTCTATCTGGAATAGAACCCATCGCTGCACTAGGGAGAAAACTCAGAGTGTAGCTTTATTGAAAGTTTGAGAGCGAGAGTATGATCGTGAGAAAATCAAGTGTTGCATATTCCGCATATTAAGAGAATAATTTCTTAAAAAGGGATTTTTTTATTTTACATAACTACAATGAGCGATTTTTTTGCCAATGGGAGCTTCAGGTGCATTTATAAATTTGTTTTTCAAAAATTTTTTTTGGCATATTAATAAGGAGTTTCACAGAACAATGTCACAACAATAAATCTACCTCAACTGTAAACTTGATCTTAACTTTCATTTTTATTTCTGCCTTAAAAACTAAAAATCAAAAATTACCGGTTATTTTGTACTCAAAAACTATGGGACAAATTTTAGTTATTATTTTTTCTTTAAAAAAATTAAGCCTTATAAATACTTTTTTGTTCAAAACTTTAAATGTGAAAAGATAACTAAAACTTTCACACACGCATTATACTTACTATTATTAATAGTAAATAGTTCGATATAAAATTTTATAACTAAGATATGTATAAAATAGTTATCTATTGAAAGAACTTATTCCAACTTTTCTTGCGCACAGTGTCAAGTTGGCGTTATGGGCGACAGCATATACTTCATGAATTTGGGTTTCTATATAATTTTATATCGCAATATTATGAATAATAATTTAATATGTGTAATATGAGCAAAATTCATAGAGGTTATATTCATATATTGAATTAAGGATATACATACCAACGTTAGTATTCTAATAAAATATTAGTTAAGATTTTATATAATCTTATATTATATAATAAGGCTATTAGGCTAAGATTTCTCGAAACTCAGTGAACCGATCGTTTTGGTTTTTTTGCAGGCTTATTTTATTCACAATAATCTCGTACTTGTCATAGGATTTATTTTTCGTAGCTTCATTCATTAGTTATTGTTTACTTTGTTTGTGGGAGGCAAAATAATGACGAATTTTTGTCGAAAATCGTTACTTTACGTTAGGAAGTCCGGCTATGACAAGTACGAGTTTTAAGTATCTAGTTTAATAATATTATTAATTTTTTTGTTTCAGATGAATTTAGGAGGAGCAATCTTGGTCACCGCATTTCACCTTTTTCACAGAGCGCTCTAAAAAAAGTGCTGTATCTTCCTTAATATTAATTTTTTTTTTTAATAAAAAAAAACTAAACATACTATTGAATGTGTATATTTTAAGCAGCGAATGAAAAAATGTTTATGAATAACAACTTAAGCAAAATTGCGTAGAGGCTGCGTAAAGCCTCAAACAATGCGTAACTAAACAAGCTTCGAACGGTTGTTTAAGGAAATCTATTGAATAAGGCTGTATATCGTTGACTCTTGTCAGTAAACGCAACATTAAAAAAAAAGAATTGCACAATTATCGCAACTTGCATTTGCGTAAACTTGCATAAACTTTTATCTTATATTCTTTCAGTTCTTCTTTGCTTGTAAAATACATTTTTAATGAAAAATCTATTCAAATAATATTTAAGGATACAAAGTACATTAACCCACAATATCTAAGATTCAGAGACACAAAGCTTTATGTTTAGAAGTTTAATTGCGTTTCTTCAACGTTAACTATGTCAATTGCCCGAATTTCTATTAGTTGCATTGAGCAAGGTCGTACTGTAGTTACTTTTTTCTCCATACAAACATTTTTGACTCTACACTTATATTTCGGGTGTAGAATTAAATGCTAAGAAATTTTCGTTTCTACAGCATACTACGCTTTATTCAAGAATGATAGAAAAAAAGATTACGCATTGCGCAGGTCCGTTATGTTGTTTACTTTTCATTTTGACATTTCTAGCTACGAACAAAGTATTTTTTACGATCATGACGTCACGCTAGACCAAGTTTGTTTCTTGAATCTTTTGCCATTGTTTCATATTTGTTCACATTTTTAACAAGACTTGGCAGAAAGCCATATCGTAAGCTCATATCGTAAGTCTATCGTAACGTAGATGCGCAGATCGTAGAAAATTATTTTTACTATCTGCGCAATCTATTTTTCTATCATTCCTGGGCTTTATTCATAAACATTTTTTCATTCGCTGCTCATGTTTGTAAGGTTTGTGTCTGAACTAAAGAAAATCTCTACAAAAATTAAGAATTCCAATGGATTTGCAATGGCCGCCACATAAAAAAAATGCTGCAAAGGGCGCATATGGAGCATGTCTTTGATATTAAACGAAAAGACAAACAAAAAACATGGTTGCGAAAATGTTTATGAATAGCGTTTTCTTGTTTAAAGTTACACTGCCTCTAAAATGTGTTTATGAATAAGGCTGTTATATTTTCCCGCTAGGAGCGCTGTTTATTTTCCCGCAGGGCATCTACAGCAAAAGTAGTTTGATTAATTGGTATGTAGACTACATTTATATATGAAGACCTTAGCCCTACACATAGCACGTTGGCTTTATAAAACTGAGATCGCAAGTTCGATACTCAGCGCTTACAAAGAAATTTTTTTCAGTCTTTTATACAATGTATATCTCTCTCATTCTCTCTACTGTAAAACATATCTTTCTTCTCTATCGTGTAACGAAATGAAGTAAATTGACCTTGAAATTTCACTCCTCAATATTCTCATTCAAATTTCGAAGCGCCGCCTAAGAAGTTTCACTTCAAAAAAAAATCAGGTAAGTATTTCGGAATATAAGCTATTAAGTATTGTCACTAGAAATGTAAAACTTTTATGAAATGAGTTAAAAGTAAGCATTTAAAGTAATTGTGCCTAAAGGGATCGGTATTCATTAAGCATATAAAAACTATTTTGGAAATTATTTTTAATTCAAATTTTATCTAGGAAAAATGGTGGGTTGGGGAGGAATACGATCAAATAATTTATCAAGTACGACAGGTAAAGAAATAGAGGAATTTTTGAACATGGTAGACGTTGAAAGCTTCGAAATTAGTGAAGAATAAGTACTAAGGGAAGAAGAGAGAACAATGAGTTCGAGCGGCACTGGGTAATGTTTAGAGTGAAGAAGTAAATATTAGCATTTCCAATTCGGGTTCGAACTGGTTTGCTGGTTTGTTCGCACTGGAGGGAAATCTCTCATAGGTTCGAAAGAGATTATTTGGTATCACAATGGGTCTGCGCTGTCCTAAGTGTATGAGTCGTTTGTCTGCTCAGCCATCTCAACCTAACCTAATCTGAAAGAAGAAAACTACCTGGAGAAATAGATCCAAGATCCATGTTTGCTAAAAACACAAAATAATATTTTTATAAAGTTGTTTTTTGTATACATTTTACTGAAATAAAGGGAATTTGTTTTTGTTTTTAATAATATATGATTTTTTTTATATAAACATTAAAAAAGTTTTAAAAATTATGTATTAGAGGGTTAAGAATCTGTCGAACTTTAAATTTATATTTTTATTTATATTTATTTTAATGAATTTGTTTTTTTACTCACAACAACATTCCGATCAAATAGGTGCAAGCCCGAAAAATTACTACACTTGATTACAAAATGCAATTAGTTTTTCCAAGAAAAATATAGATATTCACTGGCCACGAGAGAACTTTAAAAGCTTGTACTGTCATAGCTTCTTCACTCTATTCAACAACAACTGAAGTGAAATGACAACAGAAATATTTTATGAGTGAGTTTTTATTTTTAAATATCCTCTCTTAAGCTCAATTAAGTAACTTTCTGAATTAGGGTTGGTGAGTATTTTTTCTGAAAATCCCGCACAGATTACTTAAAATTGTCGCTTTTTCCCTTTTACCAGTCGAAATTTTCTCAGTTTTTCCACTTACTATTTTCTAATAAAAATTTGTATCTTAATTATTACTAGTACAGCCTGTGGTCAAAATTCGACTATATAAAAATCGATTTCTGTTTTGTTTTTTTTATATTGTTTTTATAGTTATTGGTAACGATAAACTTTTCAGAAATTTTTACTTTATTTGAAATTTTAATTGTATTGAAATAAAATTCGTTACAAAATTAATGTGGAAAACATATATATTCCATAAATATTTGTAAATATACAATGGGTAAAATATATTATACATCATTCCACCTGTTCAAAGCAGTTATATTTCTATAAAAAATACTGGGTGCACTCCTTCTTGCTACTCTAATTCATTAAAAAAAAATTATCAAAATCGGTTGAGAAACATGGGAGTAAATGGTTCTTAACTGTTTTGCCTACGGCTTTTTATATATAGATATTTGTCAAATTAAAGTTTGTTGTACCTTTTTTAAGTTTTATCCTAACTGAGAACTCGAGAGAACGTCAGCTTAATTTAATTGAACTTAAAAGAACCTATTGCCGTATTGCTATTGTTGTTACTTTTCTAATATTAGTCCTATTTAACTGACTAAGTAAATGCTAAAATAGACCTTACCTGACCTTCATAAAATTCTATTACTCTTACATCAATCCTTACCAAGATAGATAGTTGTAAATAAGGTGGCACGTCCGTTATCCTATCACAAGATGTAAGGAGTTGACCCTAACTACTATGTGCAACCTGTATCAACCCCAACTATTAAGTGCCTATGTCATCAAAATATGCACCATGATTTTTGAAGACCTTCGGAGGTTGAAAAAAAAACCTTAAGATTTAAACATTTTTTAGAGTTAAGGTAAATTTTTGCTTTTTTTTTAAATAAATTTTTAGTTATCACTATCTCTAGAAATTTTTTTCTTATGATCAATTGTGTTGTGCGTGTTATTAAGTTTGTACACAATTGACCGAGAAAGGGACCTACATGCTTAACGCCGACTCCGAACGGCGATGAACGTAATGTTCTTATTCTCAAGAAGCTTTACATGGCATTTGATTACTCTCTGAGGTTTGCCATTGTCTGCAGAGAGGTGGCGGCCGTACGGAAAAATTATTTTAATTCAAATAATTTTCTGTCGCTGCTGGGGTTCGAACCTGGGTATCCAAAGTTCTTTGACATAGCGGCCATGCACTTTAACCAACTACGCCACGGACGCCACGATGACTACCGAACGTAAAATCCCGGGCTTCGGGTACACTAAAATTTTCGCATCTCCCGGGATTCCCGGATTGACTACCCTATTAGAGACAACAGTAAATAAAAATTCTAACAGCAGTAAAAAGCTTTAAGCAGCTTAAAATGTCTGTACTGTTGAAATTTTTTAGTGAAGCTTAAAAATAAAAGCTTGTACAATCTACATGTTGGTCACTTTCTGTTAAGCAACTAACAGAAAGTTGTGTAAAGAACTTTTGTGATAAGCTTTTTAAGAACAGTCAAATAATGTTCTGCTTTTGTTGCATACTCTTAGGCATATAATTTAAATCTTTTTAGAGATGATATTTAAGACACAATTGTGCATTTTTATAACTGATGTAATCGGTACATGAGAATGTCAAAAAAAAAAAATGTTTTCATATATTTACTGTCCAAAAGTTCTTGGTATAGTTAAAAAGCGTAATTTTTTGCAAAAATGAATTTTTATTATTCAACATGGTCTAAACTCAGTCCAGTGATCTATAGAACGGTTTGTCCAACTCATCAAAAGACGAATCAGTTTCAAATTCAGCTTGTTCATTTACTGTTTGTAAATCTTTTTCCGTGAGCCATCTTTTAAGATTGCGACTAGATAATAATTGCTGGGGGCTCATCTGGAGAGTTCGGTGAAAGGAAAAGCAATTTAAAGCTTAATTCCTTGAGTTTTGGCATTGCTTTCAAGGACTTCTGAAAGTCACGTGACTCGCCCAATTTTCAAACATTCATGTTATGTGGTTTAGGTTGCTATATGGTCGGTACTTGTGTGTCATGTCTTGAGTACACTCAAAAGTGATTTTTTTGTCGTATCTAGAAATACAGATAAAATGGTTTCGAAATGTCAAAAATTGTTTTTTATAAATCTACAATTGTCAGGAACGAGCTCCAATACATTATTCGTAACTCGTCGAAATCTTTTTGATCATCGTCGAAACTCATCGAACCCTTTATGAGTTGCGGCTATAGTCAATTTTGTAATTTTAGTCTTTGTTATTAAAGTCAATTTTGTCAATTAAATTATAAAAACTAAACAAAAGAAGATTATATCACCTGGATAATAAATTTGAATAACATTAATACATTATAATAGGACTTAACTTTTTCATGGCTGCCATTGTGAAGCCTCCATTTTGCATTCCCTAATTTTGACTTCAGATAAGTGATCAGCAACTCTAAACATCGCTAAATTTGGACTTACTTAAGACTTTATTATAGAATTAAGCTAGTTCATGGCCACCATTTTGAAGCTGTCATTTTGAATTTCCAAATTAGAACTAATCTGTAGTTATGATCAGAGGCCCCAAAAATCCTTGGATATAAGATTTGGACTTCATCATGCCATTATAATAGAAGATTAGCTTGTTCGTTTCCACCATTTTCAAGCCGCCATTTTGAATTTTCAAATTATGACTTCAGCTTCATGATAAGAGACCCCAAAAACCCCTGGCTATTAAATTTAGACTTCATAAAGTCATTATAATAGCTTTTAGCTTGTTCATGGCCGCCATTTTTAGCCGCCATTGTGAATTTCCAAATTTTAACTTCAGATTCGAGATCAGTGACTCAAAAACTTTTAAGGTATAATTTTTATCTCGATACGTAGGCCCTGTGAATTGATCTCCGTTTTTGGTTGCGTTTTTGGTTGAGTAGGCAGCAGCTTATGCAACAAGAATGCAATATTGTTGCATAGAATTATTACTCGCTGGGTGGAAGTGCTACAAAAAATTGAATTTTACGACAGCGAATCATGGTTTTTTTATCTTATAACGAAAATAAAGAAACCCAATTTTTTGGTTCCACGACACCATAGAGGCAACCACTTATTGCAGTGAAAATGTAACAACAATGAAAAAACGTTGCATGGAATTATAACTCCGTGACTATTGGCGCTAGAGTAAATTTTATGGAACGACAGAAAAGCAGAGGTTTTCGGTCACATGATGAAAATAAAAAAATTAATAGCGCCATTAGGCTTCTCATGGAACCCCCTAAGTAACCTTAATGCATCAGATGTAGAAGTAGAAGTAAAAATAAAATAAAATAAAAAAATTTTCATGTTTTAAAATTTAAATAGAGACAAGTATGAAGACAAGGATAAGGATATGAATAAGGAAAACGGCAAGGATAAGAAAAAGGATGAGGGTAGGATTTTGGTAGATTGGGATCAAGAATAAGATAAGGAGTAGGATTAATATTAGAGCATGAAATTGGACAAAAATTAAGTCAGGAATAAAGACAAAGATTGGGAAAAGGACAATGACAAGGATAGGAAAAAAATTTAAGCATATCCAAAACAATATTTGAACAAATAAGAAAGGATAAGAAATAGAACAAGAATTCTGACACACTAAGGACAAGATTTCGGACAGAGATTGTGAAAACAAGTAGGACAAGGATCACACGGATCAGGAACTTCAGGTATTTGGACATGGATTGAAACAAGAGTTTGAATAAGAATCACGATAATTATTAGGACAAATACAGGGTGGTCCATCTAATGGTTTCTTTTTAAATCATGGTTATTTTCACAATGACAGCTGTTTCCCGCTCGAAATCTTGGCATAAAGTCAGTATCATACCTCCACGAAATGAAATGAGTCGCTTTACTCTTGAACAACTTTGGGAAATATTGGAAACTTATTTCCAAAGTGAGTGCTGTGTAAAAAAAGTACGTTATTTGAAAAGAAGTTTTTGTACGAAAGAAAGCACCCACCCCGCCTGCTGTACCTACTGTACCTGCCATACCCCTGCTGTATCTGGGGCTCGGAAAACTCTCACTTTATTGTCGAGAAGCCGATGCATCCATAGAGAGTGACAGTTTGGTGCGGGTTGTGGTGGCATCATTGGACCATTGATTGGAAAATGAGGCTTGGAAAATCCTTTCGGTCAAAGGTGGGCGTTACAGAGTCATGTTAACAGATTTTTTTTGACTGAAATTGGAGACATGAATTTGGATAACCTCTTGTTCATGCACCGTTCCGCACAGCCCATGCCACAATCGATCTTTTGCGCACCAAATTCCCAAATCGTGTTATCAGCCGTCTTGGCGATGTCAATTGGCCGCCTTAGAGCTGCGATTTGACCCCTTTGTACCGTTTTTTTTTTGTGAGTAACCGTAAAGGACCGATGTTATGCCAACAATCCGAAAACGTTTCAAGCATTTAAGGCCAATATCATCCAAGCAATCCGTGATCTACAGCCCGAAACCATCAAAAAGGTCTTGAAAAATTTGAGTTACAGAATGCGCTACTGCGAAGCCAGCCGAGGCAGCCACTTGAACGTCGTTGTGTTCCATAATTAATGGGAATTTTTGCTCTTACTAAAAAAGCCATAATACATGGAAATACAAAATTTTGTTAATTTTATTGCATTTAAAAAAAAATTGTATTTGGCCCACCCTGTATAAGAATACGGATAAAGACGAAGACATGTTGAGGAAACCCCAATGGGAATTTCCTCCTGTTGGGAAAGGACAGGAAACCTTACGTCAAAACCTACGGGTGTATCCATAATACCGCCATTTTTTTTTAACTTTGAATCAAGGATTTCCGATATTCAACCGATTAGGTCAATTCTACCTTTGTTCGAAATGGATTGGAAAATTAGTGGGAAAGAAAGCACAATCAACTGAAACATGTATAGGATATTCTGAACGTGGCGGAAAGCCAGAGAAACATGCGAATTCAAATTTGAGTCAAGATTCGAAATCCAGTATTTCTGGGTTCGTAGTCAAGAGCGCTACCACTCTGCTACTGAGGTCGCCTAGGCCAGTTGATAGAAAAGAGTTCAAAAACGTTTTGCTTCCAGTACATAGCCCCAAAAACCAATTTTTCGGGTGTACTTTATAGGATTCTTATTTTAGACTTGAATTCTTTGTAGAAAAGTACTTAAGAAATGACATTCAGTCGCTCAAAAGGAAAATCTTGACCTGTGTAAGCAAATAAATTTTCCTCCTTATAATATGAGGAGCATTTCACGTGAGACAGACAACCAACAACATTTCATCCTTTGGATTTTGTTTCTTTTTGGACATGTTTGGACACTTCTATAAGATCCTAACTTTGGTACAAAATTTTGGTTCAATGCGAAGCCAAGCTATAAAATTGTGGCCTTATTAACACGTTGACTGCCGCGGCAATTTTCAGAAAACTGGGAAAAATGACAATTTGATTTTTCACATTATATTACTAAAAACTCTATTTCTAGAACACAGGTATCATCAAAAAGCAAAAATTATGTTTTTTTTAGGAGAAAAAGGACCTACGAATTATCTCGTAGTTGGCTTTTATCGATACTAGCACTGATATAACGGGCGCCTCGGTAGTCGAGTTGTTAGCGTGCTCGACTGCCACCCCAGAGGTCCCGGGTTCGATTCCCGGCCAGGCCATGGTCCTTCGCTTTAAAAACCTTTCTAAATTTTCTCTCCTCATTTCTAATCAACTGAAATTTAAAATTCATCAATATTTACGACTTGAAGTTGTAGTTGATGGTAGAGAAGTTTGTGGATGAGATTGCCTCATAACTTGAATTGACTGAGGTAAAGGCATAACACTTACCTCTGATTCAAATTCACATGTTTCTTTGGCTTTCCACCACGCTTAGAACATTCTACACATGTTTCACTTGATTGCCCTTTCCTTCCCACTAAACTATCACCCTATTTCGAACCAAGACAGACGACTGAATAGGTATTCCACCTGAAATCCTTGGTTCAAAGCTAAAAAAAAAAAAATGTTCCCTGGACAAAATTCGGTTTTCTCCTTTTGCCACTGTTTTTTGGAAAAGATAAGCAAAAAATCTATGAAAACGTTTGCCAGCACTTCCCCAAACTGATATATCTAATAAAAAGAATACCCCTCAATAGCCGATTCGTCCCAAATACCGTTTGTCCTAACCTATCAGGGGTGATTTTACCGCTAAATAACAGCTGTTTGCACATAAACAAAGGCACAGCGCAGGCGCTTCACATAATTCAATTAATTTTCTCTCAAATTCGCTCTTGCGTGCTCTTGCATGCTCCCCTACTGTTGTTCACTTACTATGCTCCATCAAAAAATAAATTTTATTGCCGGTTAATTGTTTCTTTTCCACTCTCGATGCAAACGGTAAAGCTTTTCTTGCAATTTTTACCGTTCACTTATAAGCTCGCTTAAATTTTGCCTATTTATTTGATGCCTTCAAACGAACTAGCTTCAGTTCGCCAGAAACACGCTAACGCTACGGTGTATTTTGTTCGGATAGCAAGGATACGCGAACGCTTAAGGTGCTCAGCACACTGACCGCAAATCCGTCTGCAAGGATAACAAATCGGTTTTTTATTCTTAGTCTGTGACTCGTGCAATTAACACACTCAGTCGCGCACACACACACAAACATGCGAATGCACTCACTGTCTCTCACACAATTACGCTAACACGTGTGCAAGCATAAATTTTAATTTTCCGGCTTTTTTGTGCTCGTTTTTGTTTTTTGTCACGAACGTGAACGAGGACTACGACGTGCGTTCGACTTCCGTTTCCGTTTGAAAAGGTGCTGCAAAGTGTTTCCCTTCGTGTATTTGTTTTCCACACAGTTGGCAGCCTTACAAGTCAACGAGTTTATGGCCCAGTTTGTGTTGCCTCAGAGTAACAGTGTTTTAAAAGTAAAATTGTTGCAGAGTAAAAGAAAATAAAAAAAAATCACCATAATTTAGCCTTTAAAACGGTGTGTGGCATAAAATGATATAAGAGAAGAATTCAACAAAATGTGACACAGTTTCAAGCAATTAAAACTTTAAAGTTTAGACAGTTAAGTTTTGTCTCGAAAACAAAGTGAAATATGGAGCAAGTTATTAATTTAAAAAAAGAGTTCAAATAGAGATAAATTTCTTAAAATATTCAACAGTTTTTCATTTTTCTTAGATTGAAAGAGACATATTGGTTGATAAGTAAAAACAACTTAAGACAGTTTTCTTAGTTTCGAAAATCTTACTTTAAAATATTTGATAGTTTCTTAGGTTTGAAGCAAGCCTAACGAAGGTTTTTTGTATTAATATTTTGGCTCCAGATTTTGTGTGTTAATGGAGATGTGCTCATAGAACTCAACCAGAGTAATAACTTAATATTCTCTTTTGTCGAATTGAGCCATATTGCTTCCTACCACAGATATAAAAGGTGTACCAGCAAAAGGTGTAGATTTTGTTTTTTGTATAAAATGACAAATTGTTTGGATGACTCTTAAATTTTTATTGAATTATAAAGAAGACACATTAGAATTCTGTATGCATTACAATATTTATCAAAACTGTCCATTGATCAGCTGTTAAATACTACGCCTTTGCAATCCTACACCTTTTGTTGACCCACCCTTTATTACCTATTGCTTAGGGCAATAATATTTTAATATTTTGGGATCAAAGTTGACAAGGCAAACCAAACTTCATGTTAAACCTACCTTAGAGTTCAGAATATTAAAAATAAATAAATAATATTTTGGCGGAAAGCGCCGAGGCCGAACACGTTAATGTGAGTGACCTTTCGATGTGAAATTAACGAACTGCGAGATCTGTGGTTCGAGTCCCCTATCAGCAGAGACAATTTTTTTTTAATTCAGATTAATTTTTCTTCCGGTCGCCACCAGCCATGGAAAATCTCAGAGGGTAAATAATGCCAAATAGGACTTCTTTAGAATATGCACTTAACCTTTCGAAGTCGGTGTAAAACTAGGAGGATTAGTTCTCATCATAATTTGATCTTAAAAAGTTCGGTCAAAATTCTTTCAAGGACTGCAATGGCCAATTTTTATTTATACTTCCAAGCTAACTGCGTAAAGAAAATATTTACTTTGTCACTTCGTTTGTAACGCCCATAAAAAAGTGTAAAGTTGTAGTGATAGGTGTAGGAAAGGGTTTGTATTCTTTATTAGCACTCCCAGCGGGTCGATTTAGTCATGTCCATAGACCTCTCCAATTGTCCGACGATACGACTGAAGTTGTAATTTGGTAGCTATCGTAATGAAATTTAAAATATGAGTTTATTTTTGAAAAGATGAAAATTTTGGGGAAGATCAGTTTGAAAATCAAATGAACACCACTCCTATCTCCCCTACAAAGTGATATCTCCCAGAGCTACCGTAATAAAATTTGATATATGAGTGTATTTTTGAAAAGATGAACATTTTCAGGTAGATCAATTTGAAAATCGGATGAAAGTTTGAAAATCGGATAAAAACCGCGCCTATCTTTCATACAAAGTGGCTATATCAAGATGCTACTAAAAATTTCCCAAAATTAATTGAAAGACTTGAAATTTTGCACAAAAACTTTGTTTCCTAATACGGAATCCTCCCATACAAAATGACTATATAAAACTAGTTGACCTGGCGAACTCCGTATCGTCCCAAATTCGAATAATGTACGTTGTTTTGCTTTTGATATTTATTGTGTCTAAAATTAATTATTTCGAGCATCTGCAATCAAAATGCAGACGGCTTTCCGTTGGACGTTTATCGGCTCTTATGATGATGTTGTTACCATCGGAGGGCATTGATTCCAAGGCGGTTTTGAATAATTGGACCAATACATTGTGCTCATGGAGAAATCCTTGATGTTGACCAATAATATCTCTCTTTATAGCAAATATGCCCACGTAGTGGCCCATATAGCCCGCGTGGCCCTTCATACAAATTTTTTTTCTACCTTAATTTTGTCTTTGCGATGAGCCAAAACCAAAGAACGCCTGCAAAAAACAACAACACAAACCGCACTCGTTCAGTGTTCAGCACATTTTCCAGTGAACTTTACAAAAACAAGTGCGGGCAAAGCCAAAATAAAAAATCGCACACTCGATGATATCGATTCTGAAGCTGATTGTCCTGTTACTTGTGTGTCGAGTAATTTTTCATGCAAGCATTGTTATTTTAATAGAGACTGGCAATCATGAAGTACATCATGATATGTAATTTTATTGCATTGTAATTGTTATTTTTTGTTTTTTTTGTTTTGTTTGATTTTTTTGTCAAAAGCAACGATGAGCAACATTTTGTGTTTGTTTTGTTTTTTTAAACATTGGCCCGAGCTTAAAATTTCTTGGGCCCCACTGCTTGTTGAATATGGCACAATGCTGATCGAATTCGTCGCTAGAGTTGAATGAATGATGGCCCCACTGCGCGATAATGAATTTGTCCTTGGATTTGAGGGTTTCGAGAGAAAAGCAAGTGTCGTGACTTTAGTATGCCGAAATGCAACAAATGAGCACTTCGATCCAATGAAGCACCCATTGCATTTTTTAATGTTTTTCAGAAAATAGTTCAGTTCTGGTGTCTTGTCACTAAGCACAGCCTTCAAAGGCTCTAGAGGCGGTGTCAAAGGGGTTACCTTAACATTGCCTGTCATTCAACACAATCCAGGCATTTCCAATTCGAATTTCAAAGCATGAAAATGGAGGCACATAACATCCAATGGCCTAATATCTAGGCATGGAAGATCTTTGTAAGCGATTGTGGGATCATTTTGAAAAGCAGCGCGATTTAACGCGACAGAACGTCTTCTTCCAGCACGCAATTGTGCCATTTTAACCCGTATCCGTTCATTCGATTTTGCACGTTGCTCAGGTATTTGATTCGCAGTAAAATTTACAACTAATTGTTAAGGTGGTCCTCAATTTTTTTTGTTCGGTTTTCCAAAATCGTAGCCCAGTTTTGTGTTAGGTTAGGATAAAAAAAATTAGATAAAAATATCAGCTCGATCGGTTGAAAATAGCCGTGCCTTCTTCAGCTTCATCGTTTTTCTTTACTTTCAGCTTCTTCACTTTCTTGTTGCATTTCTTCTTGTGTTTCTTCTCCATCGATTGCACCAATTACAGATAACATTTTTCTTTTTGTCTCACACGAAACATCCGAATCAAAGAAGGCGAGAGCAATGGTCTCCTCCGCCAGATACCACAAATGTCTGATAAACTTTGTTAACATAGTTTTTGACAATTTTACATCCAAGTTTGCATATGCGTGAAGTGCTTTCAAAAAGTTGAAGTCCTGATTCGGCGCTTTGACAGCTTCAGTACAGCCATACTAGACTTTTACGTAAAACCGAGCAATAAACAGCCAGACATCTCTAATTCCATCCAACTCTGGTTATGCCAGTTTAAATTCTAAACAATCTAAACATAAATATTTTCAAGCAATAAATTGCCTTGAACATTCATCGAGCGTGGTGGATGAATATGAGCTCTTTGAACTTGTATTCGCCAAAATCAGCGCCAAGAAATAAAACAACCAGTTCCAAAAGCTCCTTATAGTCGTTGCGGCGTTGTCTTTTCTGAATTTGTGCCATGGAAAAACACATGATGTCGTCTAGCGCAGCAGTTACTATTTTCGAAGTAACAATCTCATCACTCACTCACTCCAGTCGTGAATGCATTTAGATTTATATTTTCCAATTTTTTATGGAAACGGTGAAATAGAGGTACTTCTGGCGCGGAAGCTTTGCCAATTTTATCTTCGAACACAGCTTTGAGCACTAATTCGTAGATGTGATGTCTACAGGGTAAGAACATCATGTCTCTCTCTAACAGCTGTTCAAGTAAAACTGTAGATCCCGCAAATTTACCAGTGTTTGAAGAAGTCGTATCAAAAGACATGGCTTGAACTCGATTCGTTATGTTCCATTCCACAAGTAGTTGGTGAACGGCCGCTGCAATGTTTTTACCTTTTCCACAATCTAGTTTTGGAACGCCCAATATTTTTTCGATGTCACCACTAGTGACAATAACTGGAAGGCGATAAATTTTTTTCTCTCCTGTAATGTCTTCTAGTATTTTGCCATCCCAATGCACTACGAAAAATGCTGCTTCCTTTAACTGAAATAAAGAAAAAATATGCGTTTTAGAATTGATACTAAATAAGTATAACCAGAGTAGCATACGCGTAAGTTCTCCTTTACAAAATCAGCAATTTTTTGTCGATTTGCGGTACGGTATCTTCGAATTTATGAGCAATTCAAAACTAACTTTGATATGTCATGGCCAAGCCCTTCAGCTATTGCAGTCATTATATGCATTGCATTCCGGTCTGATATCATACATTTATCCAAAGCAGATACGATTCGTTGTCTCTGGTAAAAAATATCCGATTTTTCGTCTACGATCCGATTTATATTCACATTTATACTTGATGAAATTTCATTTTTCTCTATTATAGTGAATTTTCGAAAAAATTCCATTTTTTCATATGGAGACCCTATGAAGGGTTGATGATAGAGTATAAGTATATTCTAGAGAAATATTGAGGATTAAAAATAATGGGGACTGCTAATACATTTTGTGTCCCTAGGAGTGAATACTGAGGAGTTACTAGCGTTTTTCTTTCCATCTGGCCCAATTTTCATTGTGACACACTGAGTGTGACACACTTAGTGTGTCACAGTGAAAAGTCATGCATAGACTACTGATGAGTTAGTGTAGCGGCCAACGAAACAGTCTGTACAGTCAAGCTGTGTGATTTGCTCTATACAGCGCCGTTGTTGTTGTTGTTGGTTGTTGCCTTCTTTGTATTCATGTTGTCTTGTTGTCAACATACTTGCCCTAAAGCTCAAATTTGTTTTCAATATAAAATAATGAAAGGTCATATTCAAATATTAAGATTAAAATCTTTAAAAATTTCACAAAATCTAATATAAGGATCTGAAATTTTGCGTATTTTACACATCAACGTTTGGAATTTTTCAAAATCGGATGAAAACCATTTATTTAGTCGATATTTCTTATCTGACTATAACTTTGTCTGATACTCTGACCGAAGATATTCTTTTTTTATATTATGGTGGCATTTATGACAGATTGCATAAAGCTATTTAAAAAAAAAAAAAAACAAAAATAACTCAAAAGGGCTCTTTTCTTCAACAAGTTACCGTAAAACAATATATACACCTTCTGATGAAAAAATACCCGGTGAATTATTAAAAACATTCTTTAATAAGAAGGTTTAATTATTCATACATTCAATTTCCTTCAAAGTAATCTCCATTGCAAGCAATACTCGCTTCCTCTAATATGGAAAACACTTTTCATTGGCAGATTTTGGAATTGTCTTCAACTTCTTCTGCGAATTCTTCTTTATCGCCTCAAAACGCTTTCCGCGAAGTGGTAACATGAGTCGTGGGAATAGGCAAAAGTCACAAGGAACCATGACGGCAGAATACAGAGCTTGTGGAACGGTATATACGTTGTTTTTTGTCAAAAGATGCAATGTGTGAGTAGGTGTGCTGTCGTGGTGAAAGAACCGCGAGTCGTCTCCACAATTTTCAAAAAAAGTTCACACATACTCTTTGTTCAACTTAAATCGACATTGCGAAATTCGTAGAACACAATCAACACTCACTTGTTTACAAAGCTATCACGCAAAAAATGCCAACAAATGGCGCTCAAAGAGATATTTGCGAATCAGATGACATATGGGCCAACCCAGAAAAAATGTTTTTTTGACGATATCACAAGCGCGGTTTGTTCGAATGGGAAATTCCAAGAATTTTTTGATCAGGAGGTATATGTACGTCCCACAATGGTTTAAAGTGGAAATAAAAATGAAAATTTATGACTTCCCATGGCCGATATTAAATATTTTTATTTTTTAAGAATTGTCTAATAAGCATGTTACCAAAAGCTCTTGGTGAAATCTTTACAGGATTTTTGTACAGAAACCATCAAAGTTGTTATATAAAAAGGCGTTCAATAAATTCTTGGTAACATGAGGTATAAAGAGTGATTTTTTAAGTGCCTGATAACTTTTTTTTTTAAAAAAACGCATAAAATTTGCAAAATCTCATCGGTTCTTTATTTGAAACGTTAGATTGGTCCATGACATTTACTTTTTGAAGATAATTTCATTTAAATGTTGACCGCGGTTGACCCTAGAAAAGTTGGCAGAAAATCCGCTTTTTTATCGACAAATTTTGTTCAGCGATGAGGCTCATTTCTGGTTGAATGGCTACGTAAATAAGCAAAATTGCCGCATTTGGAGTGAAGAGCAACCAGAAGCCGTTCAAGAACTGGCCATGCATCCCGAAAAATGCACTGTTTGGTGTGGTTTGTACGCTGGTGGAACCATTGGACCGTATTTTTTCAAAGATGCTGTTGGACGCAACGTTACGGTGAATGGTGATCGCTATCGTTCGATGCTAACAAACTTTTTGTTGCCAAAAATGGAAGAACTGAACTTGGTTGACATGTGGTTTCAACAAGATGGCGCTACATGCCACACATCTCGCGATTCTATGGCCATTTTGAGGGAAAACTTCGGAGAACAATTAATCTCAAGAAATGGACCGGTAAGTTGGCCACCAAGATCATGCGATTTGACGCCTTTAGACTATTTTTTGTGGGGCTACGTCAAGTCTAAAGTCTACAGAAATAAGCCAGCAACTATTCCAGCTTTGGAAGACAACATTTCCGAAGAAATTCGGGCTATTCCGGCCGAAATGCTCGAAAAAGTTGCCCAAAATTGGACTTTCCGAATGGACCACCTAAGACGCAGCCGCGGTCAACATTTAAATGAAATTATCTTCAAAAAGTAAATGTCATGGACCAATCTAACGTTTCAAATAAAGAACCGATGAGATTTTGCAAATTTTATGCGTTTTTTTTAAAAAAAAAGTTATCAGGCACTTAAAAAATCACTCTTTATTTAAAATTAAATGACATGTGAATCACTTTTTTGGTTTTTTTAAACTTTAAGAAATAATATGAAATAACAAGTTTGGGAACAAGGGAAAGGATAGGGACAAGAATAAATACAATAATGAAGGTCCATCGGGTCGGTCCAATTTTCAACCGTTTTTCCATCATAGCCGGCCTTATCTCGCCAATAACGCGTCGAATGTTGATTTTTATCTGGGCTGTTGTAGCTGATTCTTAGCATAGGCCAGTGACATGACGTACCTCCACAAAAAGTAGTCTAACGGAGTCAAATCACATGTCCTAGGTGGCCAATTTCTTGATATGATTCGGTCATCAAAAGTTCGGTGCAATAAACTGATAGTTTATGCAACTGCAACTGCACGCGCTGTATGGTTTGTTACATCATCCTGCTGGAACCATTTAGCACTTAAAAAAAAAGTCACAAATTATTTGTAGCGACCTGTAGCGCTCATCATTGACTGTATTGTTGGCTCCGTCTTCAGTTTTGAAAAAGTATGGGCCAATGATGCTTTCAGCATACAAACTTCACCAGACAGTAACTTTTTCTGGATGTAAGGGAGCGTGGAGAGTCTTTTTAGGATTGTTTTCACTCCAAATGCGGCAATTTTGCTTATTTATGTACCCGTTAAGCCAGAAAAGAACCTCATCGTTGAAGATGATGTGTTGATAAAAATGTGGTTTAATTCCAATTGATTTTCAGTTCACCCATTCACCGAACGTACGACACAAATGATGGTCTGATGGCTTCAATTCCCGCACCAGTTGGATTTTATACGAGTGTAGGCCGAGGTCTTTCCTCAAAATCTTCCACGAAGAGGACGGGCAAAGGCTGGCTTGTTGAGAACGTCATCGAATCGATAAATTTTCGTCCTCGGTTACCCTCACCTACATAGTGGCCAGCTCCGTTTAGTGAAACACTGTCATTCAGGATGTCCAATCTCCAATACAATTGGAGATTACAAGGGGACTTGAAGCAGATTAGGCAGGTAGGCTCGTCGCGCAGCTGCCAGGCTCATATTTTATAAAAAGCGAGCATGATAGTCGGTCGCTTCAAACTATGTATCTTCGTTAGTTTTGCTCCCATTAAATTGAAATTTTGACACAGTATTCTCGACATGTTTTCAGCATTCAGAAAAAAAAAAAAAATAAAAAAAAAAATACAAAAAAATGTTTTTCATCTTACACCTCCCCTTTCTCCCCCCCCCCCCCTTAATAAAATTCAATGAATTCTTTATTTCGCTGCGTAGCGAAAACATTTGAAAATAATGATAAACTTTCCTCGATTAGACTTGATTTCCAGTCTCCATGTTCCACTACATTTCCTGCTGGGTAGTTCTACAGTGGACACCGAAAAACCCTTGAGTCCACTGAGTAACAATTAGGTATTATAGCAAATTCTTAAATATTATCTTGAGAAACAAATTTAAAAATAGTGTGTAACGGAATGTTTTTTTTGTTGAGTTCAATTTCTTGAGAAAACTTTTCAAGCAAAATGCTTCAACATGTTATGTCTTAAAAGTTCATATATAATTCAAGAACAGATAGAGGGTCAGACTTAAACTACTCGCACACTTGGTTGATATATTTTGCAAGAACCACTCTTTTACTACTAAATAATAGTTCGTGATAAGAGAAAACTTACTTTTTTTTTTAGACCACTTTAATCATTGAAAACTAAAAAAACACGTAATCAAGGAAATTTATTATTGAAACAAAAAATTAATTAAATAATAATTAAAAATTATTAAAATCAAATGCTCTCTCTTTACACTTAAAAAGAAAAAATAGCGAAAATACTTAAATTTCTCAACAATTTTTCGCAACAATAACAAAAGCTCAGTGAAAAGTTTAAATTAAATTTAAACGATAAATAAAAGAATAACAAAAAAAAAAATAGTTTTATAGATTTTAACAAAGCGGTTACAACGTTGTCCGCATTAAAAAAAATATATCCTTGTACAAGGACCTTATTTTTTAACAAACGCGAACAACACACAAAAAACCTTTACAAATAAGTGCAAAAAAAAAATCCAAACATGTTGTTAAAAATGAAAAGCTTACATGCTGTACACCAACAGCAACAAAAAGCTCATAAACTGCCAGCAATAACAGCAGCAAGAGTACCAACAACAACAGCAAACACATCGTGCTCATATGTTGCTGGCATTAAATCATTAAAAAATTATCGCACAACTATTAAAGAAAATAAACGTAAGCATATAAAATATCGTGATTTAAATTGGTGGACGTTATTTTCAACATCCTCATTGGCAGAAATACCTTTGAGCTTATTTTCAAAGTCATCAACAAGAACAGCAACAACCACATCAGCAGCTAGCACAACAAAACGTTGGACATCAACAAGATATGCAACAGCAACGGCAACAATAGCTAGAGGAGCACTTAAGAGCAGCAGCAATAGCTGGAGTAGCAACAACAGTAGCAGCAGCAGCAGAAACAGCAGCAGCATGAGAAGCAGCCATTCATGGCTATTCTGCCTTTGGTTATGGATCGCAATATCCAGCTTAACATTTGTACGCTGTGTGCCGTCGCCGACATCGTTGCAGCCGCCGCAAAAAAGAGGTGAGTTGGTGGCCATTTGTTATAGTTACATGTGATTATGTGTGTGTAATATTGTGTGTAAGTGTGCGTGCCTCGTGTGTAAGGGTCCTTTAGCCGCATTGCATTTGAAAATATTAAATAAATGTCAAATTAGTGGCAGGGCCCAGAAAACAACAAATGCCATAAATGCAACAACAAAGGCAGCTATAAAGGAACGTTCAGAAACTATTATCAGCTCTTGGCTACAAGTGTATTTGACAGCTTGAAAACAAGAGCGACGGCTGACGTTTAATTAAGGTGTAATAAAAATAGCTATGCTGGCTGATTATAAATAAGTTTATAGTTTATGCAAGGCTTGCTGCAGCAGCGAATCTATAAAGTGTTGATTAAAACGATAATTTTGTAAAATGCATCCAAGCGTGTCATGGACTCTTTATAGTTTCAAATAAAAATCGTGATTTTTTTTTAATAATTCTTGGAATTTTTGGCTCAAAAATTTTATTGCAATTACTGGCAGTTGATAGAAAAGCTTAAATAGATGCTTACAACAACAACCCGACTTTAAGCTTTTAAAACACTTTTGTATAATTTAATTACAAGCCCTTATTCTAATACGGCCCATATGTCCTTTATTTGCAATTTTTAAAAATCTTCATATTTTCATAATAATTGAAAAATTTTTAAAAATTTGCTATTTAGGAAAATTTTTTTTAATTATATCTAAAAAAATTTTTCTATATAGAATTATAAGAAATGTATAGACAAGCTTTTTTAATTGATTACAACAACTAGCTAACATTAAGCTGCAAAATCACTTTTATCTCATGCGAAAACAAGCCTCCGTTTGGATACTGCTCGTATATCCTTTATTTGCAATAACTAAAAAATCACTAAAAATCTTTGTGTTTCCTATGAAAATTCCACTAAAGAATGCTTCTGAAAAAAAAACCGATCGATCAGAAAAATTATTGGTTGTCTGAATTGATTCAATGCAGACTTTATTTATTTATTTATTTATTTTATTCATCAACGGAATATAAACTTCCTTACTGACTAAAATAATACATTTCTGAATTTTAAATTTATGGATAAACGTATGAATACTTAGGTGCTAGAAGTATTACTTATACTATGAAAATAGGAAATCAAGCAATTTTTAAATGCATTTCTGCTTAAGCCTGAATTAAAATCAACATTCATGCAGACTGTATTAGCCAGTTTTAAACAACGCGTTATGGGTTCATTGCAAGTATAATTTACTCTACAATATGGCACATGAAACAAATTCTGAGATCTGAGGTCCCGCGAAGGTACATGAAAGCCTATCTTAAGTAACAAATCAGGACAGTTAATGTTACTATATATAATGTCTCTGATGAACATGACAGCAAAATATTTACGACGCATTTTCAAAGTGAGGATGCCAAGGAGTAGACACCTAACGTTATATGCCGGCATTTCAATATTCCAATTTAGGCGCCCAATTGCTATTCTAGTGAAGCGTCTTTGAACTCGTTCAATTCGGTCAGATGACACTGAGTAAAAAGGATCCCATATAATACAACAATATTCTAATATTGATTTAACAAAAGCATTATATAGCGAAATGAGAGAAAACGGATCATTAAATTCTTTAGAGTTTCTAGTAATGAAACCCAGAATGGAGTTGGCTTTAGAGATCATATAATCAATATGTTTAGAGAAACTAAGCTTATGATCAAGAAAAACACCTAAGTCTTTCATCTCTGTTAATCTTGATAATGTTACTTCGCCGAGCTTATAGGGGTACAGTAATGGATTTAAATTTTTATGAAAAGTTAAACATTGACATTTTGCAATATTAAGTGGCAATAAATTATTACGACACCAAGTAGATAGTCTTTTTAAATCCAACTCAAGTTCTGAGCATTCGGAAGTTGATTTCAGACGAGAAAAAATTTTAATGTCATCAGCATACATTAAACACTGTGAAAACTTTAGAATTTTAGGTATTTCATTAACAAATAATAAGAACAGTAGAGGTCCTAAATGACTTCCTTGAGGGACGCCAGAAGTAACATAGATAACATCTGAAAGCTCATTGTTAATACGGACATATTGCGCCCGGCCGGTGAGATATGACTTGAGCCATCTCAAAATAATTGAATGAAAACCGATTCTTTCAAGTTTGTTTATTAATAAATTATGTTGAACTCTATCAAACGCTTTGGAAAAGTCAGTAAAAATTACATCACACTGATATCCTTTTTCAAAATTATTTAAAATTTAGTTACTAAAAATCGTCAGATTAGTAACGGTTGACCTACCAGTCACGAAACCGTGTTGAAAAGGTGATATAGTCTCTTTTACAAGAAAAGTAAGCCTGTTGTACACCAATTTTTCAAAAAGCTTAGGAATTGCTGAAATTTTACAAATTGGTCTATAGTTGGAAACGTCGTTCTTGGAGCCAGATTTATGAATAGGAGTTATAAAAGATTTTTTCCATTCAGGAAGAAATTCACCACTATTAAGTGATTGATTAAAAATGGTGACAAGAGGAAGAGCTAGCGCATTAGCGCATTTTTTTAGGAGAATAGGTGGAAAACCATCAATTCCGGGCTGTTTATCTACGTTTAATTGACTCAAACCTTCCACAACCTCGAGCACACTAAGTTGTAAATAACCTATGTTAATGGAATTATCAATTAATTCTAAGTTTAATTCAGGTGGATTAGAATCTGGACATGCATATACTGATTTGAAAAATTTAGCAAAAAGATTGCAGATCATGGGAAGATCAGATGTAGCAGTATCAAGGTATCGAATTGTATTTGGAATCCCAGCAGATTTTTTTTTACTATTTATGTAGTGCCAAAAGCTTTTACTATTATTTGTTTTTAATTTAGATTCTTCCTGAAATATATAATTTTTGTATAGAAATTTATTCAAATGTTCGAAATTTTTTTGAAGATAACGATATTTATCATAAAACTCCACATTGTGTGGGTCTTTTTTAAAAAGTTTATAAGCTTTATTTTTCTTATTATTTAAATTTATAAGTTCACTATTGAACCACTTGGGCTTTGATGACGTTTTTAAGTATATTTTTGGAATGAATAAATTCATCGCTTCATTGAGCTTACTACAAAAAAATTTAAAATTCGTTGACAAATTAGCGTTGTCCAAAACTGACATCCAATCAATATTGCTTAAATATTGAGAAATACTAATAAAATCGCATTTAGAAAAATCGAAACTTAAACTATTATTTTGATTAGGTTTTAAATAGCTATAGAATTTAAAACTAAGGCTCAGTACTTTATGATGGTTCGTATGAAGTAATGATGATGAATTAAAGCAATCGACGATAGCATTTATTTCGCTATCAACGAAAATCAAATCTAAAAGTCTATTGTTGTTGTTAAAAATACCATTCATTTGGTGCAAATCAAATTCCGCGAAACTATCCACAAGTATACTCTCACAGGTACTTGAGATATTAAATGGAAGCCAATAATGCTCATCATCATCATAGCTCCAATCAATATTGGGAAGGTTAAAATCACCCATTATGATTACATACTGGTTATCTTTTAAATTACTCAAAATACTTTCACAATTGTTAATATGCATTTTATACAATTCAAAAAGACTACCAGGTGGAATGTAACTTACAATTAAGAATAGTTCATGAACATTATCGATATTTATTTTAACAATTAATTGATCTAAATCCAACATAACATTCGACTCTGTTGGCTGAGAAGCAGGTAGATGAATTTGCATAGATAATAGGGCTGCACGGACAGCAATCAGTACACCGCCGCCTCTACTACGGCCTGACACATGAGCACAACGGTCTTTACGAAATACGTTGTACGACTGGGGATGAAAGAACTCAGAGTTATGATGATTCACGGACAGCCAAGTTTCTGTGAAAACAATGACATCAAATTGCAGTGAAGATGAGAATAATAGAATATTCGTAGCTTTAGTTCTGGAACCCCCAACGTTATGATAGCATATTTGAAAATCATATGATAAAGATGAAGAGCTTTTTAGAGAATTTGTTATGCTATCTCCGATAACGGAGTGCTG
The DNA here is from genome assembly GCA_943735915.1 of Pherbina coryleti. Classification (NCBI taxonomy): domain Eukaryota; kingdom Metazoa; phylum Arthropoda; class Insecta; order Diptera; family Sciomyzidae; genus Pherbina; species Pherbina coryleti. The sequence continues at coordinate 148,064,738 of OX030950.1, read as the reverse complement.
ATAAAGTTTTTTGAATTGTTATTAATTTGATGAAACATCTTTACTCGTACGAAATAAGGCCAAATAGAGGCATCCATTACTCTATTCATTAAATAAGCTGGGAGACCAAGTTTAAAATTCATAAATCTTAGATTATTTATATCGGCATCTTTCTTAGCTAGCCTGAAGCATTTAAAAAGAACTGCTGGTACATTAAGTTTAGCAGATATATGATTTATAATACTATCTGGGTTCGTATCAGCTCGGAATTTAGATATATGAATCCATTTCAGTTGAGGTAGAACATTAAGATCAGTACTTAAGTCTGTTCCGAAGATTTGAGATGATTTCGTGTGACTTGTATGATCTTGAGCAAATTTATTGAATCTCGAGTTCGAAGCAGGGCGCAGAGCAGCAGTCGATTCAATAGCACCTTCTAATGAGGCCGAAGTAGCATGCAAATTATTATTGATATTAGTTGAGTCTTTAAGAGAATCGTGAACAGAATTAGATTTAAGAGTTGATGCGTAGCTTGATGTGTTTAGAGCATTAGTTTGAACCGCAGCAGTCATGACAGAAGCGCAGAGGCCAGTTGCAGCAGCATTATAAGATGACAAATTAAGAGTTTCAGCATAGCTTGTTGTATTAGTATGATCAGCTGTTGAGACAGTAGCGCTGAGGTCAGTTACAGCAGCATTAGAAGAAGACGCCAAAGAAGAGTTAGAAATAACAGGAACAGGCGAGGCGAGAGCGCGTGCACGAGCACGAGTGCATATACCATTATCGACCATCGTTAGAGGGATAGGTGGTAGGTCAGAGTTAGTAGGAACCGGTTTTGTTTTTTTGCTATAAGAAGCAATCGCTGCAGCAGAGTTTGCTTCATTTATTTTTGAGTTGTTACAAAATTCAACAAACAATGCTTTAAGCTCTTTAACATCATGAGTCAGAGCCGCGATATGAGCGAGCAAGTTATCACCAGCCTCAAGGCATTTAGCACATTTAAAAACAATGTTTTTATGTTTAAAAAGATATTCTATGATGTTTTTATCGACTATGTCAATGCAGTTTTTATGAAATATATTTGTACAGAAATAACACGTAACCATTGAGCTAACTTCACCGCTTTGATTACATCTGAAACAAGTCTTTGACTTTAGCATTTTAGTAAAATGAAAATAATACGCGAGAGTGCGAACGAACCGAGTGCAAGCGCAGTCTGATAAGAACTGTTTTACAAATTCGTAGCGTTTTACAAAAGGTAACGTAATTACGTTGTTCCGTAAGGTTCTGTCACTGAGCGTTCATTTTTAGTGTTTATCATTTAGTTGAAGTGATAAAGAAAATACTTTCTACTTTATCAAATATGTCGAGTTTGGTACCGAATAAAATGTGTTTGAGCAAAGATTTCATCACTTACTTCATTATGAAGAAAAGTGCTGCCGAAAGTCAATGTATTTTACAGGAAGTTTATGGTGACAATAATCTGGCAGAGCAAAACTGTCGGATGTGGCTTGAACGATTTAAAAGTGGTGATATTAACTTGGAAGGCAAAGATCGACCTGGACAGTCAAAAATGTTTGAGGACGCTGATGTAGAGGCATTGCTCGCTGAGATTGGTGTCAATGACGATGACGCAGGAAGAACTTACTGAATCATTGCGTAGTTGATCGCTCAACCAATGCCAAATGTTAACATAACTTGGAAATAATTCAAAAGCAAGAAAATTGGGTGCCATATCAACTGAAGCCAAGAGATACCGAGGGTGTTTTTTTTACGTTCGAACAACTATTCCAACCGAGCAAACGGAAGGGTTTTTTGCACCGTATAGTAAGTGGTGATGCAAAGTGGTTCCTTTTCGACAACTCAAAGTATAAAAAACCATGCGTTAAGCCCGGACAATCATCAACATCAAAGGCACAGCCAAATATTAATGGATCCAAGCTTAACCCATTAACCGCCGAGGTGTGATTCTGTCGGCTAATTTCGATGTTTTTTTCAGGAATTTCTTATTTTGATCCTTTATTTTGATCTCCTGAATTTCAAGTCAAAAGCTCAATGAGCTGATTTTTTTAATTTTTTTAACGTTAGCGTGTCTTTAAAGCAATACCGGCGTTAAATCGGTTAAGCTCTGTATTTGGTGGGACTAGCTTGGTGTAGTGTATAATGAGCTGCTCCAACCTAACGAATCAATCGCAGGATCTAGCTACAGAACATGATTGATGCGTTTGAGCCACGCACTGAAGGATAAACGGCCGCAATATGTCGAAATATATGACAAAGTTATTTTGTAGCACGACAATGATCGGCCTCAGATCGATGTTGCACAGTTTGTGAAAACCTACTTGGAAACACTCAATTGGGAAATCATACCCCAGCCCGCCGTATAGCCCAAACATTTCTCCATCCGACTACCATCTATTCTGATCGATGACGCATGGCCTGGCTGAGGCCAATGAGGCCTCACTTCATATGGCCAATGCAAAAATTGAATTAATTCGAGGATAGCCTCAAAAGACGAGTATTTTTTTTGCCGCTGAGCTTGTATGCTGTCAGAAAGATGGGAAAAGGAAGTGGCTAGTGATGGACAATAGTTTGAACATTAAAAATATAAGAAGTTTTTCACAATAAAGTTTTAAGTTTAAAAAAAATTACGAATTAATTCCCACCCCATAATAACAATTAAAAAAAAAAATTCTGTGTCACCTGGGGAACTTTGCAGCTCGAAAATTGGCATCGAATGCTTTAACGCACTTGGCCACGGCCGCACCACTTTAAAAAGGTTTTTGCAATTTTTTTTTCACCAAATTTACTTTGGGATCATAAGCAGTGTACAAGAACACTTTGTTTAATGCACCTTTGAACCCATTCGAATACGGCCTGTATATCCTCTATTTGTAATATCTTAAAATTATTGCTCTTTTTTTCAATTTTTTCTTAATTTTTTCTGAAAATCTCTTGAAAGTCTGTTTTAAATACATTCTTTTTTTAATTTTTTTGTTTTTAAATATATAATTTTCTTAAGAATCCTAAGTTTATAAACATGCTTTTTTAAATGCTTAACACAAGTAGCTAAGTTTTAGTTTCAAAATAATTTTTTTATAATTTAACTACTATCCCTAGTTTGGGTTCGTCTCATATATCCTTTATTTGCAATAAATTAAACCATTATTTTTTTTATATTCTATGAAAATCTTATGAAAATGTGCTTTGGAAACAAAAAAAACCTATAAATTATTTAAAAAAAAAAAATAATAATTTAATAAATTTTCTCAAGGATCTCTAGGAGATAAAAAAACAAGATTTATTAATTGCTTACAACAACTAGCTTACATAAAGCTTTCAAATCACTTTAAATAAATCCTAATACAAGAACTCATTCAGGTGCGGCCCATATATCCTTTATTTGCAAAATGTAAAATTTCTTTAAAAATAAATATTCTACACCATCTATTAACACAAGCTTTTTGTTTCGAATGTATCACTTGATTGTTCTTTCCTTGCCACTAATACATGAGCGTATGCAAGTTTTGCACTCAATTATGTTGAAACGTATCGTCGCCTTACAAGGAAAACTGACCAACTACTTCGGTTTTTTAATTTTTGATGCAATGTAATGTAAAATGTCATTCAAAACTTTCTGGAAACACTGAATATCTAATATTTTGGCTAAAAATATACCTTTGGTTTTATAAAATGCCAAGCGAGGAGCCGCTTTTTAGGGCGTGTTCTGCACATAAAGATTGCTTTTATTTTTTTGCACGATACGATTTGTATATAAAAGAGAGTCAACGTATGAAAATCAAAATAGTATCCATAACAAAATATATAAAATATCATATAAAAAAAAAAATTCTGAGAATAAATGAAAATTAGAAACAAATTAAAAACATATTTTCCCAACATAAGACAATTACCGCAAAATGGATCAGCGTTAGACAAAATTACTTCGAAGTAAATTTAACTTAAGTTGAAATCACATCTTAATAAGGCAATTTTCTTAATATCAGAGTCGGCTTGAAACCACAATATTCAAAATAATGTTATGTCCAGGCTGCTACTTTTATTTCGGAATCTTGTAACGCTAATGTCCTTCAAGTTTGACAGTTTTAGCTCTTACGTAGGAAATCACTTTTGACTATTGACTATTGACTATTCACCATTGACTATTGACTATTGACTATTGACTATTGACTATTGACTATTGACTATTGACTATTGACTATTGACTATTGCCTATTGACTATTGCCTATTGCCTATTGACTATTGACTATTGACTATTGACTATTGACTATTGTCTATTGACTATTGACTATTGACCATTGACTATTGGGTATTGACTATTGACTATTGACTATTGACTATTGACTATTGACTATTGACTATTGACTATTGACTATTGACTATTGACTATTGACTATTGACTATTGACTATTGACTATTGACTATTGACTATTGACTGTTGACTATTGACAATTGACTATTGACTATTGACTATTGACTATTGACTATTGACTATTGATTATTGACTATTGACTATTGACTATTGACTATTGACTATTGACTATTGACTATTGACTATTGACTATTGACTATTGACTATTGATTATTGACTATTGACTATTGACTATTGACTATTGACTATTGACTATTGACTATTGACCATTGACTATTGACTATTGACTATTGACTATTGACTATTGACTATTGACTATTGACTATTGACTATTGACTATTGACTATTGACTATTGACTATTGACTATTGACTATTGACTATAGACTATTGACTATTGACTGTTGACTGTTGACTATTGACTATTGACTAATTGACTATTGACTATTGACTATTGACTATTGGCTATTGACTATTGACTATTGACTATTGATTATTGACTATTGACTATTGACTATTGACTATTGACTATTGACTATTGACTATTGACTATTGACTATTGACTATTGACTATTGACTATTGAATATTGACTATTGACTATTGACCATTGACTATTGACTATTGACTATTGACTATTGACTATTTAGTATTGAATATTGACTATTGACTATTGACTATTGACTCTTGACTCTTGACTCTTGACTATTGACTATTGACTATTGATTATTGACTATTGACTATTGACTATTGTCTATTTACTATTGAATTTTGACTATTGACTTTGACTATTGACTATTGATTATTCACTATTGGTTATTGATTATTGACTATTCACTATTGATTATTGACTTTAAACTTTTGACTATTCACAATGAACTTTTGTCTCTTTTGAAAGCTTAACTTTAATTTATCAACGAAAAAGGTCGTTGTTGGGAGTCCAGTAATTAATAATTTGTTAGAACCGAAAGGTTCATAAATTTTCTACCCGAAAAGGTTCATAAATGACTAAAAGAACAAACTTCTGTCTTATTGAGTTAATGGATCTTTTTGCCCAACAGGAAGACACATAATGCTTTCATTACAGCTTTCGAAAAAATATAAATATCCTACATAAAAAAATATCATCAACGTACATGCTTCAAAAATTTTACATAAAAGGCAAAAATTGTTAGAATATAAAATAAAAAAGCTCTTTGATAATATATCCTTAATCATATTTGCTAAGAACTCTCATAAACGCATGTCCTTCAGAACAACAAAGAAAAAATTTTATTAAAATTCCAATCAAATTCAAAACTTTCATAAATTCAAATAAAAACTTCTTAATATATTTTAATGAAACATCTTCAGAGTTGTCATAAAATATCCTTAATATTGATAAAAATTTGCCTTCACATACTTTGAAGCTTCTGCTTAGCAACACATAAAAAACTTTAATAATTTTTAGCTACAAAGAAAAACTTATTAGGAAACATTTTCATTTGTAAGTTACTTTTGCAAACTTTTAAGGAGAAGACAAAAATATAACAACCAAAAAGAAAAAAAAATATGAAAAATAATCATATAAAATATTTGCTTGTGTCATTTTTTTTCTTGCTTTGACATTGTTGCTTTTCTTTTTGTGGGAAGGAAACAAATTAAAACTTGTGCTGTCAAAAATAAAATGAAAAGCAACAACAACTAAATAGCTTTGACAGTCGCCAACAAATATAAAAAACTAAATCTTATTTTTTGAAACAACAACAGAAAAAAAGGAAAACACAAATCCTTACTGCTGAAATAAACACAACGTTATGTAAACCGCTGTTAACTGGTTACAGCGGCGGCTTCTTTGCGGTGGCTTTTGGTCAAGTCGGCGTAGTGGTTTGAATGTGCTTTGACTGACATATACACACTAACACAGGCAGAAATACAGCACAACAATCACTTACACAGCCACACAAACACACATACAGACACACATACAGCCAACTATAAACTCAGTTGGACGAAGGCGCTTGAATTTATTTATTATGACTGCGACTACTATAGCGACCACTGAGAAGAACTAGTCGCTGCTAGTGTCCTTGCAGAGTTGCATTTTTCTTTTCGACGCACTTTTGTTGAAACTACTTTTGCCAATTGGTGTTGTTGTTGTAGGAAATGTTTTTGTTTTTATTTTAATTTTTGCTTTTGCCACCAAAGTGCCTGCGTGCGGAATTCTACACCAAGTGGTTGGAACAATTGTACAGCAAAAACACAGCCAAAAACGGAAGTGAGCAGAAGCGAACATTTGTAACTCAGACAGTGCGAGTGAGATGTGCCGCGCATACTTCAATGACCAAGCTTGCCAGACTTGTGGTTAAAAAAAAAAAAAAAAAAAAAAAACGAAACTCAGTGCTAAAAAAAAGCACAAAATATTTTGAACTTTTTAATTACCGCAAAGAGAAAGTTTAAATTGTGTTTTTCGAAATTTTCTATACTTCTTCGGCTGGTACTCACACTTTGGTGTGCTGGTTGTTGGTGTAGTTTTTTTTTGTTTTTTTTCTTCTCTCTACTGTTTATATGAGTTATGCAAAAGTTTGTCGTCCTGACGAAAGTCCTGTCAAATGCGCGCGCATCAAATAATCTCAAAGTTCTATAAAGAAATGTGCATAAAGAAATTAATTATGCTGATGAAGTTGAAGTTGAAGTTCTGCAGAACGAATTAATGCGCGGTTGTTACCACAAAATAAAAGATTCAAAACACTCGGCATTAAAAAAAAAAAACGAAAAAAAATGCCGAGAATTTTGCTTTTAAAACGTTGTAAACAGCATGTTTGCGCTCTACCTATTTAAGTGGCTGTCAGAAAATTGCTAAAAACTTGAATTGCTGCGTAACCGCAAACTTTAACTTCAAATTGATTTCATCATGATTATCCTGCCGCACTTGCTGGCTTACAATTAGCTTAATATTTATTAAAAACTTTTTGTATTTATTTATTATGAGGTTTGCGACGTTACACAGTTGTTCGTTGCCAGCAAGTGTAGCGCTATTTTGAGGCCATGGCGTTGCTTAGTTGTTTCAAACCAATTAACAAGCTCAAGACTAACTGCAAGTAAAAGTAATCAAGTTAATGAGAAATTAATTAGCTGCGAAATTTGCTTAACACCATCAAAGGAACAGATTTCTACATGCTTCGAAATGAAAATTCTAATGAAATTGTTTTGCTTAGCTAAGAAAATGTAATTCTAAATGAGTTGTTTTTGCTTGATTTGAAACTTTTGAACATATTTGTGTGCTTGTTAATTGAAGTGAATTTGAAAAATTTTTATGCTACAGGAAGTGTTGTTGAAAGCGCTTAAAGATGAGCTTTATTTGGGTTGTATCCATGGAGTAGGTAGTGATGTGGCAGTATATCCTTTATTTTAACATAAATAAAATTGAAAGAATTAGTTGAATTATTTGTTATTATAAATAAAAGAAATAAAATTTCACTACAAAAAGGATAAGGAAAGAACATTTTAAAAATAATTTTATGCCACAAGTGGCGGTTTCTTAAAAGCTATTTGATGTGATTTTTTTCAATTTACTTCAATGAATGTGGCCATCCTTTTTTAAAATATTGTAGAAATAAAAGCTTTTGTGAAAAAAAATTCTAATAAATGTCTTAGATACGAAAATGCAATTCTGAATGAGTTGTTTTATTTGATTTGGAACTTTTGAACATATTTGCGGGCTTGTAAATTGAAGTAAATTTAGAAAATATTTACGCCACAGGAAGCGTTGTTGAAAACGCTTTAAGATGAGCTTTATTTGGGTTGAATCCATGGAGTAGGAAGTGATGTGGCAGTATATCCTTTTTTTAACATAAATAAAATTGACAGAATTTTTTGAATTATTTGTTATTATAAATAAAGGAAATAAAATTTCACTACAAAAAGGATAAGGAAAGCAAATTTTAAAAATAATTTTATGCCACAACTGGCTGTATCTTAAAAGCTATTAGATGTGATTTTTTAAATATGCTTCAATGAAGATGTAATGAATGTGGTCATATATCCTTTCTTAAAATATTGTAGAAATAAAAGCTTTTGTGAAAAAAAAGATTCTAATAAATGTCTTAGGTATGAAAATGCAAATCTGAATGAGTTGTTTTTTTTTTTGATTTGGAACTTTTGAACATATTTGCGTGGTTGTAAATTGAAGTGAATTTAGAAAATATTGATGTTACAGGAAGCATTGTTTCAACAGCTTAAAGATGAGTTTTATTTTGGTTGCTTCCATGGAGTTGGTAGCGATGTGACTGTGTATCCTTTTTTATTATATAGTTAAAATTCTAATATACACAGCTTTTGTTGAATAATTTATAAAAACATATGAAAAGAAAAAAAAGTTTTATTAAAAATGACAAAAAAAAGGTTAATTTAAAAAACATTTTTATGCCACAAGTAGAGCTTTTTTAAAAGCTTTTGGATGAATTTTGTTTGATTAACTTCTAATAAGTTTTGAATGATGTGGTCATATGTCCTAGTTTTTTTATATCTTTAAAATAAAAAGTTTTGCAAAATTAAGCGTATGAATGCCACTGAAAAAGGCATTTTCAGAATATTTTCATAGAAATTGTATGCTTTAGGAACAGTTTCGAATAATTTCGATGAAAAAGGACTCTACTAAATATATTTATATCAGTTAGGTATATTTATTTATTTATTTAAAAAATATATATTTTATTTATTTATTTATTTATTTATTTATTTATTTACTGGTCAAACAAGCTAATGTAATGTATTTATTCTAACAGGTTTGTTTAATTAACTTATATTTTCAATAGCTCTTGTTAACATTAACAGGATTTTTTGCTTAGAGCATTTGCTTATTTATTTTTTCTCCCCTTTCCTTAATTGTTTTTTTTTTGCTTAGCTACGAAAATGTAATTAAAAATTAAAAAATGAAATGTTCATTCTTGAGTTAAAACTTTTGAACATATACATATTTTGAACATGTCTAAATAAAGTAAATTTAGAATTTTTTTGGTACCGGAAGCGTTTATTGAAGAGCTTTACGATGAGCTTTATTTCAGTTGCTTTCATGCAATTGGAAGCGATGTGGCTGTATATCCTTTTTTTATTATAAATTGAAAATTCTTATATACACACAGTTTGTTGAATAATATATGAAACCAAACGAAAAGAAATAAAAATTTAATTAAAAGTACAGGTAAAGCCTTTTTTAAAAATAATTTATGCCACAGGAAGAGTTGTTTTCAAAGCTATCAGATGAGTGTTGTTTGGTTAACTTCCATGTAATTTTGGTTGCTGTGGCCATATATCCTTTTTTGAAAACTTTTTGAGATGGAAGGCGATGTGAATTTAAGTGATTGTACACACAAGAATAAGAAGAAAAAGGGAATTAAGATGTATTTTAAAGTTTCAAATAGTGGATTGAATTGAAGAATATTTTCATAGAATTTGTATGCCACAGCATGTGTTGCCTTGACATCTTTTGGTTGTGCTTACTTTCGTTAGATTTCTTAAGTTCTCTGAGGTTGCGCTTATATATCCTTTTTTTTGTACTATTTTTAATATTGATGATTTTTCAAAATTGCAAACTTAAAAAAAAAAAAAAATAAAATTGAAGTGAACATAAATAAATAAAAATTGATTTTTATTGAATTGAAAAAATAAATTTAGTCTAATTTCGGCGTAAAAGTGCGCGAAATTTCTGAAGCTTTGAGCAGAGTTGATGTGTTGCGGTTTATGGCAGTAGCAAATCATACTGCTATATATCCTTCAGTCTAGTCAGTTAAAAATGGGAAATTATGTTAAAAAAAAATACATAAAAAATACATATTAAGAATGTGAAATGAGTGTAAAGATCGTTGGAATTAATATATTAGAAAAATTTGTTTGTTAAAGGAAGCTGTTATTTGAAAGCTTACAGATGAGCTTGATTTGGGTAACTTTAATTATGTTTTTAAAGACATGGCAATATATCCTTTTTTTCTAATAAGTCGGATACTGAACAAATACACATAAAAACAATAAAAAAAAGGCCAAAGCTTAAAATAGAAAATAATGTGATATACATATATGAGTAGAACACATAAATAAATAAACAAGAAATCAATAAATGTTGAATAACAACGAAATTTAAAGCATACTTTAAAAAAAACTATACACCACAGGACATGATTTTTCATTTGCTTTCGGATGAAAAGAAAATCTTTTTCGTTCCATGCAGTTTGAACTGATATGACCATATATCCTTTTTCTAGAATTAGTCGCAAAGTGTAGATTTTGCAATAAAACACTTGAAAATTGTAAAAAAATTATTTAAGCTAAATAAAAATAAGACATTTAATGCATATTTATAAAAAAAAAACCATGCTAGGGGAAGTATTCTTTTAAAAGCTTTTATTTAAATGTCACTTTGTTTGATTTCGTAAAGTAAGAACTCATGCACCCATATATCCTTTTTTTACATTCATTGTAATATTGAATATTATATTAAAATTGTTATGAAAATGTATAGAGAAATGACATTTTTTTAATAAAATAGCAAATTATGAACAAATACTTAAGCAAATTGTTCACTAGTTAAAAAAATATTTCGGTAATTTTGTCCACGCGGGCTTTAGTAAGTCTTTAAGAAACTCTTTAATTTTGAAAATAAGAAAAAAATAGCTTCAACATGAGGTTAACTACTTTGTGAGTTCAAAACTTATTAAGTCTATCGCAGAATTATAAAGAATAATTAATCTTAACATAATTTCAGCAAAATCTTAAGCAGCTATCTACAGCATCACGTTCTATGACACGTTCCATTCATCATTAATTATTAATATTCTCCTTTGTTTTTCCTGACTAATGAATAGGCATGACAATGCAATTTATTTTGATATAACGTGTTCTTTGTTCTGATGCCATGGCTATAATTAATTAACGTCTTGCGACTATGATGAATGATTATTTTATGCTGTTTGTGGGCGTAAAAACAAAAACTTCAAACGTAACAAACATAATTCAGTGAATGATGCTTGCATAAAGGGAGAATAAACTCCTTTATATAAAAGAAAAGTTTATGTTAATTAAAATTGCTTTCTCGTATCTTGCTCAATAGCTTTGAGAACAGAGAAAATTTAGCTAAAAGCACATTTTGTAAATTTTTGCGTATTGAAAACATGCAAACTAACACTTGAATCTGTCCAAATGACCTAGCATTTCACTGTCATTAGAGAGACAAAAGAAATTTTGCAAAACATTGTGCACACTACAGTTGTCACATATGTCCTTTTTATCGCCTGAGCAAAAATTTTAGTTTTTGAAATTGAAACTCACTTTGTCACCATGGCATACTAATCAGAGTGCATTAAGACAATGGAAAATATACTAATTAGCACTCAAAAATTAAACATAAATATCAATGCATAAAAACTAATTAGCTAACACTACAAACAAGAATATAAATCAATGCTTTATTTGATTCCGACATAATTTATTTAAATTTAACAGCATGTTATGCAAATTATTCCTATTTAAATATAGACAAATGAAGTTTTAGGTTATTGTTGTGGATGCACAGGATGCACTATTGCTCATGCATATGCATTTGAATTTGACGTTTCACGAACGTACATATTTCCTATGGAAATTTTGCAAAGCGCAAATTTATAAAAACGATTTGCAAATATCAGGAAATTATTAGCAATTTATCCATTTGTCGAGTCGTATAAAATGTACTCAACATATTTTTGAAATTAATAATGAATAAAATTATGAAGAATTATGCTAATTAGCATGATTCTATTAAATCATGCACTGATTTGGTAATTATTGCACAAAAAACACTCGTAATCAAACTCGTTTGAAAAAAAAAACAAAACATAAATAAATCTCATAATTACAAGCCTAAAACAATGCAATGCATGTTGGAATAAAAACTATTGTCATGAACATTTAATATTTTTAATTACATGTGTTCAGCGCATAATAAAACTCGTTTGCATATTTGTGTTTAACTTTTTAAACAGCAATAAAAAAGGATATCTGGCTGACAGAAAATTGCTGAAAAAAAATTATAACAAAGCAACAAAATACTTCGCAATATCCTTTTTTTTTGTCATTTGAATAGGTTCGGTTTTTGTGTGCTTATGTTTTTTTTTGTATATGATGTTTTAAATAAAGGACTAAGTTGTAGGCTTCCTATTTCGGAATTTTCAGAGTGAAACTATTCAAAGCAAAAATTGAATTATCAATTTTTTCCCAAAATGCTTCAATTTGTTATGGGAATTTGTTTGAAAAATTTAACCTCAAGGACTAAACGAAAATCAATTAAATGTGTTTTTATTTAATTTATTGTGTAATCTTTTAACGGCCTGTAGTTAAACTTTACTACAGTTTTTCAAAGGAATTCCTTCCTTTTAACGTTTAAAATCATTATATCATGGTATGAAGACTGGACTGAAACTGATCCGAAACGTATTTTATGTAACTTGGGGGTTGTCGTAAAGTGAAAATAAATACCGAGATTCATGAACTCTTTGCAGAATTTCTTTGTTCATGTGTTTTTTTTTTGTTTTAGATTTGTCTATCTGCCATTTCGTTAAAATTTTCATAGATACTTTTGTTACAATGAATAGTAAATGGAAAAAGTCTGCTTTCAACTTAAAAGGAAACTATGTATTTGTCAGAAAAATAATTGAATATGAATATTTTGCTTGATGTAAGAAAATTTAAAATTTAAAAAAGTAAAATTAAGAAAAATAAGTTTCAAATAAACATTTTTTTCTAAAATTGAGCAAAATACATGATTACTTGATACAAGAATAAATTACTTGATACTAGAACATGGAACAAGACTTGAATCAAGAAAACAGGTTTAGTTTTCAACAAATTTTTAACTTGAATGAAGCAAATTTTTCTCACTTTAACTTATATTGGCATGCTTATAATTCCCAACATGTTTACATGACAACATGTTTAAGATGGTGCTGATTGATAAACTGTGGTATGGTTCGAAGGCGCAGCGTCTTATCTGATACTTCACTTGGAAACATGTAATCGTCTACAAGATATATTTAGTATATTTGAGTAGTTTTTTATGATCGGTTATCCTACATCCTACATCTTTACTGAAGGATTTTCATTATGATAAGAAAATTTAGTTTCTAATATCTTTCGTGTACTCATCCAGCATTTTTTTTTGCGTAAAGAAAAAAAAATCACCGAATTCAAGGAAAGGCTTGATAAATACTATGGGGACTATAATATTTCAATTCAATGTAGCATGATTAATTTCATTGGTCTACTGAATTTGGTTGTGGTTGTACCAGCAAGAGTGACACTGAACGTTCAGGTCGCTCAAAAGATGTCGTCACGCCGGAAATCGTCGATAAAGTTTATGGAATGAGATTGAACTATCGTAAATTGAAAATGCGACTGAGGCTGTATATATCTCAAAGAAAAAAAAAAAAAAATTGGAAAAACGCTTGACTAAATGCATCGATCTAAAAAAAGACTTTTTTAAGCAGTAGAAAACTTTTTTGCTGATTAAAAATACATTTTATTCCAAAAGTCACTGACTTATCAAATTGCCGCTGTATTAGAAAAAAGTATTGCATTAAGCACAATAGTTCAAAAACTTTCATATCAAATGTGAAAATGTACATTAGACCGTATCACCTTGTATGGAAAAAAAGTAAACCCATTTTGACCCCGCCTCAATCATTAGACATTTAAGAGACATTTTCAAAAAAAATTTTTTTTTTTTTTTTTAAATGGTCCCTATGGTGCTTTTTTCTTGTTTTCGTTATATCTTCTGTGTTTCTTGTCCGATCCCAAAGATTTTTCATATATGTGTTTATTGCTTTTTTGCAATTTTTCTCTGATTTCATTTTTTTGCGAATCTTGTTTTTTTTAAGTTATCACCCACCTTATCTCAGTTGCTACTATGTTAACAAAATCTAAAAATAGCAAATAATTAAAGCTCAAAAAAATCATTAAGACCATGGAAACAAATGATATCCATTAAATTCATTTTTGAAGCAGTTCCAAACGATTTTATCTAAAAATAATACTTCCGAAATGTTCGTCACTCATACTCGAATTTTTATTAATTTTCTAAATCTTTACGGGATTCAAGGTGGCTGTAGCACTCGAAGGTTTCAAGCTTCACGAAAATGTACCCCAAACGATTTTCGTCAGTGACTGCTGTGGCCGAATTTTGCACAATTTGGACGTAACGCTCGATGTTTTGCGAGTGACAAGGATAATCTGTGAAAAACATATAACATGATAAATACGATTCAATATATGACGTCAAATTTAATCATTTATTTCATAAAAAATATATCTGCTATAATGCTCACCAGGAATTTTAATAATGACGTCCAAGTACTGTAGATCAGTCAATTGCTCTTGAGTAAAAAACTGAAGACATGGTGGATCAGTGATCTGAAATTTGGTCCAATCGATCATTTCAGTGTATGTGGTGCTGCCATATTGGATAAAGGGCTGGTGGTTGGGTCCACGAAATTGCCGAATACGATCTGTTGGGTTTGAATGGGCTTCAAATCGAAGACGAAGAATTGATGTATGTTGCTATTGTTGTTGTAACAATGATGCAGGCAAAGCGAAGACGTTTGTTGTTTTTGTTGACTGCATAGCGAAAACGAAAAGTCACCACCACGATGGCCTTTTTTGTTGTTGGTACAAAGTGTTTAAATATTTTTTGTTCATGAATGGAAGCGATGATGAGCTGGGGGGGTGGTGATGTCATTTAAAGCCGACAACAACTACTGTTGGGCAGAGTTTGTAAAAGAGCATGATTTTATTAGATAAACTTACTCTCAACGAAAAATAATCGTCAACTTTAATAAACAATTAGAGATTTTTTTACAATTCTAGTAAACATCAAATTTCAAATATAAAAGGCTTTTGCAATCTTCAACACTCGATATAATTGACTTTTATTAATTGTCTTATGAGAACAGTTGTGATTGAAAAAGCCAAATTATTTATTTAATAAAAAGTCGAGTATGAGTGACGAACATTTCGAAAGTGTTATTTTTGGAATAAAATCGTTTGGAACTGCTGCAAAAATGAATTTTATGGATATCATTTGTTTCCATGGTCTTAATGATTTTTTGTGAGCTTTAATTATTTGCTCTTTTTAGATTTTGTTAACATAGTAGCAACTGAGACAAGGTGGAGAAAAATTGCAAAAAAGCAATAAACACATATATGAAAAATCTTTGGGATCGGACAAGAAACACAGAAGATATAACGAAAACAAGAAAAAAGCACCATAGGGACCATTTCAAAAAAAAAAAAAAATTTTTTTTTGAAAATGTCTCTTAAATGTCTAACGATTGAGGTGGGGTCAAATATAGGTTAGTTTTGATGATACGGTCTAATGTACATTCAAAGAACACTACATACAAAACACTTTACAAATACTTCAAATTTATACTTAACAAATTTATCTAAAAAATTATTTTTAAATTTTCAAAAAATGTCAATTCTTATTTATCAAAAATAACATCAAATGTTCATGTTAGCCAAACTAGTTTTTTCGTATTTAACCCATATCATCCTAGTGCTCCATTATTGGATCGGTTCAGTTTTAATTTTATTACATTAATTTCGGAACGCATCCACTTACTGTTCTTTTGATTTGGCAGCACTTGAGTTGTCAGCTGTCAAATTATTTTAGCAGATTGCAATATTGGTGGCAGTTAAGTCTTTTTATTATTGTGATAAAGTAGTGAATACTATGTAAAAATATGTCTCGCAAGGAAATGTCAGTATTATTAACATTTAATCAAAAAACCTTTAGTTATTTCATATCAATATATCAAATATATCAAAAATAATGATCTAGTTACTGCAACTTGTCGGAAGACGGACAAAGATGTATAAATATTGCACATTTATTAGTACCGTTCCATTATTGTAACAGTAGGAATATACGCCTATGTAATATTTTGTATGAGATGGAAGAGAATTATGTTTCTTTTTTTATTTGTTTTGATTGAGATTGACCGTAAATGAGATAGCTACTATTCTTGAAAATGATAACTCTGTTCTGGCGGCTAATGTTTACATAACACCACCAGAAAACAACAACAACAGTTAGAAAAACAGTGGTGATGAAGAGTAATATAAATCACCTTTCTAGACTTAAGGTACTAGCAGAGGCGGAATTTCGGGCCACAAGATCAACTCGAGCTAAGATAGTGGTAACGGAAAGTGCTTCGGATATTTTTCAATTTGACACGACTGCTTATGTGTCTGCAACTGATTGCCCTGCTTCTAAAAGAAAGAAGGTAGTTGCCAAAAGAATGTGGAGAGCTATGGACTTTTCTGAAAAGCCAGAGAAAGAATCGACTATATCAACTTTTTTGGAAGAGGTATATAGTCCAGTAAAGTTCTTCGAACTCCTTTTTGACGAGGAAGTTCGTTCAAAAACCGTTCTTCGTTTAAAAACCGAAGAAAAAGCAATTCAAAAAGGCCATCACAACTTTAGAGTTACTACATCAGAAATAAAGCGTTTTATTAGTACTCTGCTGTTATCAGGCCATTATAGCGAAGCAAGATACCGCATGTATTGGGAGCAAAAAGTTGACTGTAACTTCCAAGAAGTAGCATCAGCTATGCCTAGAAATAGATTTCAAGTGTTGTGCGATTTTTTCTCGTTGCGGATAGTAATAATCTCAACCCAAATGATATATTTGCCAAAGTTCGCTCTCTTTGGAATCTCCTAAATACAAGGTGGCTACGATATTATCCCGTCGACACAAACCTGAGTATTGACGAGTCAATGATAACGTATTTCGGCAAGCATAGTACTAAACAGCACATCCATGGAAAACCAATTCGGTTTGGTTATAAGAACTGGTAAATTTTTACAAGTGTTGGATATTTGCTTTATGGAGAACTTTATCAGAAGCAAGTACGGGAAATACTCATCCAGATTTTGGTGTCGGAGGTTCTGTAGTATTAGATCTTATATATGAATTACCATCTGGTTCTTACAGTTTTTACATGGATAATTTCTTTACTTCCTTACATCTTCTTGAAGAGATAATAAAATTGAGCCATGATGCAACTGGAACGATAAGAGCGAATAGAGTAGAGAAAGCACCTTTGATGGACCAAAAAGAATTGAAAAAGACAAAGAGAGGATCCCACAATCAATGTACTGACATTTCTTTCTGCATTACTCTGGTTCGGTATAGTGACAACAACATTGTAAAAGTTGCCTCAAGGCAATGTGGTGTGTAAGCCCTATGGGTAAAGTTAAGCGTTTCTGCAATAAACAAATAAAAGATGTCGATCAACCTAGGTGTATTGTTAACTACAACCGATATATGGGTGGCGTCGATCGGTTAGACCAAAATGTCGGATGCTATCGTATATCGATTCGACCGAAGAGATGGTATTGGCAATTGCTCATGTTCCCTATCAATGTTTGTGCCAATAACGCTTTCCAGCTGTACAAAGTATCACCTTTATCAACCAAAGACAATAGCTACGACTTCTTATCATTCACGATTAGATTCACTTCCTCCTCGATCTCAAGAACTTCGCTAACTAAATCATCGCTATCTGTTAAAAAACGTGTTCCAGACATTATTAGATTGGACTCAAAGACACACCATAATATTATAAAACAAGACAAGCAAACAAGATGTGAACTGTATCACAAAAATACGACAATGAAGTCTAATACTTGTAACGTCGCTCTTCACAATAAATGTTCCATTGAATTTCACACTAAATAAAGTTTATAATGTTATAATAATTTAAAAAATTCAAATTGTTCCTTTTTACTGTATTGCTGTTAAATATGTACAACATAATGTACAACATATGAATGCACAACGTATTATACTGATATTCTTGATTTATTGCACTTATTTTAAATTATAATTAGTCGACAAGAAAGAAAATACAGTGGGTTATCATTCTACTGTTCCATTATTGGAACTGTACTGAAACAAAAGAAGTATAAAACCAATATTTTTTTCTCAATGCTACTTTGTTTATACGCCTATTAATATAAACTGAAGTGAATTCTACACAAGTCGGATGAAATTTCACATGCTTGGGATGATATGGGTTAAGGGTTTTTCATTTTACAATGTAGAACGTTTGACCACCAAAAAGTACGTTAAGTTGTTAAATTTTCTTCAGGGAAAACGCATATTTCACTCTAGGAGAAACGTGAATAGGCAAAATTGCCGTATATGGGGCTCTGAAAATCCCCGAGCGTTTGTGGATTTGTGCCATTATTAAAAACGATCAAGTAGCAACCATTATATTCAATACTGAGCGGTATGGCCGTATGTTAAACGATATGTGGGTTCAACAATATGGGACCACAAGCCATACAACAGAACTAATTAGGGCTTTGATGCAACAGAAATTTTCAGGATGACTTATTTCGAGATTTGGTGATGTTATAATTGGGCTCCAAGATCGTGCGGTTTGACGCCTGTGGACTTTTTTTTGTAGAGCTATGCAAGAGATCATCATAATTGAATGAACCTCAAACTCTTGAGCAATTAAAAATCAGTATTCGTAAAGTTATGGTCAAGCTAGTGCCCGAGTTGTGCACAAAAATCATCGAAAATTACCTCAAAAGGATATTGTAGGGTAGACTGGGTACGGTTGAAACATTTTAGCGTTTATCGTTTAATTAATAAAAGACCATCTTCGCTAATGAGCAATGTTATTTAAAATTACTGTATTATATTTTATGTGTGAAATCAAATTAAAAAAAAAAAAAAAATTTAATATGTTTCAACCGTCCCCATGCCAGGGTCGGTTGAAACAGTGCCTGGGGTCAATTGAAACGCATGCAATTACACAAAATATAATAAATTAAAATGTTTTATGCATAGTTTAATAATATTTTACGACTCCTAATGGCACAGTTTTACATCAAAAATATTTTTTATGAATATTCAAGTCTTTCACGATACTTATAATATACCGTTATTTTAAATCAGCCTTTAAAGATTTATATTAAGTATAACTTAAATTATGTTGATGACGATTATTTTTTTAATGTTCGTTTACTACTTGCTATTATATTTATCAAAATTCAACATTATTAATTATAAACTCGATTTTTTTCAACTGTCCCCAACCAAGTATAAAACGGTTCACAGTAAGTATGATAAAAAATTTGAATAAAAACTAATCATACAGCCATACAGTCATACAGCCTTAATTAAAACGATATCAAACTCTCAATACTAAAATTTTATTAAAACCATAATAATTGATAAAAAGGAACGAACAAAAAATACAAACTTTTCCGTTAAAAAACCCAATAGAGCCCCTTATACACAACCACAGTGCACGAAGAGGGAAACAACATAAAAATTCGTGTTTCGACTTGTCGCCCGCTTCGTTTTCCCCTTGTACCCCTCAACATCATGACGCACGATGACAAGATATTCGCTTTGTTTCAATCCTTCACCGTTTCAATCGTACCCATTCTACCCTTCATGGAGCCATTTGAATGATATTGTACCATTCCACGCATAATTTCAAACTCCAAACATTATTACAAAATAAACGTTTTATCGAAATCTGCATTATTGTTTTTTCATACTTTATTTTATTATTTTAAAATGGATAATCCTATATATTCTCCCTATTTCAGTAAGGTATCTATAAGATAAGCTTGACCACCATCAAAAATCGATATTTTTTTACGATCAAAGGCTAAAAATAGTTGTTAAGGTTAAACAATTTTTTCTTTTTATGTAAATTCTAAACTCTCCTTTTATGGCCTTATAATAATGTTGCTTAATGGGTTTATGACCCACTACGTTACCTTCGGTTGTTC
The DNA here is from genome assembly GCA_943735915.1 of Pherbina coryleti. Classification (NCBI taxonomy): domain Eukaryota; kingdom Metazoa; phylum Arthropoda; class Insecta; order Diptera; family Sciomyzidae; genus Pherbina; species Pherbina coryleti. The sequence continues at coordinate 148,044,543 of OX030950.1, read as the reverse complement.
TCACAATATATTCCCATCGAGACTAAGAAGATACTTGCTGTTTAATTGATAGCCCCACTAAGAACTTATTCTGAGCTGGTCTATAGTCATCTTTATTTTCATTCCACGGAAAAATATTAAGTTGCATTTAATGATGTGACTAGATTTGTGTGAACCTTAAGATGCTTTGAGCAGTGTCCATAAAAAGTAAAGAAATTTTCGGATGTAGCATTATTGACAGCATTATTCTTGCACAGGACTCTTTTACCTCTATAATAAATTATGTTTCAGTGTTTCATATCGAATAGTCCCCTTAATAATATCGAAATTTATTAGTTTGCATTTAAAACAGCTATTTTTCGACAACTCCATTAAAATATGGAATTAAATTAAATCTTATGGTATAAACACCACTGGTAGTTTGAATAAATTCATGCTTTTTCTCATGTCCTACTATTCAAACATCCAACTAATAATTACTGTGCCTTTACTACTATTTATTCTTGATCTCACTGTACTTATCATTTTGTTGTTTAATTTTATGTTTAACACTTTTTCTTTTTGTCAATTAAGATGGTCCTTAAGCATGAAATCCCCTAAAAAGTATGCGTTACACGAAAAAATTATGAATCTCAGATAGCAGTTTGATTGAAGAAGATTAAGAGGTGCCGCAAGAAAGGGATTTATACAGGAAAAAGTGCTATTTAAAAAAAAAATTAACAAAAAATGTTTTTAAGGCATTAATTTGCAAAAAAAAAAAAAAAAATGGTCTGCACCTCGTTTTTTTTTGTTAATTGTTTGTTTGTTAAAATAAGCCAGCAAACATGAAAATTAGACAAACACTACCACAGTCGCATTTTTAAGAAATAAGGACCACCGGCCCATAAAACGTATCAAACAATAAATTTTGTGGATGTATTTTTGTGAATTTTCTGCACTCCAAATGCGGCCATTTCGGTCATGGACATGTCCATTGAGCTAAAAACGACCCTCTTTGCTGAACAGAATATTGAGTGGGTTGGCTTTCAGTTCATGTGAAGCCTATTGACCATACTTTCGGAGCAAACGATGGTTATCCCACTTTAATTATTGCACCAGCTGGATCTAATAAGGTCATAGGCCAAGATTGTTATGTAAAATTTTCCATAAAGTGGATGTACAATGCTCCAATTGCTGAGCGCCTTGTTGAATCGTATATTTGGGTTATTCTCACTATTAAACTCTACAGTAATAGTTGTTCCTGCTGTGCGCGCTGTACGACGTCTTTTGCCAATGCTCATTATCTGTTAGAGTACGTGTTGAGCAACTACAATCCTTGATCTATCCAATAAGTCACTAAAATGGACGTTGTGAACGGTACTATTTTCAAACTGAACTACGATTTTCGAAATAAATTTGCAAGCGTTGTTCTTTATAAAATGTCAAATCAAACTTGACACAAATAATAATAGGGTTCCCGGATCCAAACACCATATGACAGATGACTTATTCTTTTCAAAAATCTCGAAAACCTCTAAACCTGTTAGCCTCTTCAAAAAAACAATAAGGTTCAAAATTGGATAAATACAATGAAAACCACGCCTATCACTCATACAAACTTTCTTCGACTAAGCCGAAAAAATACATTCCTTACTTGTTTTCAGTATTTTTCTTCAATCTAATTTTATTGTTTTACGACGAATATTGAAAATTTTTGTACGTAGTGTTTAACCATTGTGCAACTAACAACTAAGAAACGTGCTTGTGAAAAGTAGTTATTTTAAAGTACATTGCGGCAAATAAAAAAAAAACCAACAAGCAACTCTATCAACTCTAATTATATCGTGCCGTCAACTGCTCTTCGTAACAAGTAACAAAACATTTCTTCGACAACAAATTTGCCATGTTCGCAGAAGTTTCACTGTTTTCTGATGAAATAGCCCACAGCGACCGCCATTAATTTCACGTTTCTGTGGTTTGGATGCGTCGAACGGAACACAAACAAATTGGCAATTTTCTAAATATGGTCTAATAAGGTCATATTCGGAGAGTATGGGGCAAGGGCATTGAGTGCAATTCTAATGCATGGGTCTTAATTGACGCATTTCGCAGCAAGAGCGGAATTATTTCGATGCACATTCTCACGAAGTGGTTTTGTTAAAACGACTTGGTGCGCCACTATACATGCACGTGAAATTTATTGGAACATTTCAATGGAATGTACCTAATTAGAACACGAATATAGGGAGAGAAAAAAAAAAGGAATGAACTAGAAAATACTGCTAGTCGATAAATAAGAGTTATATAGCCACACATATTTAGTGAATGTGAGTACTGCTAATAGTTCTAGCCACAAGCTTAATCTGTATTTCCAAAATATATCTGGGATTAGAACCAAAACTGATTCCATTTATCAATGGTCTTCGCAAGGCGAGTATGATCTGATTGTTTTTATTGAAACTTGGTTAAACTCAGATTTTTTTGATGGAGAGTTTTTTGATTTGGGAATTTATCATGTGTATCGCAAAGACAGAGACCCATTAAAAACAGGGCTCTCTCGTGGCGGTGGGGTTCTGATTGCTGCAAAACGTACTCTGCGCTCTTCTTTATTTATCTTGTCGAATGCAGATTCCATCCTAGATCAACTATGTATGTATATCCATTGATGGACCAGATTGTTCTCTGTATCTATGCGCATCATATATCCCGCCTAATAGCTCGGATGTAATTTATGATGCTCACGTCAATAATATTATTTCTCTTCACTCTTCGCTGGATCCTCGTAATCATCTTTGCGTATTAGGTGACTTTAATCTTAGCAAAATTCACTGGATGCGTATTGCTGGTGATTTCACACCAACTAATGTAAATCAACTTCACGAAATTAATTTTATTGATGGTATTTTTAGCATTGACTTAGCTCAAATCAATTATTTTGAAAATAAATTAAATAGAATTCTAGATTTAATTTTTGTTTCTAGCGATATTAAATTTAATTTATCAGAGTGTGTTTTTCCAGTTAGTCCTGCTAGTATTCATCATTGTCCACTACTTTTAGAAATTGAATTTATGGAATTTATTTCGTGCCAACAAAATAAAAACATATTTAATTTTAATTCTTGTAATTTCGGGGTTTTAAGGAATCTTTTTGATGAAATTAACTGGACTAACTTGTTTAATGGAAAAAGCACCGCAATATGTTTTGATATCTTTAAAAATAATATTTTAAATATTTGCGAAAATAATGTTCCCCATATTGCGCAGATAAACCACAAGCTGCCCTGGTACACTAGTGGTCTCAAAAAATTAAAAAATTTGCGTAACAAGTTCTTCAAACTATTCAAGTCAACTGACATTAATAGTTATAAACTCAAATTTGAGTATTATTCTAGAGAGTTTAATTTTTTAAACAAATTTTTGTACAAGCAATATATACTTAGTGTGGAAAGTAATATAATTTCAAATCCAAAAACCTTTTGGAATTTTATACAATCGAAAAAAAATGGATCCCAGATTCCCTCATCAATGGTCTTTAATGGCTTTAAGTGTTCCACAACAGTTGACATTGTGAAGCTTTTTGCCGAGTTTTTTTTTTAATCAAATTATGTTGAAGATGACTCGTGGTATGATAGCGCCCTGCTAGAAAATGTTGATTTAGGCTTCGATATTGGTTCTATTTCAGTGTCTGTTGAAGATGTTTTTAGCTCTTTGTCTGACTTAAAATGCTCAACTAAATCCGATATCGATGGTTTGGCCTCTATTTTATTAATTAAGTGTGCATCTGTACTAGCTAAGCCACTTTGTCTGATTTTTAACAAATCTTTGTCGTCGGGATCTTTTATAGAGCCTTGGAAAATTGCAGCTATTACTCCAATCTTTAAAAGCGGTCAAAAAAACGATATAACTAACTATAGGCCCATTTCTAAATTAAGTAATGTATCAAAGCTGTTTGAGGCAGTTATCAAGCCTAAACTTTATTTCCTTGTTAAGCGACACATCTGCATTGAGCAGCATGGGTTCGTCACAGGAAAGTCTACAGTGTCTAATCTCTCGCTTTTTTCAAATTATTGTATCTCTACTCTTGAATCTGGCTCTCAGGTTGATGTCGTTTACACAGATCTATCGAAGGCTTTCGACAAAGTATGCCATAAGGTTTTAATCGCAAAGCTTGGGAAAATGGGGTGCCACTCCACGTTCCTGGAATGGATTAAGTCTTACCTAAATGGTAGATTTTGCTTTGTCTCAATCAATAATATTAATTCGTACTGCTTTAAAGTGTCTTCTGGTGTTCCGCAAGGTAGCATATTGGGCCCCTTGTTATTTGTACTTTATATTAATGACATAAGTAAATGTTTTCACTTCTCAAAATTCCTACTTTATGCTGATGATTTGAAATTCTTTAGTAAGGTAAATAATCTAGAGGACTCAGCACTATTGCAAGACGACTTAAATGATGTCTTTGATTGGAGTGTCCGAAACGGGTTGCCGCTTAATATTAGTAAATGTTCTTATGTCACCTTTAATAAATCAAACAACTCAGTACCGACTTCCTATTCAATTGCCGATTTCCCACTTAAAAAAGTTTTTACAATTCGTGACCTAGGCGTGGTTTTTGATTCCAAATTTACCTTTGTAGATCACTTAAACTTTTTGCTTCCTAAAGCTTATTCCCTTCTTGCCTTTATTCGTCGGAATAGTCAAGAATTTCTTGACCCCTATACTATAAAAGCTCTTTATAGCTCTCTTGTAAGATCGAGACTTGAATATGCATCAATTATTTGGAATCCTTCAGCTGCAATTCATGCTTTTAGGATAGAAAAAGTTCAAAAAAAGGCCACTAAGTATATGTTGCGTTGTACTACTTTTTATTCAAATTTACCCACGTATAATGTTCGTTGCCAGCTATTGGGATTGAAGAATCTTGAATGTAGGAGGAAAATTAGCTCATTAATGTTTATATATGATATCATATCCTGTAACATTGATGACACCTCCTTATTAAATCTTATTAGTTTCAATATACCTCCAAGGCAGTTGCGGTGTTTTAAACTTTTTTTTATCAAACTTCACAGAACTAATTATGCTTTAAATGAACCAATTACAAGATCTTTGTGTTTATATAATGAAATATCCATAAAATATCTTGTCGATTTCTCTATATCAAAATCTGCTTTCAAAAATTTTGTTAATAGCTTATTTTAGTTACTTGTAAGTTTTATGTTTATCTTATTTGTTATTTATATTTTATTGCTTTGTTTTAAGTTTATTATAACAAAATGTATTACTCTCTAGTCTGTAAGGATTTGTATCCATAGACTCAATAAACTAAACTAAACTAAACATATTCTTTTAAACGCAGCTGGGGAAACAACGTGCATTAGCGAATATTTTTAAATCATTACGATTATTTGCCTTAAAAATTGGTTGAAGATATTTTTTTTATTTAATCTTTTAACTTTCTTCTTATTTAATCTTTAACTTTTAATCTTATTATTCTGTTTTCAATTTAAGTTTATAGCTTTAATTTTTAAATCGTTATATCACTGTTGTAACTATAATGCCGAAGATCAGTTACCTACGCGATGAAGAAAAGGTTCAAATTAAGATGTACCACAAAGAAGGCTACTCAAATTGGGAAATTAGACGAAAAGTTGGAAATCTGAAGGAGTAATTCGTTTGTTTTTTAAAAAAAAGGGAATAATTACGACGCTTTTAAGCTGACAAAAAAAAAAAAAAGAAAATCAAATAAAAATGGAAGCTACAAGACTGAATGCCATTCAGATCAAAAATAAATTGGATGATGACGGCCAGTGACGGCTTAACACATTGCCCACATATTACTTACAATATAAACGTTAAGTGGAAGAAGCCCAGGTGCAAGCCCGTATTGTAGTTACAACATAAAGAAGCTCGCTTAACATTTGCACGCAACCACACTCTTTGGACTAAGGAGGCAGTGGGACTATATTGTGTTTTCTGATGATAAAAAAATTCAATTTGGACGCTCCAGACTGGTACGCATGTTATTGGCACGATTTAAGAAATAATGACGTACACATTTCAAAACGAAACTTCTGTGGCGTTAGTGTTATGGTATGGGCAGGGTTTTCAGCTTCTGGCAAGGCAAATATTTGCTTTCTTCAACCGAAAATGAATTCGTAGATAACTAACGTGTATAAACACCGAATTGTTGGATGATACTCTCATCTCATTTTTGGATGAAAAAAATGGATGAAGACAGCATTTTCCAACAAGATAACGCCGCTTTCCATGTTTCGAAGTTTTCGATGCAGTGGTTACAGGAATACATCATACCACTTTTGGAGTGGCCGGCATGCAGTCCCGATCTACACACCATGGAGAACCTTTGGGAGTGGATTTCCCATAAAATTTATGCCAAGGACATAGGTTTGACACCGTGCTTGAGTTAAAACTAGCTATCAAAGCAGCCCGGAAGGATGTATCGAATTATAAGCTTATAAAACTTGTGCAATCCATGCGGTCGACAGAACCAACCGCAAAGAATATCCTTCACATAATAAAACTGAATTAATATGATTAAAAAAGTGGGTTTTACGTTTATTTGGCCAGAAAACCTTCAAAAGGGAGCAGAAAGAAGGTACGTTGAAAAAAATTCAGGTGTGAAAAATTAATGTGTATTGGTAATAACATCCAACCATTTAGTAGCAAGGCGGTCCAAGCAAGGTTGAGGGTTAGACAGACCAAAATTCTGTAAGAAAGTGAATTTTGTATAGGGGACCCCTTAGGTTAGGTTAGGTTGACGTGGCTATTTCCTATGAGACACACTTAGGCCGGTGTGGCCCGTTGTGATACTAGGGGTTAATTATTTCCACTCTATCTGAACCAGTTGGAGCTATTTATGAAGCTTTGTATTCGGTAGACCGAAGTTTTTGAGAGTTCGTCTAGGTCACTGTAGAACCAGTTACCTAGGAAGAGATGGCGCTTTCTGGCCAGTACTGGGCATGTGCAGAGAAGGTGTGTTGTGGATTCAACCTCCTCCTCATCTCTGCAGCTTCTGCAGAAGTCGTTATGGGGAATATTCAGTCTTCGGGCATGGTTTCCAATCAGGCAGTGTCCTGTTAGAACGCCTATTACGATATTTATTTGGTCCCTTCTAAGGGATATTAGTTCTTTTGAGCGTCTTAAGTTCAGTGTTGGCCAAACTTGACGCGTTATACTGCATGTACTACCCGTTGACCACCTGATGTTGGTGTTTCAAGGGATAGCTCATTTATCAGTAGCTTACATGTTGCGAGAGGTATTCCAATTTGTTCCATATCTGTCGATAGGGGTTTGATGGTACCGTTTCTAGCAAGTTCGTCTGCTTTGCAGTTCCCTTGGAAGTCTATATGTCCGGGGATCCAGCATAGGAATATATTGAGCTGCTCTGCCATCTCATTTAGAGATCTGCGGCAACTTAGGACTGTTTTTTATGTTATTTCAACAGATTCCAGGGCTTTCAAAGCGGCTTGACTATCAGATAGAATGCAAATATCTTTTGCTAATATTTCGTTCATCTGAAGCCAAGTGACTGCTTCATGTATGGCAGTGACTTCCGCTTGGAAGACACTGCAGTGGTCGGGGAGCCTAAAGGCATGGTTAATGTTTAGGGATTCGGAGCAGACCCCTCCCCCTACTTTGCCATCTAGTTTTGATCCATCAGTGTAGATTGTATGGCATTGTTTGGTGGAGGGCTTCCAATCTCCCATTCGTATCTGGAGGGGATTGATACATCAAACTTTTTGTGGAATAAAAGTTTTTGAATGATGTAGTCTATGTTCTTGGGTATTTGAGGAGTGAGTTTTCTGGTGTCAGAGTGTCCTATTGTGCCCTCTTTCCATTGGGAAGTGGCTTCTAGACGGATCGCTGTGTTTGCAGCTATTCGTTTTGTTAGGATATCTTGTGGAGTTAGATGGAGCATAGTATCGAGTGCGTCAGTAGGAGTGGTTCTTAGCGCTCCACTGATGCACAGCTCTGCTGACCGTTGAACTTTGCGAAGTATATTGAGGTGTGTTTGTTTGTTTAATACTGGCCACCAGACTATAGCACCGTATAACAATATTGGCCTAATAACAGCTGTATAAAGCCAGTGAGTTACCCTAGGTTGTAATCCCCATTTGCTACCCACTGCTTTCTTACATGTGTATAGGCCTATATTGGCTTTTTTGGCTCTCTCGAGCAGGTTGGGTTTCCAATTTAGTTTCCTATCTAAAATGAGACCCAGGTATTTTGCTTGATCTGAGAAGTTTAGTCTTGTATTTCCCAGTTTTGGAGGACTGATAGTGGGCAAGTTGTGTTGTCTGGTAAAGATCACTAACTCGGTTTTATCGGGGTTAACGCTAAGTCCACAGCCGGTAACCCAGTTTGCGAGAGTGTTAAGACAATTTTGCATAATATCTCGGAGGGTGGACACATATTTACCTGAGGTGACGATAGCAACATTGTCGGCGTAGGCTATCACCCTGCACCCCTCTCGTTCTAGTTTACCCAGTAGTTCATTTACCACTAGGTTCCAGAGTAGAGGCAAGAGAACTCCTCCCTGAGGTGTTCCCCTTGGTACAGATCTTAGCGTGGATGCTGCTCCGAGACTCGCGCTTATAATCCTGCCTACAAGCATTTGATTTATAAGTGCTACCAGCGCAGAATCCACCCTAAGCTCCGTCAGCGCATTTGTGATAGCCTCCGCCTTGACATTGTTAAAGGTACCTTCTATGTCAGTGAAGGCTATCATTGTATATTCCTTCTGATGAAGGGACTTTAAAATGATAGATACTATGGAGTGGAGAGCCGTTTCCACAGATTTGCCATTGGTGTAGGCGTGTTGTGCGGGTGAGATAGAATTTACTTCTATTTTTTGTCTCAAGTAGATGTCTATTAGTCTCTCGAGAGTTTTAAGAAGAAAAGATGAGAGACTGATTGGTCGAAGGTCTTTTGGGTTTACGTGCGAGCTTCTTCCTGTCGTAGGAATAAAGACTACCTTCACGTGTCGCCATTGTTTTGGGATGTGATTTAGGTCAAGACAGCTTTGAAAGATTATCATAAGCCATTGGCTTATGATGTCGTAAGTTCTTTGAATTTCAATTGGGGCTATGCCGTCAAGTCCTGGAGACTTAAACGGTTTGAAGCTTTCTGGCCCATTTAGCTTCTGGCCCAATGGCTTCTTAGCCATTTAGCCCATTTTAGCTTCGATTGTGTAATTATTTGTAGAGAGTTGTCAACGGATGGAAAATGTACCTCTTGTGTTGGAGCATTCCCTATCTTTGAACAGCCCGGGAAGTGAGTTTCTACCAAAATATTAAGAGATTCTTCACTGTTGGTGGTCCAGGTTCCGTCTTCTTTTTTCATGAAGCTTGGGTTAGGTGGACTAGATGCCAGAATTCTCCTAAGTCTCGACGCCTCGGAGGTTTGTGATATTTCTTCACAAAAATTTCTCCAGGATTGTCGTTGAGCTTTGCGTAATTCTTTTTTATACTCTTTTAAAGCCATTTTGTAGATTGTCCACGCATCTGTGGATCTAGTGGCTTTTGCCTTATTGAAGAGTTTTCTGCTCTTCATTAGGAGCTCTTCTAGTTTAGTGCCCAACCAAGGTGACTTTTTCTTTCCTTTTGGTTTTTTGAGCGGGCACGCAGTGTCAAGAGCTTTATTCATTGACGCAGTGAGTTTATCTACTAAGTCATCTTAGGAGTTTTTACAAGTGGGGAGACAAGATGGTCCGTTAGGAAGTTCTGTCATTAGTGTTTCTGTATAGAGATCCCAGTTGACTTGCTTGATATTACGGAAACTACGTGATCTCGGAGCAAAGTCAACTATGTCAAAAGGAATATATCTATGGTCAGAGAAGGAATGCTCTTTTGAAACTCTCCAATTCTTGATTCTATTAGATATATTATCGGAGGCAAGAGTAATGTCTAAAACTTCCTGCCTATTGCTAATAATAAAGGTAGGTTCCCAACCTACGTCCCTTAGGGGACCCCTCAAGGGATGCATATAGGGGGTTAGTATATTAAAAGGAAATGTTGGTGAGAATAAATAAATTGGGGTCGGTGATACAAATAAATTCTCTTAGGACACACTGTAAACCTTGAAATTCCGTCAAGAAAGTCAATTTTGTACAGGGGACCCCTTAAGGGGTGGAGATAGGGGGTTAGTTTCTTTAGAAGAAATGTTGCTAAGAACAAATAAATGGGGGTTGGGCACAAACATGAAATCATTCTATAGGGGCATTCAGGTGGCAGTGGGAGGCTTGGGAGTAAATTTCATAAAAACGACACTTTTGTATGGAAACCTCCCCAAGGGGTGGAGAAAGGGGTACGTATATTTGGAAAAAATGTTGGGGATAAAAAACTAATCAGGGTTAGTCATACAAACCACTGCTCTATCGGCAACTCCTGAGCATCTGCAGGCTGATTTGTCTGAAAATCTCGTAAATTTTTTAACTTTGACCTTGATGAAACGCAATTTACCCCCCTCCCATCCCTCTAATTTTTTGGCTCATGTATTTTTTTATCAAACCTCAAAAAATAAAAGGTCCCAGCGTATCGAAATACTAATATTAAGAATCTCCATATGTCACTATTCCATAGCTAGTACAAAGAGAGCAAAGTGACTGTAAAGCAAACTTTTTCTTATATAATAATTTTTATTAGGAATTGAATCTTTGGCGTCTGTTAACACACTCATAACCACTCGACACTTTCGCCATTTGATACTCAGTTTTTTTTTTAATATGCTGCACAAAAACTTGCCTTTTAAGAGCTTAAAGCGTTAAGCCATATAGCTTAACTTACTACATTAAAGCTTTGTAAGCGTAGCTTTGAAAAAGATATAATAGCAGCTTTTTCTTGAAATGCAATCTCAGCAAATGCGTTGCATGTGTAAAAAATGTATTTGTAGACTGAACCCACTTCGAGATAAATCGCCTCAAAACCAGGATCTGCGTTAACTTAAAGCATGCAACTATTAAAAATGCAAACAATAGCTGCAAAAAAGCTGCGCTAAAAGCAACTCCTTTTTTTTTGATAATTCTTTTTTTTTTTTTAACAAGAACAAAAGCATTTTTAAGCACTACAGAAGAGTAAAGGACTCGTACCTTTAATTTTTCTTTTTACTTTTTATTTTATACTTTTTTGCAATGCTTTGCATTTGAATTCGTTTTCTTGAGCTTTGTGCACATTTGCCGCCCCATAATTTTCGCCGCGTAATTCTCCACACAGCAGATTTTTTTTTATTTTTTTCCATTTTTGTTTGTTTTCTTTTCTATTTAGGTTTTTTCTTTGCATGTATTTTCATTTTAGCTTTTTACAATATGTTGTAACATGCAGCTGCAATACTACGTATGTGCAGGATTTGTTCAGCTATTGTTGTTGTTGTTATTTTTGTATTGCCAGCTCCCAAATGACATATCAGTCGCATTTGCCGTTGGCAAAAGAGCGGCGCACGGAAAGAAAGAAAATAAAAACAAATGGGAAAAATATCAAAATAAAATTATAGAAAAATATAAACAACAACTATTGCTTGAGTGGGTGAAACATACGCACACTCATACACAAACCTACAAAAAGAATCTCACACAGTCGTAGCGAAACACTTGGTCACACACAGACACATTTTAAGTGGCCTGCGGGCGATTTTTTACTGCCAAGCAAGTTTTTAAAAAAATGAAAAAAAAAATCTAAACAAAAAATACTTTGGTTAGCTCAGTTTCATTCTCAAAAAACAAAAAGGATTTTTTACTGCACTTCCGGTTGTATCTTTTCCCTGCTCCACTTTTGCTGCATTTTTGCTTACATTGTTATTTTCCATGCATATCCTTGTGCATTTTTTTGCATTTTTATTTTTGGCTATTCTTAAAATCTTATTTGCATCATATGTTGTTGGCTATGAGTGACTTCGCTTGTGTTTCACACGAATGCGCAACTGAGTGTGTGAGTGCCTGTGTGTTTGTGTATCTAGTATATCCTTGCTATGGCTGTTGTGTATTATATTTGTATATGTTGCTGGCGTAAGTAGAAGAAACGTACACGGCGACTTAACTATTTTTGAATTTATGACCATTGGGGATTTGGCGCTATTTCGCTGAGATATTTAGCATAGCTGTTGTGCCTGGCTTGTGCAAGAGTCTGTTGAGTCATAGTGTGTGTGTATGTGTGTGCACAGCACAGAAAGCTCGGGTTTTAAGTGTGAAATATAAGGGGATTTATTGCAATTTTATTTACAGACGTGTTGGGAATATTTTCGCATAAAAAGGATTTTGTTGTGAAAAAGTTACAAATTTGCTGAAAGTATGAGATTTAATTTGAAGTGCTGAGATTTTTTCTTTTTGTCTCAGCCTCTCTGCTTCTTCTTGTGAACTCTTAGAGACTACAATTTGTTTTAGATTTTATTTATATTCTCAAACATACAAGAAGTTTGAGCAGTATTTCAATAACATCTAGGGAGGATATCCTTTTTTGTTTTCCAAACTTAAATATATGAACTTGGCTAAATTATATATATTTGGCTTAATTTGAATCAATTTGTAGTTCGTGATTTTTTTTTTAAATTGTTTAAATTTAAGGTTATTAAGCACTTGATATACGTTTCTCAGAAAATTTAAGTAGCTCACAATATGTCCTTCTAATAGACCTAACATTTGACAAAAATTTCAACTTCCTATAGTAAGACGTTAAGTATCCCGTTTCATATCCTTTTTTAAAATTTTTTTCAAAATGATGTTAAAATCAAAGATATAGCAAGAAATACTTAAAATAAGTTATGTTAAAAAGTTATGTCTGCATTATCCTGACAAATTGAAATATTTTCAAATATCTTAGTAGCTTACAACTTGTGCTTTTAGTATAGCTTTAAATTGGTTAGCCTTTCAAGGTTTTCCAAAGTGGATTGGCGTGTAGAGCTCTATATCCTTTTTTTAAATTTTTTAAAATAAACGAAATTAATACGAAAAATCAGATAATTTTAAGTCCCATGACAGTAATAATTTTAAAAATGAACAATTTGGGTTTAAGGCTGAGTTTTGTTGTAAAAATTTAATTGAAAACAAAAAAATATACAGGGTGTATCAACAAGAAGTGAAGGGTTGCAAAAGCGAATTATATAGCAGCTGGTTGCTTGGTAGTTTTGCAAGTTATTAAAATCTATTCATAGTTCTTATTTGCCTTATTTTTATACCAGAAAAAAGTTAAGAGACATCCAAACAATTGTTCGTTTTATTCAAAAAAAAAATCTCAAACCACTTGTTGATACAATCTTTAAATTTTTTCCTTAATTTTATAAGCAATTTGAATAAGCTAAGCGGAAAATGTGCTTTGTTTTTGTCTTCTTAAGAGATTTTTGTGCTTCGACTGATATGTTTGTTAAATTTTATGTTTTATCATGCAAAATTGAGGGTTTCGTTAAAATCTTTGTATGTTACAACTTGCTGTTCGCAAATAACTCTAAATATAAATGCTCTTTAAGTCATTTAATAGCAGCTTGCCTTCTTGCAGCCTATATCCTTTTTTGAAAATTTTAAAAAAAGTTCATAATTTAGTTCCAAAAATGCTTAAATTTGTTTAAAAAATTTTAATAATATTATTGCATCTTTGAAACTAATGAAAATGTCTTACAAAAAGGACATTTCATTAAATTTTCTTATACAAGTTCAACTGAAAAATATACATATAAAAATATTAAACTTGACAGAAAAAAGTTCAAAATAATTTTCGTGAATAATTTTACGTTACTCATCACTGTAAACGAATTCATACCAACTCCAGGCTTACAAACAACACATCCTCACGCAATTCGCGCCCCATAAAAATGTCTAATTTTAACTCTTTTTTTTCCAGTTTTTCTATTGTTTTCAATTTCAATTTTCATGTTTTATCTGCATATTAACACTTCTAGTAAACTCATGATCATAAAGAACAACAATAAGTAGGGAAAACGAGTTAATGGAAATTTTAAACGCATTATTTTCCGACGCGACGACAACTCCAAGATTTGCTGCTTTCATCCTTGTCTTCAACTTCAATTCATTTTTCTCCCGCTTCCACTTTAAAGTTTATCATGCAAATGAGATTTTTATCATTCACACACAACAAGTGCAAAATAATTCGCTGTTGTGTAGGAATGTGTATGTATACGAGTATGTGTGTGTGTGTGTGATTGTGCAAAGCATTTGTTTGCCATCCAGCCGCAGCATAACGCACCCCCATTCAGCCACGACATGCGGCCTGAAATACTAAGTTTGGGAACGTATTTAATTGAATTTAGCAAATTGAAAGCGGGTCAGGTTGTGGCAGCGGGTTAAGGTGCGGTAAGATTACAGCAGATATATATATAAAAAAAAAACAAATTCGCATACATTTTAGATTAGACATTTTGAGGAATTTAATTAAATTTAACTGTGTGACATTTTAAATGACGTTGATTGTTGTGGGAGCGAGAGAGGCATTTTGCAACCTTCTTCATGGTGAGATAAATAAAATTCCTGAGTGGAATCAAGTGTGAAAAAGGGCAGAACTTTTTTATATGTGTGTTACTTTAATCTTTCCATAAGAAACTTAAGCATGGGATTTTCTGAACTTACGAATTGCGTTTTATGCGGCGACGAAAAATGCTCTCATCGCGTGCTTTAACAATTTTGAAGCTTGTCGTGTATTTAGTAAATGTCTCTTCAAGACTTCACATTGAAGTTTAAAAAGAAAAATAGAACTTCTCCATATTCTCTTCTTTAATTTTTATGTTTGATTTTCATAACAAGTTCCCTAGAAATGTTATGAACTTAATAATTATTAACAAGCTTTCTGAATGAAGCTTTAAGTTGCTATTTATATTATTGTTGAGAGTTTTTAGGCTAAAGTAGCTGTAATTCAAAGAAACTTTGAGCTTTCAAGAGCTTTTAGTTGGTATTTGGGCTGAAATTATTTCAAAATAAATTTGAATTTTCCCAAAATATCTTTGTACATTAGTTTTGCAATTTGTTAAAAAAAAGGATATATGGTCAGAACTTTTTTGAAGCTCTTAATTTAAATTCCAAGTATGCCATTAAAGAGCTTTCTACAAAACACTTCCCCTAGTGAAGTAAAAATTTGAGTTTAAGCGAGGGTAATGAAGTTTTTTGCTATTAAAAAAACTTTAAAAAAGTTAAGTAATTTAATAAGTTTGAGTAATTTACAAAAAATTTTTTATAACAATTACAGGGGCTATCTAGCAGAAAGATAGTTAGGATATCTTACAGCAGATTACAGGCTATCTAGAAAGAACGCAGATAGTTAAATTATAACTGGGAGTCTGATTGGCTTAAGTGGCCAAACATCTATGAATCCTTAAACTTTAAAAAGCATTTTTATCAAGTGTTGTCTGAACTTAAAAAAGCTTTTTTATTAAGTGTTCTCGGCAATATCCAAAAATGTTTGAAAATATAGCATTAATGTTTTTTGAAAAAAGAGAATAATGAAAAAAAGGATATATGTATGGCTTTTTCTATTGTGAAGCTTTTTATAAAAATCTCAAGCATGCTGCTGAAAGCTTTTTCAAAAGCATTTCCCTTGAGCAAGTTTAGGAAAGTTTGTTCAAAATTAGGCGGAGTCTATAGTAAAATACCTATATCATTAAAACTTTGAGTTTTAAAAAGGATTTTGATTAATTTTTCGAAAAATCAAAGAATTTTATGCAATGTAATTAAGAAATAATATTAATAAATTAGTTTGAAAAAAAAGGATATATGGTGTCGTCATGTCAAGAGCTTTCAAATAAAATTTTGATTGAACAAATGAAAAGCTTTCTCAAAATCACTTCCCCTAAAATGGTAAAATTTTAAGCAGCAGTGGATTTAGCGTCATGGAAAATGGAGATCTAAATAAAAGTATATATAAAAAAATTCAAGGTGTATATTTACAAAAAATTATCAATCCATTTTTTGATCTTAAAACACAAAACTTAAAGGTGTGACTCTGAAGTGGTCTTGTTACAATGTAGTCTTATAAGTATCCGCGAAAACTTTTGGTACAATCACGAGATAGTGGAATGAAACCAAATTTCATCGACTGGACGTTGGTTACTTCAAGGGTCGTTTATAATTATTATTTACAACTTCATGTCCAAAGTCCTTAGACTGCAGTGTCTCAAAGCATTAAAAATTAAAATAATTTTATTACATATGAAAATAGTAAGACTCTCAAAAAAGGATATATGCAGCGTTCCTCTGAAAAGCACTGCACAGAATAATTATTAATTCAACATGGGAGCTCAATTTTTAGCACGTCTTTTTATTAATTCATTTTTTATTTTTAAGGTATTTTTCAATAAGAATCGATATTATTTGTGTAGGATTCAGTTATTAGAAAAAAAATAAAATTCTTGCAAATATCTAACAAATAATTCAAAACTATTTTGCAGCATTTACGAAAAAAGGATATAGGGTGTGCTGTTTAATAAAGCCTTATTTAGTAAAAAAGGAGTGCCGACTTTAATGTAATGTATTAACGCTTCCCCATAAGCAGAAATATAAAATAATATCAATATTTTTTACTGTCAATTCTCAATCATAATACATTTTAAGCATCTCACATTTCATTTTACACTTTTAAAACTAGCTTAAAAAATTTGAGCAACACCACGTTTGAATAAGCACAAATACAAAGCTTTTTGCAAAAGACATGCATATGCAAAAAAAAAAAAAAAAAAAAATTAAAATATTAAAACTCATAATATTAATATTATTATTATTCAGCTTATTCAGTAGCTCCAAAATTATAGGAACATTAAAAAAAACATATTTAAAGCACTTATGAAAAAAGGATATATGACGCGCAGTTAAAAAAAGCAATTAGTGTGGAAAAAATTCAAGTAAGAATAAAGCTTATGGGCTTACGTCTCCTTTTATGCAGTTAAACTTACACATACCTTTTATGTGTGCACAAATAATAAAAAAAATTTGTTTGTCCTTAAAAAAGAAATCATTTAAAAAAATAAAAAAAAAATATATAAAAAATAAAACAAATAAGAACAAAATAGTTTCATGTTTATTTACTCATGGTTATGGTAAAAACCTATATTGTTAATAGTTTAAGCGGATATTAAAAAAAAAACTATTAAGTTCAAAACTATTAAGTTCTGCTATTAAAAAAAAGTAACAGAATTCAGAAATGTCATGTAAATAATAAAAACATTATTTTTAAAATGTCTTGAAAAAAAGAATATATGAAAAGCAGTTAGATAAAGCCTTTAATATAGGAAAAATTAGTGCTAAGGTTTAGCTGAGGCTTCAATGCTTCCCTTAATATATGTAGCTAAGCTCGCATATTTCACTCGGATATTTGAAAAAAAACAATTAAGTTCTGCTATTAAAAAAATAACAGAATGCAGAAATGTCATGTAAATAATAAAAACATTATTTTTAAAATGTCTTGAAAAAAAGGATATATGGCAAGCAGTTAGATAAAGCCTTTAATATAACAAAAAATTAGTGCTAAGGTTTAGCTGAAGCTTCAATGCTTCCCTTAATACAGCTAAGCTTACATATTTCACTATTTCTTTGACACAAAATCTAAGCAAAAAACAAAATTTCACTTTTTTAAGACACATTCCACATTTATTCGCCTGAAAAATTTATCAAAACTTGTTTTTAAAAAATATACCAAAAAAGGATATATGAAGCGCTCTTAGCTGTAGCTTCCAAAAACAATATCGTTTTATGCTTTCAAATGTTCAGTGTCCAATGCTTCCTTTTATCGAAAAATACAATACATTTTTTGGCTCTAATAGCCCAGTTTTCAGCTTATACGTTTAAACATTGAGCCTATCACACATACTAAGCTGAGTTTAAGATTATTTGGGGATTGCATTTCGTTAAGGTTTGCCTGAAAATTTAATATTAATTACGAGATGACATAAACAGAATTTTACTCACCACAGATTATTTGCCAAAGCCTTTAAATACATTTAAGTCTTCTGATGCATGCTGCAAAACAACTAATGCTATGGAACAACAAAAATGATACAAACGAATACACAAAACAAAAAAAAAAAAAAAAAAAAACAAAAACAACCTCAAGAGCATAAATAAATAAATCTTTTCACACAACAATGTCTGTGACAGTTTTTCAGTTACTATTCTTTCCTTCACATGCATAGCTAATTTGTGTGCACTCTGACTATTGCTGTTGCTGTTGTTGTTGCTCTATATTTGTTAGAAGCTGGCTTCAGAGATTTAATTTATTACATAAAAAAAATTCCATTTCAAAAACTGAGCCAGCAACTGAGTTAGTAGCAAAGTGAAGCCTGATGCAGTCATTTGCCTGAGCGGCACTAGAAGCAGAAGAAGCAAGAAAGGTTGTATTTTGTGGCATTAGTAAAGAATTTAATCTGTAAAGTAGTTCATAGCAGTGAGCACGAAACAACTTCAATTGGTTATTCGAAAAGATTTATGCTTGTATAAGGAGCAGAGCAGCACTCGAAAAACACACACCTATTTTTTTTTTTTTTTTTTTATCTTTTTGGTGTCAGGTGGAGCCTAAACACATTCGTGTGCTTGTATGGTTTCAGTTTATCTGTGCGTGTGTGTATGTTTTTATTTATGCTTCATACACTCTGCCTTGCTCAACGACAAAGTGTTATACTTTTGTCGAGAAAGTGTTACACTTGACAAAAGTGTTATTTTGGGCTTTGCACAAATATGTACTCGTGCGTATGTATGCTTGTGAAATTGTGTTAGTATTCCTGCCTATACCTATTCCACTCAATATGAGCAGTTAATTTCATTTAATGTGCATTTCTTTCATTTGCGACACGTTATCCTCTTACGTTGAAAGTCTTCGTGCTGAACATAACTATGTATTTCTCACACTTTCTAAACGTGTTGTTGTTGCTGCTATTTGTTTATTTCTGTCAGGATATGTTTTGAGTTTTGTGTGTGCTTTATAGCACACAAATTCTAACCATACAAGAATTGTATTGTATCCTTGCTAGGGCTTAGGATTTATATTTATGTCTGCTTTATGGCATTTGCTCCTGTTATTGAATAAAGGCTTGAGAACACATATAAAAAAAAAAAACAACAACAACAACAAAATAAAGAATTCTGTGTGAAAAATTAAATACAGCTCCAGCACCAATGAAATTCACGCCAATTTACGAAGCATGCGTGCATGTGATATGCATACTTAAGGGATTTTCGTGAAATAAGCCTGAATTTATCAAACAACATTTAGCGAAGTAGGAGATTTTTTGACTTAAATAATAATAAAACTACCACAAATACCTCAGCTTATTTGATTTTCGATTTTATTATTTGTGAAGATTGCTATATCTAATAAAGGATAATTAAGTCTTATCTTAAGAGTTTTGAGAAGGACCTAAACAACCTTTGAGTAAAAATATTGAAATGTCATCCAAAAGTCGGATTACATTTTTTATACATTTTATGCCTCTAATAACTCATACATTGACTAACAATACAAATCCCTCCAATTCCCAACCAACATACCCTGCAAACATTTTCTGAGTACCTCAAAAAAATGACTCTAAAAAGAGTATTTATTATGCGTGTTTTATGAGTACGCAAAAAAAAGACTCATAAAGGAGTCTTTGATAGGATTCTAAAATGATTGCTCAGAAATAAGACTCTAAATAGAGTATTTCTCATGCGTGTTTTATGAGTACGCAAAAAAAAAAGACTCATAAAGGAGTCTTTGATAGGATTCTAAAATGATTGCTCAGAAATAAGACTCTAAATTGAGTATTTCTTATGCGTGTTTTATGAGTACGCAATAAAAAGACTCATAAAGGAGTCTTTTATATGATTGAAAAATGATTGCTCAAAAATAAGACTCAAAAAGTAGTATTTTTTATGCGTGTTTTATGAGTACGCAATAAAAAAACTCATACATCATACTTTTATATGATTGTAAAATGACTTTAAATTTTTCTACTTTTTTTTTTATTTTTCAACTATCAAATATTTTAAATAAATTTGAATCTAAAAATATATTTCAGTCTAAATGGATCATAATTACACATTACATAATAAAGACATTTACATATATGAGTTCTAAAAAAGTATTTATTTGAACTCTTTATTATGAATCTTAAAAAAGTATTTAAAATGAATCTTAAAATAGTCTTAATTTTGAGTCCAAAAGACTCATTTATATGAGTTATAAAAGAGTCTTTATTATGAGTTTTTAAAGAATCATTATTATGAGTCTTAAAAGAGTATTTAAAATGAGTCTTAAAAGATTCTTAATTTTGAGTCCAGAAAGACTAATTAATATGAGTTCTAAAAGAGTCCTTATTATGAGTCTTAAAAGAGTATTTAAAATGAGTCTTAAAGTAGTCATAATTTTGAGTCCAAATAGACTAATTTATATGAGTTCTAAAATAGTCATTATTATGAGTCTTAAAAGAGTATTTAAAATGAGTCTTAAAATAGTTTTATATATGAGTCTTAAAAGAGTCTTAATTTTGAGTATTACATGAGGCATAAAACAGTCATTATTATGAATCATATTTTGAGGCCCACAACCTACGAAAATGTACTCATAAAAGAGTCTTTTTTGAGTGCATTATGACGATAAACGCTCATTTATATGAGTCTTAAAAGACTCTTTTAAGAGTCATAATGTTTGCTGGGTACCAACAAGCTCTCATTCAATTTTCTATAGAAACTATGAGACTTCTGTTAGAGCTCGTTATGACTTTTATAAAAGCCAAGTGGTGAACTTTTTGTACTTTTATTAAGTTCTGCAAAGCATCTTGTATAAGGCTTCTTTAAAATTATTAATGGAAGCTTTACCGAAACTCCGATATAAAAATAAATAACATTTATAAAAGGGATCCATTCGGTTTAAGTGTATTACATATAAAAAACCATTGCATCTGAATGATTTTATGCTAATGGAAACTGTTGCTTCTATAACACTTGTTACACTATGCCTAATAGAGCGCCTAACTTTTAGATCTACCAAAAGCTTCGTTTGCAATTCCATAATATTTTGCAAAATAAAATTATGCAGGCTACGAAAAAAGGAGGTGCTAAGATTGGGTGATTTGGCAAACGTCCTGTTTCATGTGTTTGCGGTGAAAATGGAATGAGCTAGTAATTGAAAATAAACACAACTTAGAAGCTTATGGAACTCAGAAGATTATGTTTGATACATTTTGCAAACCGTGTTGTGGCTGAAAAATTTCATATTAAAAGGGTCATTTTCGTCAGTTGGGTAAAAAAATTTATTTGTTTCATTTTCAAATGTGTTCAAATATGTAGAATATTTTATCCCTGATCAATATCTCAATAAAAAAAGTGACACGTAGTTTAGTATATACTATTTTATACTAATTTATACTTTTATCTCTAAACTCGTTTTTCTCTTAAAGGCGTTTTTGAGATGGTGGAGACATTCATTAGTTATTGCAGAAAGTAGATAAAAAAGACCAAAAACTGATTTTATTTTTCAAAACCCCGCAATTTTTTAATCTTACAAATTTCAATTAAAAAAATTTAAATAACTGTAATTAACAGGAAAATCTTCTGTACTGGCAACACTAAATGCGATAAAAAAAGAGGTGGAGAGAGAAAGAGAGAGAGAGAGAGAGAACAGCAAAAATATTTATTTGCATAACTTTTTATGTAAAGCGTTGGTTATAATCGGGTATGGGCACCACTTAATTTAAAGCTTCTGTGTTGTTTCTGTGTTTGTCTCTACTTTGTTGTTGCGTTTAGTGTTGCTAAATAAGACTTTACTCTCAATTGCTCTCAGCTGACTCCGAAGTTTGCTCCGTGCCCATAGCTGCTAATGAGCTATGGGACTTTTGCTTGAGCTATCAGTACTTGGAATGCTTCATAATCTGGGAGAGTGGGAGAGTGCTCTGGGAGCATTGAGAGCAAAAATTGAAAGCAAAGGCTAATGTAGCAACACAAAACGCAACAACAAATCAAAGACAAAAGACAAACACAGAAATAACACAGAAGCTTTAAATGTAGCGGTGCCCATTCCCGTTCATAACAAGTGGTTTGATATTGAAGAGTATTTGGTTGTAATGACGTTCGATTGACGAATCAAACATTGAACTATGTCCCGGTTTACACTTGTCAAGAGTTGACGATAAATTATATTTGTATCATATACTGTCGTTTCATTTCATTTTATAGAAATGAAATGAAACGATGCCATTGATGCGCAAAACAAATAGAAAAAGTAGCGGGACAACGAACGAACACAAAACGAATTGCCCAAGAATTGACGGTACGGTTAATTTTTTTCTTTCCCTTTTGTTCCGATTCCCGCACCCTCGAACACAAGACTTGATCGTCAATTCTTAACAAGTGTAAACCGAGACAATGTGCTACTTTCTATAACAAGAGTGCTTCCAGTAGTAGAGCTCGAACACTATTGATAGTCGGCACTATCGATAGTCGTCGATGCTATCGATGCCGAAATAATAAAATGAAGAGTCTTATAATATGGTTTTAAACACGAAAGTTTGATATTTAATCTTGGCTTTAAGGGGGACTATATATCCAGAGGCAGAAAATAAAGGTCATGTTTGTGAATTTTTTTAACGAAACCTGAGAAATATTTTTAAATGAGGGTTTTTATACCTAAAAATAAACACATTCAGTATGTTTAGTTTTTTTTTAAAAAAAAAAATTAATATTAAGGTAGATACAGCATTTTTTATAGAGCGCTGTGAAAAAAGGGAAAATGCGGTGACCAAGATTGCTCCTCCTAAATTCATCTGAAACAAAAAACAACGTATATTATCAAACTAAATACTCAAAACTTGTACTTGTCTTAGCCGATTTTGAAAATATTGATTTTTCACAAAATGGCGGACTTCCGAAAGTAAAGTAACGATTTTCGACCAAAAATTCGTCATTATTTTGCCTATAAATACTGAACGAAGCTACGAAAAAAAAATATTATGACAGGTACGAGATTGTTATAAATAAAGTAAGCCTGCAAAAAATCAAAACGATCGGTTCACTGAGTTTCAAGAAATCTTGGTTACCGACTTTAAAAACATGGTTTCGAGAAAAACGCATTTGAAAATAAGGGCCAGCACTGCGCGCTCTCGAAGGCACTCATTATAACTTTGTTATTTTTTGAGATATCGACTTGAAATTTTAAAAACATTTTCTTGAATTTTTAGCAATATTTTTTTAAATCTTCTGGGTATTTAGCCCCCCTTAATAGAATAGAATGTGCTTAAAGCGGTCAAATAAAATATTACATTTATTTAAAAGGGATTGGACAGTTCCATCACAAGAAGATTTGGACACACACAAAGAATACAAATTTTTCAATCAGTTTCTCTGAGAAATAAATTTTTATGCAAGAAAACCAGCATATCGACAGTTGAAGGCTTTAAGGTAGATCGACGATCATTACCTATTAGCCCGGCTACGCTGAAAACACGCTCAGATTCCACTGATAAGGCCGGGATATACAAATATTTCTTTGCCAACTCTCCAAGGACTTCGTTTTGATTAGCATTTATCTTCGAATAAATATACTGCAGTTAGAAAAATACGGTAATTAAAACGGTTAAAGTAGCATAGCTCACCTTCCAGTTTAGTAATGGATTGGTATTTCTATCATAATTTTCTAACTCCAGATATTGTCTTCTGGTTATAATTGCATCTACATTTGCTGTCCTATTTCTTTTCGCAGCCGTTGCGTCATAAAACCAAGAAGATTGTTCGGACTACATATTTTGTTTTGAATTTGGGAAATTTTCGTTGATTTTTTCATTGCTATCTTTCTTTAAATGTACGCTGCTTAGAAAGATTTCGCTTTCTAAAACCTTAACCGCTTCTAATTCTGGTGACAGTTCTTGATTCGTAGGAAGCTAAGCGCACTTGCATTCTGGCTATAATGTAGTTCACGACAGCTTTTCCTTCCTCCGCAGCCAGTTTATTTGTCACCTCGTTCATCGTTATAAACAATCCGCAAATTAAAGGATTGATAAGGGACACGGTAACGGTTTTTGAGCATGAAACTTGTTTCGTTGAATCCTCGAAAGGTTCCAGAGCAAGCACTAAATCATTCAAGATCAATGTTTCTTCATTTCGCAACGGTTCTGGAGCTCTTTCAAGATCCAAAAGACTCGTATTAACAGCATTTTTTATTGCAAGAATTCTTTTTATCATGGCCAATGAACTGTTCCATCGCGTTGGCACCTCCTGTACTAGTTTTAGAGGCTCATGACAGTTCTGCTTCTCTTTTAATTTTTCTGTAGCAATGTTACTACTTTTAAAGAATCTCACTATGCTTTTACATTTTGCAATAATATTTTCGATGGGCTTCATTTTTAATGTGTCTTGAACTATTAAATTAACAGTGTGTGCCATGCATGGTAAGTGCCGCTTTTGCAGATTTGTACACATTTTTATCATTGTGCTGTCGTTGTCTATCACAATGCATACCACTTTATTCTCAATTTGATATCCTTCAAATACCGAAAGCTTTGTGTTTGAAATGTTATCAGCTTGTACGGTCCAGTAGAGGTTTAGTGGACAGTACGTAATATTTTAGATCAAAATCCTTTATTATAAATTGTCTTGTCACAGTAATGTAACCATCATTTGCCCTTGAGCTCCACATATCACAAGTTATTGCGACGTGCGCAACACTTTCTAGCTCATTTTTAATTTGGCTTTTGATTTCAATATATTGGGATTGTTACAATTTGTTTTTGAGTGTTGTAGTGCTATGGTAGCTCATACCTCTCATCTAACATCCGAACAAAATTTCGAAAACGTAGGTCTTTCACAATAGAAAAAGGTTTATATTCTTAACACACCATTAATACGAGCGCATGATCAATTTCTTTTTTTTTTGAAGAATTTTTGTCATATTTAGGTCCAATTTTTAAAAAAGAGGTAAGCGTTCTGAAAATACATTAAAAAAATCCAAAATTTTACAATTCAAAAATCTTGCACCAATAAAGTACCTTTGTGATGATGCGGATGTTGATGCAGTGCTACTACTACTGGTTGAAGAAATGCTGCGCATGCTATTTCGAATGCTGTCGCATCTATTCATGTGATCTTTCAGATTAGTTGTATTTCCGCAGTGTGCATATTCTTTTCCACAATGAGTACATTTGGCTTTTGAGCCGCTTTTCTTAAAAAAATTCCAAACGTCGGATATTCTTTGTTTCTTAGATTTTGGCGGCAAGGCTACATCATCGGTATTATTGCAAATAATGTCATCCATCTTTTAAACGTTGTAGAAAAGTATTAGGAATAATCATACAGTACAAAATACTTAAGTTTACTTACCGTTCATAAAAATCTGTAAATTGTATAAACAAAGTTGTTCAAACGTACAAAAAGAACATTTAGCACAAATTCACAACCACGGAGAAAGTGAACGAAAGTGAACAAATTTTTAGACATGTGCAAAATCAGTTGCTTCGATAGTTCGATAGTCGTTGAACTATCGATGGGACCAATGATAGCATGAAACCATTGATAGTGATGACGATGGTATCGATAGTTTTCCAGCTCTATCCAGTAGTAGTGCTGGTTGTTGTTGGATGTGTACGCTTTATTACTCGGTTTTGAATGAATCACTACAAGTCACACAAAAGTGACGCGTCGCAGATCACTGGTACCTTTGCGATACTACTTGCGATTTGGATGGCATTAACAGTTAGATCCTTGATGTTGAACAAGCCCTTATTAATATCGAAGGTAAATCAACTGAAGGATCGGATGGAATAGCGCCTATTTTGTGGAAAACTATGCAAAGTCACTATCTTACCCGCTTTATACCATCTTTAGTAAATCACTGTCATGTGATGGTTTTATTGATACTTGGAAAATATGTCATATCGTTCCTTTTGACAAGTCCGGTTCTAAGCAAGATGTTCGTAATTATAGGCCAATTTGCAAATATCCTCTTTTCCAAAATTATTTGAAAAAATTGTGCATGATAAAATCTTTTCCTGTTTTTCCAATGGTTCTGTCTGATTGTCAACATGGTTTCCGGACTGGCAACCATTCTCTAATGTTCAATCCTCTAATGTTTTGTAATAATATCGTCAACTGTTTTATCAACCGTATGCAAACAGATGTGATCTTCATTGACTTTGGTAAAGCTTTCGACAAAGTTAACTAGGTCGTAGCAGTCGCTTAGCAAACACTTACGTGTTTTCTAGCTAGCCACATAAATTGGTACGTTGTGGAGGCAATTTAGTTGAGTTGCTAGCTCCAATAGATTTTTCTAAAAACTATATAAGCAAAGATATTAAATAGGTTTTGTTATTTCAATTAAATGAGGATTCTACTTTTTGTCAATAAAATTACCAGATCTCAAACATTCAATTACAAAAAAATGTTAATATATTTTAGTTGAAATACAATATTTTATTGTATTCTTGGCGTTTTTGAACCAATACTTTCTTTTTATTTATTTTCTTATCATAAGGAATAGCCCATCATAAGAAATATAACGTAAATTCCCTTTCTCTAATATCGAAAACTGCTTGATTGAGAATTAATCCTTGCAATTTTTAATATTAATGGCATACGCAAGTTATAGTGAAAATTTCTTGCGAGTAAAATTGGTTGATCCTTTTTTGAATGATACCACTACGGAATAAATAAGTAGAACATTTAAATTGTTGTATTTTGATCCAGAATAATTGGGAAACTTGATCATAATGCACAAAGGAAATTCCTCTATAAATCGGCCACTTTCGCAATTGTTATAGAAAATTTCAACAACCTCACCTGTGGCCAATTGCACAGTCCTACTAATAGAAAAAGATTTTGACGCATTAATTTAAGTCTCAATTTTTGGCTTAAACCTCTTGCATCGTCGAAGGAGTCTGACAACGCTCGTGGGTGTGTAAAGCATTGATGATTGTCACAGCATTGCCAACATTTTTTAGCTTCTTAATGTTGTATTCTTCAATTTCAGCGCTTTTTGTGATTATTCACGTTAAAAATTTTCAAAAATGTGTCTAAAAATGTACCGGAAGTTTACCGTTTACATACAATTTGGCCACAAAGTGACAAATGGTAACATTGATAACGCAAATGGTAACATGCGTTAACGCAAATGGTAACAAATGCGGTAAATGTGCGTCAAACGTGATCAACTGCCACCCCAGAGGTCCCGGGTTCGAATCCCAGCTAGGACATGATCCTACGCTTTGACCTTTCGCGTTTGCAATTTTCTTTCATTAAGTAATCAGCTGAAATTGAAAACTCATCAATATTTACGACTTGGAGTCGTAGTTTCTGGATGAGATTGCCTTATTACTTGAATTGAATTGAATTGAATTGATGCACCCTTCGCTCACACTAATCTACCACCCCATTTCGAACCAAAGCAGACTTGACTGAATAGGTATTACACCTAAAACCTTGGTTCAAAGCTTAAAAAAAATGATAAGGTTATGTATGTTATACTCTGAAGTACAAATCATACTTCATTATGTGTCTCAAATTAAGTAAATTAAACAATACAATAGAAAGCTTACGTTTTATTATAAAATTGACGTTATTAATGCTATAGAACTTACAAAAAATAATAACTTTACATTAGGAAATAATTGTGTACAAATAAATGTACATACTAAAATAATCAAAAATTATGAATAAAATCATAATATATATCAATCAATACAAGTACAAGTAAGTAACCTGTTCAATAATGCATTATCTACATTAGCGAAGATTGTCAAAAAAATATTCAATAATAATGGAAATATTGGATTACAGGGGCTGCCGAATTAGTCAGGGGCCGGATTACCGGGGGTCCAGTGTAAAAAAAAGATGAACGCTGATTGTTTATTAAAAATTTGATTTGTAGACAGTTCTTCTAATGATACTCTTAATAAACATTCCCTGAAATTTTGTTGTTCTGTCCAATTTGACTCATTATCTGGTTCATTACGAACACTTTCCTTATTTAACTTAGTATTGCTAATTATTGTGTTAAATTGTTGTTTAAAGCAATGTGAACAAAAACTAAGACTCGACTTTCATCTCTATTCAAATG
Organism: Pherbina coryleti; assembly: GCA_943735915.1. Classification (NCBI taxonomy): domain Eukaryota; kingdom Metazoa; phylum Arthropoda; class Insecta; order Diptera; family Sciomyzidae; genus Pherbina; species Pherbina coryleti. The sequence goes on along the minus strand of OX030950.1, from coordinate 148,016,566 downwards.
CTGTCTGCTCCCTCTTGATGCTTCTGAATATACGAAACCGTCTAGTGCAGTTTTAATGAACTAAATGTTGACAATATTTAAAAACATTTCTAAGTATATATTTCAATCCATGTCGCGATCAATATCACAATATCCTAGATCCTAGGACCTACAAATTAGAATATCGTGATATTGATCGCAACATGGATAGGAATGGAGGCTTAGAATTATTTTCAAATATTGTCGAAAAAAATCATTTTATCAAAACTGCTAAAGACGATTTAATAACATTTATTGGTTTTTTTTGTTAATTATTTGAATTTAAATCTATTGGTGTTTTCATTTCTACAAAAAAATGTTGCCCTACCACAGTGCAACATTTTTCAAGTGTTGCACTCAACCCTCAAAAAGTGCAGGTTTTGAACACAAAACACTACCCTGCTTACTCAATCAGCTGATATATTTGTATGCGCCAAAAATAAAAAATTTGCTTTATTAAAAATATTATTTAAGTGTCAAATTATGAATGCATACATTTAACCTTGTCTAAAACACGCATTTCATAATATTTTCGTTTAAAGCAATGAGCTAATTTTCAGGGCAACATTCTCCCCTCAAAAAGTTTCGCAGGGCAAGAAATGTGCCTTTTTTGCCTTATATAAATGCTACATTTTAAGAAACGAACACAGATGTTTTCACCCGTTTGCACTTATTTAACAATCGAACACGAAAAAAGAAGAGGGAAATGAAAAGGTAACATTTTTTGGTAGAAACGAAAACACCATAAGTTATAGTCATGAATTGATAGAATCTGATAATGGTTTGATGAGTTGGTGTTAAAATCAGCACATTCTTAGGGGAAGCAATGAAAGCTAATAAGCCTACCAGTCACCAAATAATGAAAAATTGAAAAAATTGCAAATTTCTTTTATTTTACAGGGTTTACCAACACATGCAAATAAAAACATTAAACAATTTAGTTTTAATGTATTTGCATCCATTTACAAACTTCAGCATAGCAGTTATTTATTTTAGTTAGTAATAAACAGCTGTTGCAGCGAACAACATTTGCCTTAATGTTTTTGTTGTTGTTGTTGTTCCATGCTGTTCGGTTATTTATAGCGAGCGAGCGAAGCGAACGACGGATACATACAGAAGCAGGCAAGCAACAAACTAAATTAAACGAATATGTATCAAGCAAAAATAGATATGGAAATATTTTTTTCAATAAATTTCTAAAATAAACAGAATTTCCAAATTTGGGCTTCGCAGGCACCTAATTTAAGATCAGTAGAACAGTTTAGAAAAAGAAATATTAAATTCGGTCAACCCATTTCAGAGTTCTGCTCCTTTAAACATTCTTCATGCAAGTTGTTCCATGGGAGCTTCGCTCGCTTCGCTCGCTCGCTCCAATAATGACTCCTTGGTTTATAAGCTGGATGGTTTGGGTTTCCGTCGCAAGTGTTTAGACTGGATTGAGTTATACTTATACAATCGTATACAATTTGTTAAAATTAATGAAATGTTGTCCTGTCCTATAAGAGTGCTATTTGGGGTCCTCCAGGGAAGTCATCTTGTTCCATTGTTGTTCTTGTTATTTATAAATGATATTCCTCTGGTCATTAAATACTCTCAGTGTTTGTTGTTTGTAGATGACTTGAAGCTGTTTCGATCCGTTGAATCTGTTGCTGACTGTAGTTTATTGCAGGCTGACTTGGATGCGAACAATCCTTCTTTTAATATCTAAATTTCAATCTTTTTCTCTTTATAGGAGTAGCTCGCCTCTATTTTTCACTCATAACTTTAACAATCACAACTTTGAGAGGGTTAATATCAAAAAAGACTTGGGTGTTATCTTTGATCACTGCCATACTTTTAAAGATCATTTCGATTATAAAGGGTGATTTTTTTGAGGTTATGATTTTCATGCATTAGTATTTGACAGATCACGTGGGATTTCAGACATGGTGTCAAAGAGAAAGATGCTCAGTATGCTTTGACATTTCATCATGAATAGACTTACTAACGAGCAACGCTTGCAAATCATTGAATTTTATTACCAAAATCAGTGTTCGGTTCGAAATGTGTTTCGCGCTTTACGTCCGATTTATGGTCTACATAATCGACCAAGTGAGCAAACAATTAATGCGATTGTGACCAAGTTTCGCACTCAGTTTACTTTATTGGACATTAAACCAACCACACGAATGCGTACAGTGCGTACAGAAGAGAATATTGCGTCTGTTTCTGAGAGTGTTGCTGAAGACCGTGAAATGTCGATTCGTCGCCGTTCGCAGCAATTGGGTTTGTGTTATTCGACCACATGGAAGGTTTTACGCAAAGATCTTGGTGTAAAACCGTATAAAATACAGCTCGTGCAAGAACTGAAGCCGAACGATCTGCCACAACGTCGAATTTTCAGTGAATGGGCCCTAGAAAAGTTGGCAGAAAATCCGCTTTTTTATCGACAAATTTTGTTCAGCGATGAGGCTCATTTCTGGTTGAATGGCTACGTAAATAAGCAAAATTGCCGCATTTGGAGTGAAGAGCAACCAGAAGCCGTTCAAGAACTGGCCATGCATCCCGAAAAATGCACTGTTTGGTGTGGTTTGTACGCTGGTGGAATCATTGGACCGTATTTTTTCAAAGATGCTGTTGGACGCAACGTTACGGTGAATGGTGATCGCTATCGTTCGATGCTAACAAACTTTTTGTTGCCAAAAATGGAAGAACTGAACTTGGTTGACATGTGGTTTCAACAAGATGGCGCTACATGCCACACATCTCGCGATTCTATGGCCATTTTGAGGGAAAACTTCGGAGAACAATTAATCTCAAGAAATGGACCGGTAAGTTGGCCACCAAGATCATGCGATTTGACGCCTTTAGACTATTTTTTGTGGGGCTACGTCAAGTCTAAAGTCTACAGAAATAAGCCAGCAACTATTCCAGCTTTGGAAGACAACATTTCCGAAGAAATTCGGGCTATTCCGGCTGAAATGCTCGAAAAAGTTGCCCAAAATTGGACTTTCCGAATGGACCACCTAAGACGCAGCCGCGGTCAACATTTAAATGAAATTATCTTCAAAAAGTAAATGTCATGGACCAATCTAACGTTTCAAATAAAGAACCGATGAGATTTTGCAAATTTTATGCGTTTTTTTTAAAAAAAAAGTTATCAGGCACTTAAAAAATCACTCTTTATCATTCCTGAAGCATATTCTATGCTTAGATTCTTAAAGAGGAATTCTAAAGATTTTCGAGATCCATCTACGCTCAAATCTCTTTTTTAGTCTTGTCAGGCCATATTTAGAATACTGCTGTATAATCTGGAATCCATCCATCCATCATTCCCTCAGATTAGAAAGAGGTTAATAATGTTCTTACTTACTTACTTAGGTGGCCATCACAACCAGTCGTCGGGTTTCGGCCAACCTCATCAACTCTCGGCAGGCACACCTACTTCTATACCTCTACCGGTTAGGGCTTCCATGGCCTAGTCAATCCATCGGAGGCATGGTCATCCGCTTCGTCGTCGTCCTTCGGCTTTCGATTCGAACACCTTTTTTGCTGGAGCATTGTCATTCATACGATGGACATGTACATACTACTGAACTACTTCAATGTTGTCGTATAGCTCATACAGTTCGTGGTTCATTCGAATACAATAGCCGTCGCCAACTCGAATAGGACCGAAGATTTTTCGAAGAACTTTTCTCTCGAACATCACAAGAGCGGCTGCGTCTGCTCGCGAGACAACCCATGCCTTAGCGCCATAAAGAAGTATAACGAGCGTCTTGTAGAGTGCTAGTTTTGTCGATCGAGATAGGGCTCTGCAACGTAATTGCTTACTAAGCCCGTGGTAGCAATAGTAGCACCTATTAGCAGTTGTGAGTCTTCGCTTTATCTCATGGCTGACATCGTTGTTGCTGTTATCGGCGGTGCCAGGGTAGGTAAATTTCTTGACCACTTCAAAGTTATATTTGCCTGTTGAGACGTGAGAGCCTAGACGCCGCGCTTCCCTGCCTGCAGGCAGCATATACTTCGTTTTGCCCTCGGTTACCGCCAAGCTCACGTTGGCTGATTCCTAATAGCGGTGAAAGCAGCAGTGATATGTCTCTTGGTCCGACCGATAATGTCAATATCATAAGCATACGCAAGGAGCTGAACACCTTTGTAAAAAATGGTGCCATTGCGATCTACACCGGCCCTTCGTAGGATCCCCTTCATGGTGATATTGAAGAGATCGCAAGATAGCGGGTCGCCTTGTCTGAAACCTCGTTCAATATTGAAGGTTTCGGAGAGGTCATCATCCTACCTTGACGGGGCTGCATGTATTGCTCAACGTCATCCCGCAGAGTTTTATCAACTTTGAAGGTATACCTAACTCAGAAATTGTTGCGTATAGGCAATCCCGCCTCGGACTATCGAACGCAGCTTTATAATTGACAAAGAGATGAAGCGTGTCGATTTGGTTCTCGTGGGTTTTTTACCTGCATTCATCGCCGCCGGCTTTAAACAATTCAGCTGGCAGGCCGTCAGCACCCGCTGTTTTGTTGTTTTCGAGCCGATGGGTAGCAACTCGAACCTTGTCATGGCTGGTTGGTGGAAATTCTACTCCATCATCGTCGATTGGTTGTATCGAACTGCATTCTCCATGGGCGGAATTGGTGGTATCATCGCCCGTAAGCAGATTAGAAAAATGCTGCCTCCACAATCTCAGTGCGCACTGCGCATCTGTAACCAGATTTCCGTTCTCATCTCTACAAGTGGATGCTCCGGGCTTGAAACCTTGGGTTAGACGCTAAACCTGTTAATTATGTTCAGCTTTGCCAAAGAAAATAGGTCTGAAAATAAGAAGTTTTCAACACCCCCTTCCCCTCCTGGAGCTAAAGGAGGGGTGGGTGATGGCTCTGAAAGTCAATAAAATTTGCTATTCTTCGTCATAAGAAAACATTGGGGTGAAAAAAGGTAACATAAATATTCCAGTAGTTGAACAGCGTCGTAAAATGGGTTAAAGAAAAATACCTATAATGGTAGGTGCGAAATATCTACTAAACTAGCTCCATCTAAATATATATGCATGAAACTCAACCTCCTAGTGCCTAGCAGCTCAACATCAGTAACATGAAAATATATCTTAGTCTAGAGAAATTTGCTCCTTTTTGAACCCTTTGCTTTTAAATAAAAATCTACAGCAACAACTACAGCTGCACCTGTTCACATTCCCTTTTTTATTCATTTACTCCTTCTAATCGTTCCTTCGTACATTCACCAACATCTGAACTGAAGAGTTACTTTCGCTCTCTTGCTCAGTGCTTGCGTCAGCGCCTGCTTTGGTGCCGGTCTGCTCTGCTCTGTGGTGGCAATTATGTTTAACAATCTTGTTAACATGAACTTTAATTGTCGTTTATGTTGAAGCGTTGCTTTATTTTTGCGTTTTATATGTTTTTCAATTTCGACACAGTTATTGCTGTAGCTGTAGCTGTAGCTGTTGTTGTTGTTGTTATTGTTATTGTTGTTTTTTTTTTACAGTTGTTAAGCACAAGTGTTTGTCAAAAGAATAAAACGGAAATGAGGCATAATGTAGCCGCATACAAACACAAACAAAACAAACAAACACACATACAGAAGCACACACCAATAAATAAACACAACCACACTCAGTTATTGAGTAGAGAGTGTGGCTTTCATAGCTGCTGGAAGTTGTCAATATGAGTGCTTTTTTGCAAAAGAAAGTATGACATGTTTCAATATGCTTCAGTGCCTTCGTCAACCCCCCACCCTCACTGTTTCAATATGCTTGACAGTCTTTCGCCAACCCCCACTCCCCTTAAGAGCTTAAGCCTTCTTGAACTTCGCTATACAGCGCTTTAGAAATGCTTTTTTACTCTTTATTCTGTCCTATTTTCTTTTAACGCCGTTCGTGGCCTTATGTTTCGTCTACATTGCTACATATCCTTGAGATATTGAATCTGATCTTTAAACGCTTTAAGCGATTAAGGATTCGCTCCACCTCTCGACTTTGTGCTGTTGCCTTCAACGGCTTCACTTTACTGCTGGAATTCCTTTCACTTCAGCATCGACATCAACATCAACTTCAGCATCGACATCGACATTGGCATCGGCTTCGACATCTAAGGCTTCAGTTAAGTGCGAAGTAGCGCAGTGCTCGTGCTCAAGGACAATTTTCGGAACAGCTCAAATATTTTTAACCTTTTTCTGCTTCTTGCTCGAACACTGCTTTTCATGTTCTTACAGCAAGTTTTTTATTTTTTTTATTTTGTATTTGTACTTACGCCCATATCCTTGTTGTTGTAACGCTTTTGAAAATTTTGTCAGATTTTAAGCATTCTTGAAGACATAAGTAGAAGATTTCGTCTCATGTTCTAATGGAATATCTGCGCTCATTTGAATGAAGTTTTCTTTTTTTTTTTTTATTCTTCCTACTTATTGTGCAATCTGCGTTTTGCTTGCTTGTTGTTGTTTGACGTCAATTATTGTGCTTCTCTTTATTTCCTGCTTGTGTTTGTTGGGGCATTCTTTTTGTTAGTATTTTTTTTTTTTTTTTTTTTTTGTATTGTTTGCATGTTGTCTGCACTCGTTTGAATCTCATTTTACTTCATTTTTGTGTTTTCTTTGCTCTTATCAGAAGAAGCATTGTGTATGCTGCACGCGATCCTTGACGACAGTATGCAGTGCAGCTATTTGCCATTTTCTACTCAGCACGTGTGCGTTGTCCTGTCTACTGTACTGGCGTCTATTAGTCGTGGCGGAGGTAGTGTGTGTGTATGCATGTGAACGTGCTCTCATGTAATGTCATTATAAATGTTATTATTTTCTTTTGTTAAGCACATTCTTCTAGCTGTAGTGCAGGTGACAACAAACAGGATACGGTTTGAAGTGTTGATTCGACTTCAAGAGAACTTTAATTTACATAAAGGAATATTTTAAATTTCATTATGAGCTTGTAAAAGCTTTGAAAGTTGTAATATGTTAGAGGTACGAATAAAGGATATTCTTAAAGCTTTGTGGTTAATTGTTGTATGGCAATTAAATTATTGCAAGTGGGTAGCTTATTTAAGCCTGCTATTTGTTTTAAACTTTTTTAGCTATTTAGAGTTATGGAAATACAAAATTTTCCCTTGGAAATTTAAAAAATTTTTAAAACAAAAAAAAAAATTTTGTTTGATATCTCGTTAATGCTTTAAAAGTTATTAAATGAAGAAATTTAATGTATTTAAAGTGTATTAAAAAAAAGGATATAGGCAGAGCTCTCTGGTTAGTAACTTTATGGCTTTGAAAGCACTTTAGTTTGAAAGAATATTTGACTTAACGACTTATTGTGAACTTTTTTTTTTACTTTCAGCGTGCCACAAGCAATAATATTTGTTAAGAAAATTCAAAAATTATTGCAAACTTTCGCAGCTATTAAATAATTTCAATATTTCTTGTATTAATAACACTTTTTGCTCATCTGAAATGCATTCTTCTTATTATGTGCAGTTTAATAAAGAAATATGCTTTATAGTGCTGATTCGACTTTAAAAAAACTTTCAGTTATATTAAGGAATAATTTAAATTGAATAGTAAGGCTTTGAAAATCATTAAATGAAAAAATAAAAATAAAGGACATGCATAGAGCTTTGTTCGGAATTGCTCTATGATAATTAAAATACTGAAATTTATTCGCTAATTTTAGTCTTAGCTTAGTTATAATATATTAAGTACTTTTTACTTAGTCCTTCTTAGGTCCCAGCTTGAATAAAGTATATTTATATTGTACCGCCGAATAAAAGGATATTCCGTTTAGTACTGATTTAACTTTAAAAATTTTTCATTTGAAATTGATTAGGAAGATTTTAAAATTCACAATGGACTTGTAAGGGTTTCGAAAGTCATAAGACGATTAAGTAAAAATAAAGGATATGCTTAGGGCTACGTGGCTAATTATTTTATGATTGTTAAAAGACTGAAATTCGCTTGCTAATTTAAGTCTTTGACACGTTTTAATTATTTAGTCCTTTCGGAGCTAATGACCATGCAATATTCAATTTAAAAGCTTCGAAATTTTTCAGTCAGAAAGAAAATTTTATAATAATTCTTAATTTTGTATCAAAAAACATTTTGCTTAATGTTTCATTGACAAAAGTAAACAGAACTTGTTTTTAAGTGATCTCCTCTCCTCTCCTCTTAAACAATTGCTAATTGTACGGATAAAAAAGGACGTCTTTTGTTCAGTTTTTTTTCGACTTGAACAAATTTCATTTTAGTGTGCGAATATTAAAAGCATTATAACTAATATTCATGTCTATGATGTAAAAGACGTAAAATTAAACAGTTAAAAAAAGGATATATGAACAGCTTCGTCGGTAATTGTTCTATTAAAATCAAAAGACTGAAATTCGCTAGCTTATGCTTGCTTAGGACTTTTTAAAAACAGGATTTGATTATCAGAGAAGCAGTAGCTAAAAAAAAATTTCGCTAAGTAAAATATTCAAAATACATTTTATTAAAAAAAAAAACAAAGATCCTCTAGTTACTTTTAATTAAAACATCTGACTGATTTCTTTATGTACAAAAATTAATTTTAATTAAAGAGAAGGTGTAAACTAGCAGGATATGCTCTCAAGTGCTAATAAAAATTTTAAAAAACTTCAACTTGCATCTGTGAGTATCAGATATTCCTTTTTCTCTCATAACTGTCTCAAAAATACTTATATGAAAATTGGTGCATATAAAGGATATACATAGAGCCTTGCAGCTTATAATCAAATGTTTTCGAAAGCTTTGTAGTCCGTAAGATAATTTTATTTATCAAGTTGTTATAAGCTGTCTGAGCCTTTTTAAGCAGTGAAAGCACTAAATTTTCTAATTTAAAAGAAGGTAAAACAAACAAACTTAAAGAAAAGTTAAGATATTTTCCGAATGATAAATTATTTTTTGATTTTTTACGTTTCAGTGTTGCTGCAACGGACAGAAAACTTTATTTTGTTCGTCTAAGTACTTCAAATATAATTTTGACCTTGTTAATGCTTTCAAAGTTGCAATATGAAAAAATCAAATATAAAGGATATAGGTAGCGCTTTATTGCTAGTTTTTCCCTGCTCTTTGAAATACTGCAAATCGATTGCTTATTTTTGTCTTCGACTTGTCAGCAGCTACATAAGCCTACCGAAGAAACGAAAGTGCAAACATTTAGCATGAAAAAGTTGTTTTTTGTTTTGTTTTTCGTAAGAGCTACCAAAATTTTTCTAATAAACATTTTGGATTTAGTATTTTCACTTTTTTAGAAGCTCGGTTGTTTCCAAAATAGTATATATTACAAGCAGGATATGCTTTAAATTGTTATTTGCGCTTAAAAAAGTTAGTATTTACGTGTGAAAATGTAGGAAATATTATCCTGGCATATTTTTTTTTTATATAAAATCAAAAAATAAAAAAGTCTTAAATAAAGGATATACTAAGCACTATGTTGATAGTTGCTGTATGTTATTAAAAGGACAGCCATAAGTTGGCGAATATTTTTTGACGACCTAATAGCAACTTAACTAGTACGTTGTAAGACCGCAAGCGTGAAATTTTTGCTAAACAAGTTCGAAAAAATTTTCCAGTTATAGGTTTGTACATGAGGATATTAGCGTATATACGAGTATGATATTTAACAATGAAAAAATTGCTAATCCTTTAAGAGGTTGTGTTTAGAAGCAAGTTTCTGTTACTTTGCTCTTGTCATGTATGTACAAAGCTTAATGATGACAAGAAGCAGAAATCAAGTTCATGTTAGATGAACTTTGTTTGAGTTGAATGAAAACAAAAAAAAAAAAACTGCATGAAACAAATTAAAACTTCTCAAATATCCTTAATGTCATCATAAAAGTTTTACACTGACACATTATCCTTCAAAAACAATCTCCTGAGACAAAAACTTGATATTAGCGCAAGCTTTATTATGAGCTGTTATATGATGCCAAGTTATGCTTGAAAAATAATAACTTATCATTAACTCTTAATTGTGCTTTTGCACACAACTTTTCCACTTACAGCCAGCATAGATTATCAATGTCACATGACAACTTCGGCACAGTCTCTATACACATGTTATATAATATCAAGCCCATAACTACTCCTTAGCTCCGAATGGCATATATCCTTTTTTTTGGCTTTTTACGTTTTTATTGCTTTTATCACTTGCGACTGACTTTTATTATTATCTCTGCCGTTTATTCTTCGCTTTAGTTATGCATTATTTTTTTTTCTTTATATATATCGTATCACCTGTGCCTGTCTGCCTGCCACGCAATCAATGCTTCGAGGTTATCCTTAATCTGCCAGAAGATAGAAATTCCAATTTTGTTCACGTTCTGCTAGTAATAAATTATTCATTTGTAGTTTGCTCTAATTTACTCGATTTTATTATTAACTTTTCTTGCTTCTGCTTTGTTTCCAATTTTCTTTCTATTTCTTCACTTATCCTGCCAAACGTAGCAAAATTAGAGCTTAACGCAAAATTGACAAGTTAAATGCATAAATTATGTTATCACTTGTGCAGATAACTCTGAAAGTGTGCCACTGAACTTAAAAACATTTTAGGGAGCTTTCGTTTTATACAGTTTTTGCCTTGTGTGTCTTTGGAGGATATGAGGTTTTTTTGTTGTTATTGTCTTTTGTTTTTTTTTTTTTGTGATTTCTTTGGGGACTCACATGTCATTGTTGTCAGTTTTTACGCTGCTTAACATGCCCTATTTATTTATGCAACAATTTCTCTTTTATGTGCTTTAAAACATATAATTTTGTGAACGTAGTGAATATATGTATCGTTCCCCAAGCACAGCGATAATAAAGGATACCCGTATGCCAGCTCATATTTTGTTTTGTAAGCTAATGTATTGGAATCAATCTTCAGTAGAGGCTTGATATTAAATGTAGATTTTGTTTGTGTCGTTTATGTTGCATAAAATAATTTTTTCTTAGTAAACAGAACAAAGAAGAATTTTTTAAAAATTTAGTTGTTTCGATGTTAGTTATGCAATTATGGGGCCTAAAGAATTTTTGTTTCAAGTTTAGTTCGCGTTGTTGGACAAAAATTAAAATTTAAATAGTTTTTATAACATAATTATAAACTAAATAAAGAAAATTAAGTTGAAACAGTATTTTGATTGACCCCGTGCTATTATTACGCTAAAAACGTATTAAAAATAAAAAGATGAAGGGTATTTCTGTATGGTTTCAGATATAGAATCAAGGCCACATGGCAGCGGTATTCACATATATATGCGTGTATTTATTAAACCTCTGCACGAATGCACTCGATTTTTCTACAACAGTAGATCCAACAGTAGATCCAACAGTGCAGAGTTCAGAGCTTAACAGAACTCTGTTAGTCAAGCAGAGCGCATCCAAGTCATTTCATGACAACAAACGAGCAGTGCAGAGCACTCGTCAGCTTTACAGCAAACCCTGTTCGCCGTTTGCTTTAACAGAGCACAATGTTGTTCGTTTTATGAAAACAGAACAATTGATAACAGCGAAAAATGCGATAAATAGAAATTTTATTTTTACGAATTCGGTGCCTGGGCGAACACTAGGTAAAAATGGGTCGCTGAATCCGAAATCGTTGTCAGAATTTTAAAATTATAAAATGTTTAACAAGGGTTGTCACCTTACAATGTGTTTTTTACGAGTTTTAAATATTATCTAACAGTTTAAGGGGGTCGCTGATTTCGAATCTGATGTCAGAATTTTCAAATAAAAGATAGCTGATAGGGTTGCCACCTATTTTTTTAAATTTTTACGAATTTGGTGCTGGAGCGAACACTAGGCAAAAGTGGATCGCTGAATCCGAACCCGTTGTCTGAATTTCAATATTATGAAATTTTTAACAATAGAGTTGCTACCTTATAATAATTTTGATATTCTGACTTCGGATTCAGCGACCTATTTTACCTAGGCTTCGCCCCAGCTAAAAATTCGTAAAAATAGAAAAAAAATTAAGTGGCAACCCTAACAGCTTGTAACGACTTCCTTTTCCCAGGATCTATAGCTGGGATAGATCAGCGGGTGTCCAGGGTCGTACAATTATTTATAAGTTTTGAGACACTGATTTGGTTTTATATATTATTTATTAGTTTTCCCTTACAAACGTTACAAGTAATATTTATATAAATTTTCCTTAAGGCTATATAAACGTAAAATACAACTTAGCTTCTCGGATCCTGGATTCCTGGTTCGAGGTAATCGTCTTTGATGCGGTTCTCTTGCGCCTGTAATGCCCCTTCGTAACACCGTGACGGGTGAGTTTCTCGTACGACCGAGAGTAGACTTTGTCTAAAGGGTACACTAATGCGTCTGTCAAAGACTGAGAGTTCTTATCTATCGGCACAGTAGAACTCGAATACCGATAACAAGCGAATATCAAATCAATAAAATATCTAAACTTAAACTACCAAGGATAACGACTATGCCTGTGTAAGACCAAGAATTCTTATTTACCAGCACAGTAGAACTCGGATACTGATAAAAAGCGAATAATTTAATAAAAAAAAATATATATTTACGAACTAGCAAGGTTCATGGATATGTCCGTGTAAGATCAAGGATTCTTGTCTATCAGCACAGTAGAACTCGAACACTGATAGCAAGCGAATAAAAAAAAATATATATTTAAGACTAGCAAGGATCATGGATATGTCCGTGGAAGACCAAGGATTCTTGTCTATCTGCACAGTAGAACTCGAATACTGATAGCAAGCGAATAAAAAAAAAATAGGGAAAAGGACTATGACTTAAGAATTTTCAAAGATATTAGATATGTCTGTGTAAGACCAAGAATTCTTATTTATCAGCACAGTAGAACTCGAATACTGATAAAAAGCGAACAAAAAAAATATCAGATCATATATGTCCGTGTAAGACCAAGGATTCTTGTCTATCAGCACAGTAGAACTCGAATACTGATAGCAAGCGAATAAAAAAAAATAGGGAAAAGAACTATGACTTCAGAATTTTCAAGGATAATAGATATGTCTGTGTAAGACCAAGGATTCTTATTTATCAGCACAGTAGAACTCGAATACTGATAAAAAGCGAATAAAAAAAAAATATATATTTAAGAACTGGCAAGGATCATGGGTATGTCCGTGTAAGACCAAGGATTCTTGTCTATCAGCACAGTAGAACTCGAATACTGATAGCAAGCGAATAAAAAAAAATAGGGAAAAGAACTATGACTTCAGAATTTTCAAGGATAATAGATATGTCTGTGTAAGACCAAGGATTCTTATTTATCAGCACAGTAGAACTCGAATACTGATAAAAAGCGAACAAAAAAAAATATCAGATCATATATGTCCGTGTAAGACCAAGGATTCTTGTCTATCAGCACAGTAGAACTCGAATACTGATAGCAAGCGAATAAAAAAAAAAATAGGGGAAAATGCAAGGCGTACTCACCACACGTCACTGTGTCCTTTCTGAAGGGCAAAAGGCGGTCCTCTACTCTGTGTTTAGTCTGCTTCCCTGCCGACGTTATTACGGGCAGCGCTGTTGACGTCTCTGTCGACGTTTCTGCCGAAGTTCCTGTGGGCAGCGCTGTTGACGTCTCTGCTGACGTTCCTGTGGGCAGCGCTGTTGACGTCTCTGCTGACGTTCCTGTGGGCAGTGCAGTTGACGTATCTGCTAGCGTCGCTGCTGACTGCTGTTATTGATGTCCTTGCTGGCAGCGCTGTCGATGTCCTGATTATGGTTGATAGTCCTTGCTAGCAGCGCTGTCGATGTCCTGATTATTGTTACTTTACTATATTACACACGCGATTAAATCTAGACTCGGCTCCTGCTGTACACCAACTGCCTGATTTCTTCTCTTGTTCGGCCTTTTATACCCTCGGTGGCCTACGTGCTCGCTTGCATTTTGTTGTTTCTTGTTTTGCTTAAACCGGTTCGCTTCGACTCTGAACATCCGATTGTCCCGTTGCGAGCAACTTTACAGGGTGCTTGCTCCCTCACATGAAAAGTTTTAAAGAGTTTTAAGTTAAAATTCAATTTATTATATTTTATTTTTTTTTTTTTAATAAAATAAACATTATATAAAAATAAAATATAATTCAAAAACAAAATAATTCTTCATTGTAATAAGGTAGTACATTTTTAAAAATGTGTGTCAAATTTTATGACAAAAATTTGTCATCACATCTCCTCCTTACTTCCCGGAGATGAAGATGTTTACTTCGCCACGTCGACTGACATTCACCTGATAGCCCTGACCGTTGATAATTCTAATTTATATATTTTTTTCGTACATATGTATTAATTAATATTGTTTTACTAAATCATATTATTATTTTTTCTCCTTGATGGTTTCCTTTCCATTATGATCCTTAATATTATCACACTCGTTAATGAACCGAACTTCTCTCCTGCCCGTCGTCTCTGCCGTGGAACTCCTTTATTTCACTCACATGGGCAGTGTGAACCCTCTTGTCGCCTTCTTTGCTGAGTTGCACGATGACTGGGGACTTGAACGAAGTTACTTTGTACGGACCATCGTATCTGGGTGCTAGTTTTGCCGCGAAGCTATCGGCCGCCTTGGATAGGTGATGTTGCTTGATAAGGACCATTTGACCAATCTTTGGTTTCCAGTGACGGTGACGCAGATTGTAGTGGCGAGCCTGATCCTGTGAAGCTTGACACATTTTTGTCCTAACTATGTCAAATGCTTCTCTAAGCCTGATGGACTTTTGTGCTGCCGTTTGAAGTCCCTGTCCTGTTCCCGTCGTTATTTCATCAAAGAGCGCACCTGGAAGTCGTAGTTCACGTCCCTGAAGTAAAAAAGCTGGACTGTATCCGGTTGTTTCTGATTTGCTTGAATTAATTGCCAACGTGATTTCTGGCAAAAACTCATCCCACACACGATGTTGATTACCTGCATATTGAGCAATCATGGTCTTCAGAGTCCTGTTGACCCTTTCTGTAGGATTCTCCTGTGGGGTATATGGCGCAGTAAGTTGCAGTCTTGTACCAATAAGATTAAGATAATTTTTAAAGGCTTTACTAGTAAATTGAGTACCATTGTCTGTGATAAGTACTTTTGGAACCCCAAATCGTGTTAAGATACGTTCCCTGAATCCCTTTTGTAGATTTTCACTCGTGGCTTTACGAAGTGGGATGGCCTCAGTCCACTTCGAAAACTTGTCGAAGAAAACCAATATCATGGTGTTACCATGCTTTGAGCGTGGGAGTGGACCTACAAAATCCGCACATACTACAGAGAAGGGTTCATCGGCGACTTTACTGAGCATCTTTCCTGCTACTTGTTGTTGACTGACTTTGTATTTCTGACATAATTCGCATTGACGGACATACCTGCCTATATCCCGAAACATTCCAGGCCAATAATAACGACTAGTCACGCGTAAAGTTGTTTTCCTGACGCCAAGGTGACCAGCACTTGGTTGATCATGGTTTTCCTGTAAAACTCTATTTCGAAGGAATGAAGGCACGCATAGTTTCCACGGGGCATTATCTTCGTCTCCTGGTTGTCTTGGTATATGCCTATAAAGTTGTCCGTTTTCTTCTAAAAAGTCTGGATATTTTTCTGGATTCTCGCGGACTTCGGCTTTCTTCTTTTCCAGCCATTGACACGTCAAGGACTCTGCAGCTTCCACCGTGGTTTGTCGTATTGTTTCCAGCGGTTGGCGCGACAGCGCGTCAGCGACAACGTTCAGCTTACCTCTCCTGTATTGTATGTCGAACTTGAATTGCTGGAGTTCTAAAGCCCACCTCGCAATCCGGCCTGATGGATTCTCAATGGAATTGAGCCATTTGAGGGACAAGTGATCAGTGATCACTGTAAACTGATAGCCCTCTAAGTAGCAGCGCATTTTTCGGATACCCCAAATGATTGCGAGGCATTCCTTTTCCGTAGTGGAGTAGTTCTTCTCAGCTTGAACAAGGTGCCGACTGGCATACGCAATAACCCTTTCTACTCCGTCTATCTCCTGCGTCAATACAGCGCCTAGTCCAAAGTCACTTGCATCGGTTTGTAGAATAAATTTCCTAGTGAAATCCGGGCACGCAAGAACGGGAGCTTCGGTGAGTTTCCTTTTTAGAGTGTCGAATGCTTGTTGTTGTTCGCCTGTCCATTTCCAGTGTTTGCCTTTTTTAAGAAGAGTGGTCATAGGGTGTACAATATTCGCAAAATCAGGAACGAATCGGCGGTACCATGAAGCGATACCTAAACATCTTCGCAGTTCACTTAGGTTTTCGGGTGGTTTTAACATTTCGATGGCCGCTATCTTATCGGGATCTGTATGAATTCCTTTGCCGCTAACAACGTGTCCTAAATACTTTGTTTCTGTCTTGAAAAATTCGCACTTTTCTACATTTAGCTTCAGGTTGGCAGCTCGTAATCGCTGAAAAACTTCTGCTAGCTTTGCCATGTGTTCTTGCTTTGAACTTCCTGTGACAATGATATCATCCAGATAAGCAAACGCGTATGGTTCAAGTTCTGGGCTAATAACTCTGTCTAGAGCCCTTTGAAACGTAGCCGGTGCTGAATGTAACCCGAAGGGCATGACGCGCCATTGGTATAGACCACGTCCTGGGACTGTAAAAGCAGTGTATTGCTTACTCGCTTCGTCCATTGGGATCTGCCAGTATCCATTCTTCAAGTCCAAGCTGCTTATATATTTTGCATTTCGCAGTCTATCTAAAATATGGTGGATCCTTGGAAGCGGGTAGGCATCTGGAACCGACTTCGCATTAAGCTGGCGATAGTCCACGCATAGTCTCCATTCACCCGTTTTTTTCTTCACCAGAACTATTGGTGCGCTATGGCAGCTGGTTGACGGTTCAATGCACCCTTTCGCCAGGAGCTCGTCTACTTCTTTATTTATTATACCCTGCGTTGCTGGATTTCTCGGAAAATAACGTTGTTTAAGGGGCCTGTCATCGGTCATTACTATTTTGTGTTTGGTTATATCAGTGGGGCCTTGTAGCTCATTGAATAGTTGCAACTCTTTTGCTAGAAAATTGTCTATTTCTTGTTGCGATACCTCCTGCGACTCCCGCATAACCGTGCATGTAGGAAAACTTTGGGTTCTTGAGTAATTGTGACGTAGCTTTATCATTTCTCCACCACAGCCAAAGCATGCCCCAGCCCCAATTAAAAAATCCATACCTAGTATCAATTCATCGGTGACATCCTGGAGGACTAGAAGTCAAATTTTACATTTGGCGGAGCCTAATCTTATCTCAACGAGCAGTGACTCGTTAACACTCCTTACTGTTCCGTCAGCCATGCGAACGTTTGCACTGGTTACCTGCCTGTTTTCCTGTGTTCCTAGTTCCTGAGCGAGTGTTTGGCTCGCAAAGCTACGGGTTGCTCCTGTATCCACAATTGCTTCAATTCGGTGGTTATTGATTTCGACGTTTGCGAAAATCCTGGTGGTATCGTATTGTAGAATATTTTGTTTCTTTGTTGGCTCTATTGGTTTGGCCCTGACACTCCTGGATTTTTGGCCAGGGCCCCAAGCGTTTCCCGGACGTTGTTGCCGACAACATTCAATGGTTCTCCTTCCTCTAGCACCACAATCCCAACAAAAGTATACTCTTGGATTTTTGCATCCTCGCCAGAAATGTCCATTTTGTCCACAGTTTCGACAGCAAGTGTGAGGATTTATTGGGCCCTCAATAGTCTGCGTGACCATCCGGTTTTGCTCTTCTCGATGATTCCTAGATGAACGGTTTTGTTCTTGCGGTGGGACCCTTAGATTATTATTGCCTCCCTTGATCTGTTCAAAATCATCTGCTAGGGCAATTAATTCTTCGAGGCATGAAAAATCTTTCCGCTTAATATAAAGCTGGTACTCCTGTTGGCAATTTCGAAAAACACGTTCTAGCTTCTGCTCTTCCGTTAAGTTTGTATAGCGCATTAAATCCTGCATATTTAGCACGTAGTCTTTGAATCGCTCCCTCGAATGCTGTAGGCGTCCCCTGATCTGATCTTCCAATTGTTCGAAAAATCTTGATGGCAAAAAGAACGATAATAAATCCCTCTTAAAGTTGTTCCAGTTATTCCATTGATGGTTATTGTTGCGCCACCAGGTTAAGGCACGCTCCGTCAAGAGTTCCGGCATTGTTCGCACTAAACAATCTTTGCGTATACCATAGGCCATGGCAAGCTCCTCCACTCTTTCGATAAAATCCAATGGGCCACGTCTTCCGTCGAACCTAACCGACCACTTTCGTACTTGGTCGATAACGTGTGCGTAGGGTACGTTATCGTTACATCTGCCACCATTACTTCCGATATTTGAGGTTGGCACTTCAAAAAGCTTATTGGGCTGTTCCTGGACAACAGGCGCTTGTGGTACCTGAAGATGTCGTGGTGATGTGGGTCTCTTCTCAGCATGTCTTAGCTCCAATTCCTGTAGTCTTTGCTTATACTGCGGTTGTTCATCAACCTCAGCAACAAAACAAGAGAATCGTTTTCTTAATTCCTCCACTGATCCTTCACTATCGAACCCGAATTCGTTCGCATATGAAACGAGCTCTTCCTTGCGGAGACCATAGATCCACGACGTTTTAACCATTTTGTTTTTATTTTCTCACGGGTTTCAAAAAAAGTAAATTCAATAAATTCAAATTCAAAAACAAGTCTTGTTCCATAAATGTGATGGGAACCAAAATCCCAAAATTTCTCCGGATAAGTAAAAAAAGATGCAAATTGTGTGGACTGAAAAAAACTTTTCCCTTATGGACTATGAATATGAGTAGACGGTGTACTCTTTCTTGAGTTATTATTTAAAATAAAATTAAATAAGAACAACTTCGTATTCTGCTGTCAAGAAAAAAAAAATGTCCACTTATGGATAACGCAAAGGCGTAGACGATCTACTCGTTCTTGAGTTATTATTTTGGATGCAAGTGGTTATATCAAAGAAATGCAAATGAATATATCAAAGAAAATATCAAAAAAAAAAAATGTTGTAAGAGAAAACAATAATTAAACCTTAGATAGATGGAAAACTTGTGTCTCAATCAGTGTCCCTGTTCGGGCGCCATTGTAACGACTTCCTTTTCCCAGGATCTATAGCTGGGATAGATCAGCGGGTGTCCAGGGTCGTACAATTATTTATAAGTTTTGAGACACTGATTTGGTTTTATATATTATTTATTAGTTTTCCCTTACAAACGTTACAAGTAATATTTATATAAATTTTCCTTAAGGCTATATAAACGTAAAATACAACTTAGCTTCTCGGATCCTGGATTCCTGGTTCGAGGTAATCGTCTTTGATGCGGTTCTCTTGCGCCTGTAATGCCCCTTCGTAACACCGTGACGGGTGAGTTTCTCGTACGACCGAGAGTAGACTTTGTCTAAAGGGTACACTAATGCGTCTGTCAAAGACTGAGAGTTCTTATCTATCGGCACAGTAGAACTCGAATACCGATAACAAGCGAATATCAAATCAATAAAATATCTAAACTTAAACTACCAAGGATAACGACTATGCCTGTGTAAGACCAAGAATTCTTATTTACCAGCACAGTAGAACTCGGATACTGATAAAAAGCGAATAATTTAATAAAAAAAAATATATATTTACGAACTAGCAAGGTTCATGGATATGTCCGTGTAAGATCAAGGATTCTTGTCTATCAGCACAGTGGAACTCGAACACTGATAGCAAGCGAATAAAAAAAAATATATATTTAAGACTAGCAAGGATCATGGATATGTCCGTGGAAGACCAAGGATTCTTGTCTATCTGCACAGTAGAACTCGAATACTGATAGCAAGCGAATAAAAAAAAAATAGGGAAAAGGACTATGACTTAAGAATTTTCAAAGATATTAGATATGTCTGTGTAAGACCAAGAATTCTTATTTATCAGCACAGTAGAACTCGAATACTGATAAAAAGCGAACAAAAAAAATATCAGATCATATATGTCCGTGTAAGACCAAGGATTCTTGTCTATCAGCACAGTAGAACTCGAATACTGATAGCAAGCGAATAAAAAAAAATAGGGAAAAGAACTATGACTTCAGAATTTTCAAGGATAATAGATATGTCTGTGTAAGACCAAGGATTCTTATTTATCAGCACAGTAGAACTCGAATACTGATAAAAAGCGAATAAAAAAAAAATATATATTTAAGAACTGGCAAGGATCATGGGTATGTCCGTGTAAGACCAAGGATTCTTGTCTATCAGCACAGTAGAACTCGAATACTGATAGCAAGCGAATAAAAAAAAATAGGGAAAAGAACTATGACTTCAGAATTTTCAAGGATAATAGATATGTCTGTGTAAGACCAAGGATTCTTATTTATCAGCACAGTAGAACTCGAATACTGATAAAAAGCGAACAAAAAAAAATATCAGATCATATATGTCCGTGTAAGACCAAGGATTCTTGTCTATCAGCACAGTAGAACTCGAATACTGATAGCAAGCGAATAAAAAAAAAAATAGGGGAAAATGCAAGGCGTACTCACCACACGTCACTGTGTCCTTTCTGAAGGGCAAAAGGCGGTCCTCTACTCTGTGTTTAGTCTGCTTCCCTGCCGACGTTATTACGGGCAGCGCTGTTGACGTCTCTGTCGACGTTTCTGCCGAAGTTCCTGTGGGCAGCGCTGTTGACGTCTCTGCTGACGTTCCTGTGGGCAGCGCTGTTGACGTCTCTGCTGACGTTCCTGTGGGCAGTGCAGTTGACGTATCTGCTAGCGTCGCTGCTGACTGCTGTTATTGATGTCCTTGCTGGCAGCGCTGTCGATGTCCTGATTATGGTTGATAGTCCTTGCTAGCAGCGCTGTCGATGTCCTGATTATTGTTACTTTACTATATTACACACGCGATTAAATCTAGACTCGGCTCCTGCTGTACACCAACTGCCTGATTTCTTCTCTTGTTCGGCCTTTTATACCCTCGGTGGCCTACGTGCTCGCTTGCATTTTGTTGTTTCTTGTTTTGCTTAAACCGGTTCGCTTCGACTCTGAACATCCGATTGTCCCGTTGCGAGCAACTTTACAGGGTGCTTGCTCCCTCACATGAAAAGTTTTAAAGAGTTTTAAGTTAAAATTCAATTTATTATATTTTATTTTTTTTTTTTTAATAAAATAAACATTATATAAAAATAAAATATAATTCAAAAACAAAATAATTCTTCATTGTAATAAGGTAGTACATTTTTAAAAATGTGTGTCAAATTTTATGACAAAAATTTGTCATCACAAGCTATCTTAAATTTTAAAATTCTGACATCAGATTCGAAATCAGCGACCCCTTAAAACTGTTAGATAATGTTTTAAACTCGTAAAAAATATATTATTAGGTGGCAACCCTATATGGATAAAAATTTCACAATTTTGAAATTCTGACAACGGATTTGGATTCAGCGACCCATTTCTACATGGTGTTCGCCCCAGCACCGAATTCGTAAAAATAAAAAAGAAATTAGGTGGCAGCCCTATCAGCCATTTTCAATTTTAAAATTCTGACATCAGATTCGAAATCAGCGGCCCTCAAAAACCATTAGATACTGCTTAAAACTTTAAAAAAATAACATTATTAGGTGGCAGCCCTATTGTTAAAATATCATACTTTTGAAGTTCTGACATCGGATTCGGATTCAGCGACCCATTTTTACCTAGTGTTCACCCCAGCACCGAATTTTTTAAGCTACAAAAAATGTAGGTGGCAACCCTATCCACCATCTTTAATTTTAAAATTCTGAAATCAGATTCGAAATCTACCCCGAAAAACTGGTAAACACAAAATCTACAGAACCCTAAATGGTCTTAATACGCTTAAGTTTTTCCTACACTTCATTGAATTATTTGGATCAGAGTCACACCCATTTAGAAGGATATCACCAAGTAGGAACTCCATATTGAGTTCCATTTACTTCCGAAGCTATTCAATATAAAAATTTTGAATTGTATGGGTGATGCCACGCCCCCTTGTCGTTCAATTTTTCCAGTCGAAGAAGACGACTTAATAGGAAGTTCCTACCGAGTTTCATTCATTTGTGACTTATGTTTCGAAAGTTATACCGAAAATTTGAGCTGCTAAAAAATGCCAAACCCCTCTTTCCATGCCTATTAAATGTAACCAGTGGAATAGTACGTGTGATTTGAGGTCGAATACCGATTTCCGAGGTTGTGTGTACTATAACTCTAAAGTTATTTGATATCGCAAATTTGCGATGCATGGTATGTGCCACACCCACCATAGATATTCAGTGCACTCCTTCTCCCCACTCTTATTGATTTAAAAAAAAAAAGATACAGTAGTTTCGACTATGTCGTAACACAAGACGTAGAATTATTCAATTCGCTTGTGATGCCTTTTTTTTTAAAAATATTTAACAAAATATTTATTCCATACACCTGAGCATATGACCTTTAAGAGAGTGCCGGAAACGGTTTATAGGTATGACTGACCCCCATTACTTTTGCAAAAGGAATATTTTTGCTTTTGACACCTATTCCCTCCGACGCTAAGGGGAGCTCCCATACAAATGTTATTGTGTTTGTGCCGGAAAGGGTTAATATGTATTACTTTTTGCATTACTTTTGCAAAAAGAACATTTTTGCCTTAACACCTATTTCCTCCGACCACTCCTTAGGGCGGCTCCCATAAAAATTTTATGGGTTTTGTTTATTTATTCCATACACCTGAGCATATGACCTTTAAGAGAGTGCCGGAAAGGGTTAATATGTATCACCGATCCCCACGTTACTTTTGCAAAAGGAACGTTTTTGCCTTAACACCTATTTCCTCCGACCACTCCTTAGGGGGGCTCCCATACAAATTTTATTGTGTTTGTGCCGGAAAGGGTTAATATGTATCACCGACCCCCATTACTTTTGCAAAAGGAACATTTTTGCCTTTGACACCTATTCCCTCCGACTACTCCTTAGAGGGGCTCCCATACAAATATTATTGTGTTTGTGCCGGAAAGGGTTAATATGTATTACCGACCCCCATTACTTTTGCAAAAGGAACATTTTTGCTTTAACACCTATTTCCTCCGACCACTCCTTAAGGGGGCTCTCATACAAATATTATGGTTTTGGTATATTTATTCCTTACACCTGAGCATATGACCTTTAAGAGAGTGCCGGAAACGGTTTATAGGTATGACTGACCCCCATTACTTTTGCAAAAGGAATATTTTTGCTTTTGACACCTATTCCCTCCGACGCTAAGGGGAGCTCCCATACAAATGTTATTGTGTTTGTGCCGGAAAGGGTTAATATGTATTACTTTTTGCATTACTTTTGCAAAAAGAACATTTTTGCCTTAACACCTATTTCCTCCGACCACTCCTTAGGGCGGCTCCCATAAAAATTTTATGGGTTTTGTTTATTTATTCCATACACCTGAGCATATGACCTTTAAGAGAGTGCCGGAAAGGGTTAATATGTATCACCGATCCCCACGTTACTTTTGCAAAAGGAACGTTTTTGCCTTAACACCTATTTCCTCCGACCACTCCTTAGGGGGGCTCCCATACAAATTTTATTGTGTTTGTGCCGGAAAGGGTTAATATGTATCACCGACCCCCATTACTTTTGCAAAAGGAACATTTTTGCCTTTGACACCTATTCCCTCCGACTACTCCTTAGAGGGGCTCCCATACAAATATTATTGTGTTTGTGCCGGAAAGGGTTAATATGTATCACCGACCCCCATTACTTTTGCAAAAGGAACATTTTTGCTTTAACACCTATTTCCTCCGACCACTCCTTAAGGGGGCTTTGACACCTATTCCCTCCGACCACTCCTTACGGGGGCTCCCATACAAATTTTATTGTGTTTGTGCCGGAAAGGGTTAATATGTATGACCGACCCCCATTACTTTTGCAAAAGAAACATTTTTACCTTTGACACCTATTCCCTCCGACCACTCCTTATGGGGGCTCCTATACAAATTTTATGGTTTTGTCGATAAAACCGGAAACTGTCGATAAATAGGTAGCAAGTTTAAGCAAACAAAAACATCAAATGTTGGCTTTATATTTCATGCAGTTGTGTAAAATTGATATAAGTTAGAGAGTTCTTACATAAATTTTTGTCGCATTGAGGATCAAGCAGACCAACAAGTGCTAACATCAACATTGTACGATCAGTACTTTAGGCCCACCAAAGGCTCAAAAAGTTATATAAATACCAACACCTGATCACTATCAACCACCCTACTTACCTCCGAGAATGACGTATTCTACGTCAAAATGATCAAAATCGGTTTAGAAACACGGGAGAAAATGGTTCTCAACTGTTCTGCCCACGCCTTTAGAATCTTATATACATATGTTACGCAAACCCAAATTTTGTCCGGCGTAAGGCTTTTTAAGTACAAGTCCAATTTTAATAAATTTAGTATGGATTGATAAGCTTAGACCTGTAGATGTGCAAACTTTTTATTTCTTAAAAATATATATTTTTTAAGTTATAGCTTATTAAAGTTTGAATGGTTGGTTTTTCTTTTATTAACAGAGCAGCTGAGAACAACACATGAACCAACAAGACAAGATCAAGCCATCAGCAGTGCGAGAAAAAAGTATTTGTCTCGTGCTACGTCATCGGTCACAAAAAAAGCTATATTGCATACGATTTTCATGCAAAACATGTGAAAACTAAGAAAAAAGTGGAAAATTATAACCTGAACAAGTTTAAACCTTTCAGCGATAAATATTTTGAAATATTTTAGCCCTTAAAGTGGCAAAAAATTTTTTTTTGGTTTTGGTCATTTTTATATTTTTATTTTATTTACACATTTAAAACGAAATGTACCAGTGGTTTAAAAACTATACCATGTTCGCAGTGAAAGAGTGAAATCAGCTGGTACAGTTTTAAACCACTGGTGCTGAAAGAGTTAATTCGCGAAACAGTGGTTGAATACTTTGTTTGCTTATATTTTCATGCAGTAACGAAATTTAAAGTAATTTTTTTTTTGCTGTTGCAATTATTGCACGTCGCTACAGCACACTTTAATTTTACAAAAAACAAAAAATTACTGAATTATAAACCCTAATAATTTTTTAAAACTTCAAGAAATAATTGTTCACATTAAATCGCTACACATAAACAAAAGAATTTGTGACCGATGACGTCATACCTATCAGCTTTGTTTTGTTTACAATATGGCGGCTCTTTTGTTTGCATGATCTTTATTTCTTGGTTCATGAGAACAACATTATCAAACTCAGAGCAAAACTATTCGCTGCTCACATTTTGCTCTCTTCTGTCTCTTCTTAATAGAGCGTCTGTTAACAACAAAATGAAAGTCAGAAAAATGTAAAGCTTTCGCAAGCCGCTCGTGCTGAACGCTCTCAACCAAGATACATGCAAGTTTTTTTTTTGTAATTTTTCGCTCACATTTCACTATATTCTGCATCTTCCTTATAGAACGCTTGCAAACAACGGCAAAACTCTTAGAATAATATTATTATTATAGTTGCTGGGGGCAACGATCTGCGCATCTACGTTACGATAGACTTACGATATGAGCTTACGATATGGCTTTCTGTCAAGTCTTGTGAACAATGTAAACAAATATGAAATTATGGCAAAAGATTCAAGAAACAAACTTGGTCTAGCGTGACGTCATGATCGTAAAAAACACTTTGTTCGTAGCTGCGGAGCTGCGCAATGCTTAAAGCAACGTAAAAAGATAGTCTGTAATTTCATTCCATATAAATTTGGAGCATTCGCGGCGTAGTTGGTTAAAGTGCGTTAATAAAAAAGTTAGCCGTTTGTTCCTCTTACTCATTTATAAATCACAGAAAAATCACAGTAAAAAATGTGTTGAAAAGTTGCATGCCGCGAAACAAATATACATACATACTCGTATATACTACATATACATCAAGTCGGATTGAGTCTCATTGAAAGTTTAGAGAGATAAAGCGTGAAGTGAAACTTCTTCTTTGTATACACTCTTTCTCTTCTAGAATAAGAACCATTTTAGTGTCAAGGCTCGATTATGCAATCGTAAAGCTACGCAACGTAACGTGGCGTAGATTTCTATTTGGAATAGAACCCATCGCTGCGCTAGGTTACGTTACGATTTCACTAACCACTTACACTTATTTTTCATAAGATAGAACTGCTTTACGATTGCATAATCGAACCTTAAAGGCAAAGAGAGAACTTTTAAAGCAAAAGAAATACAATAAAAAGTTTTTATAAAAAAAATATTCTGTTTATTTAATATTCATTGGTATGGACCTATGGCCGAAAAGCAATTAATTTGATAACCAATTTGCGTCGTATTTACATATAGATGTGAATACAACTTGATATATTTTTAAGTCAACATAGATATGTACGTATTAATATTACTCATATCAAATTATACTTTCTATTATTAATAATATTTCGATATAAAATTATATAACTACAATATGTATATAATAGTTATCTATTAAAAGAACTTATTCCAACTTTTCTTGCGCACAGTGTCAAGTTAGCGTCATGGGCGACAGCATATGCTTCATGAATTTGGGTTTTTATATAATTTTATATCGCAATATTATGAATAAAAATATAATATGTGTAATATGAGCAAAATTCATAGAGGTTATATTAACATATTGAATTAGAGATATACCAACGTTGGTATTCTAAAAAAATATTGGCATGGCAGCCCTAGTATGAGAGTCTACTTTGCGAAAATCATAATGCGCTCAGGGCAACTCTCTTATTCAATTCTGCTGCGCTGAAACTTTCGCTCTTCTACTCGAGTCATGGCAACCCCCCTGTCTACCACACATAGAACGCAGTCAGCACACAATCTGCGGCTTTTGCCACCCAGCGGTAATCGAAGCGCTTCAAAAGCACTAAACAAACGCTTCTGCCATAGCGCTTCACACATCTGAAGCGGTTTTTAAGTAAGCCGCTAATATTAAAATTTACTAGTAAACCCGTATGACGTTAAAACGCCAAAACGCGCTCGTGATATCTTCGTTGTGAGGCTTAATAGCACATCTATTCTGTCGTTAACTAAAATTTACCGTAGCACGTCTCCTAAGCGAGTTATAATTCAACGATACTAAATTTCTGTTGGATAAGCTGCTATCTTCACGACCTGATCTTCCGTGCGTACAATTGGGCTTATCACCCAATACAGATGTCTTAAGAAGAGGTATAGGATGTTTGAATTAGCTGTGCAAAGTATGCTCTCCATCAAATGAGTTGGCGGCGATGCCAGTAAAGGCTCCTGGAATAGCGATTTTGCATGAACTTGCTATTTTGTGGCTAGTGTATCAATATAAAATATATTTGTACGTTTTTCGCTTCGCTCAACTGCTTTAATAATACAATAGTATGAAATTGAAAATTTGAGAAAAAATTGATCACATAGTTTTAGGCATTAAATAGAAAGCTGGCTTTCTTCGTAGAAGATTGTTTTGGTTTTCTTATTTAAATACAAAATTTTTAAGAAAAAGTAAGACCTTATTGCACATCTACAGAGCAAGACCTTTTTATTGATACCCTCTTTATAAAAATCGCATTAACGGTATGGATTTGATGGTCATCACAAAAAAAGCGCTTGCGTAATAATAATATAGAATAGATATTGGATATCCTAGGATGAAAGTGCTTCTTTACAAACAAATAGTTAAAAAGCTCTTTAAAAAAACAAAAAAAAAGCTAGAAAATTTTAAAATATGCGAGGATTGAACTCGGACCACCGGCATTACAATCAAATGTCTTACCGCTCTGCTATTACCACGCTGTTTTCGATACGAACAAAATGTGTATAAAAATCTGAAAAGCGCATCCTCAAAGCATATCAAAACTACGCATAAAAAGCGCTATTTCTAGGAACGCTTTTTATTTTGCCGCTGGGCATCTACAGCAAAAGTGGTTTGATTAATTGATATATAGAGCAAATTTTTATATGCAGAGTTTAGCTCATTAGATAGAGCGCCGCATTTGTAGTCTTCAGTTCGCAGGTTCGATCCTCAGCGGTAACAAGCACATTTTTTAAGTCTTATACAATGTATATCCATCTCATTCTCTCTACTGTAAAACATATCTTTCTTCTCTATTGTGTAACGAAATGCAGTAAATTGACCTTGAAATTTCACTCCTCAATATTCTCGTTCAAATTTCGAAGCGCCGCCTAAGAAGTTTCACTTCAAAAAAAATCCTGAACAAGCTGAAGGTCAGTGAATCCGCTGGTCAGTGAATCCCCTTTTAACAACACTGTGTTGGATTAATTAATTGTGTTGGGCTTGCTGAGAACAAAGCTAACGATCAAGCAATGCATGGCATTGTGGATGATTTTTTAAAAAACTTTGCACATTAATTAAAGATACTTATTAATAAAATTACATAAAGAAAATATCCCTATATCCTTTTGTAGAACAAATGTGATATTTTAAAACGTATTTCATTAAAATCGGACCAGTAGTTTTGGAGTTTAGAGGCAACAAAAAATGTTCACTTTCATTTTATATAATAGTACAGATATAGATATAGATATAGAAGATATATATAGATATAGATATAGATATAGATATAGATAAAGATAAAGATATAGATATAGATATAGATATAGATATAGATATAGATATAGATATAGATATAGATATAGATATAGATATGGATATAGATATAGATATAGATAAGATATAGATATAGATATAGATATAGATATAGATATAGATATAGATACAGATATAGATATAGATATAGATATAGATATAGATATAGATATAGATATAGATATAGATATAGATATAGATATAGATATAGATATAGATATAGATATAGATATAGATATAGATATAGATATAGATATAGATATAGATATAGATATAGATATAGATATAGATATAGATATAGATATAGATATAGATATAGATATAGATATAGATATAGATATAGATATAGATATAGATATAGATATAGATATAGATATAGATATAGATATAGATATAGATATAGATATAGATATAGATATAGATATAGATATAGATATAGATATAGATATAGATATAGATATAGATATGGATATAGATATAGATATAGATATAGATATAGATATAGATATAGATATAGATATAGATATAGATATAGATATAGATATAGATATAGATATAGATATAGATATAGATATAGATATAGATATAGATATAGATATAGATATAGATATAGATATAGATATAGATATAGATATAGATATAGATATAGATATAGATATAGATATAGATATAGATATAGATATAGATATAGATATAGATATAGATATAGATATAGATATAGATATATATATATATATAGAAATAGATATTGATATAGATATAGATATAGATATAGATAAATAAGCAATGAGTTTTATTCATTTAGACAATCTGAAACCTTTCTTTGCAATAAAATGTATTTTTTTTTCTGTCAAGACTACTAACTACGATCTACGAAGACTATTAACTTCTTAAAGACTTTCGGACATGAAATTATAAAATGGAAAATATATAGGATAGAAGCAATATGAAAGTTGTTAAAAAATAAACTAAGAAATTCTCTTTCAAGCAAAGATGTGGACGCTTTTCAAATGAAGCATAAAATGAAAAGACCTTCCGAGAAATATCTCTGCAACTTGAGTATAGCATCTACCCCTTTACATTGTTAAAAAAAAAATACAAACAATATATACAATGAAGAAAGTTACAAGCATAGCTAGTTCAATGACAACAAACAATAAATTTAATTAATCAAATTAACAGTCAGTAGAAGATATTTTCCATAGATGATTTCGATTCAAGAAATGCGTTTGAGCTGCTTGTTTTATTTCCCAATTTCATTAAATAGATGAATTATGAGATGATGTCTACTGAACAGCGGAAATAAGATTTTCGTCTTCTTTATGCGGAAATTTGTTCCTATAGTAATTATAATATTAATGTTCACATTTAATAAACATTTAACAAAAACAAAAAACAAAACACAAGAAAAACAACTTCAAAGTAAATAAAAGAACTTTGTAAGGCATAAGTAGGCAAGAGCAAGAAATAATAAGATTGCAAAAAATTCAAGGATATTTATACGCATGAATAACTGAAATCATAGATCAAAGTGAAGCAAAATTTCGACAGCTTGCTGTGTTTAACAAGAAATACATAAACATTTAGTATATTTATAGCGTTTATTAAAATATTGACATAAATTGAATTTCCGCAAAGGACATACGTATACTGATGATTATTTTTCTTTTACTGTTCGAGCACATAAATTATTTTTTCAACATTCACGTGCCGCTGTATGTTTCGTAGCGACATACATACCTACTTATAAAAAAAAAAAAAATAAAACAGCTTAGTTTTTTAGCATAACGTATAACCACTGGCAGCACACAGTGGTTAAGGCTCATACCAAAATTGATTAAAAAAGCAGGATTCGTTGTAATGCAAAAAGATTTTGTAAAAAAGTTGCAATTGGCTATATAAGAGGACATATAAAAATCTTTTGAAATACGTATTACCCAGCCGGCACAAAGTCCGATGTCGATATTGAAAAATGTAAATTTCTCGAAGAATTGCCGAAGAAAACTATCGTATTCGAACTCTTTAAAGAAACGATCCGTTTGGCGTTCTTAACGGACAGTTCGTAAGCGAGTGATGGTTTTCTATCGAAAAAGAACCCGTTTTAGATGTCGTAAGCGATAAATTTTATGAAAATTTAACGAAGGAAATCATCGTATTTTTACTCCTATACGAATCGAAAACGATGTAATTGGCGCACGTTATATTCACTGGAAAACGATTGTTCGTTTATGCCTCGAAAAAGCAGACATTAACAAAGTCGTCAGCGATAAATTTGATGTAAAAGAAATTCTCAAAAATTTTTAGAAAAAGTGTGAGTTTTTTAGGGCGTTGCAGCTCTGAATGCAACATTATATATTCTTCGTTAATTGTTCGCTATATCGGCAAAAATACGAAATTTACATTCGATAAAAGTACGTAAGACACGAAGATTCGTTTTGAGAGAAATATGTGACGGGTGGGTGGTGTTGGTGTTGATGTTGGGATTGGTGTTGGTGTTGTTGCTTTTGCTTTTTTTTTGTTTGCTTCTCCATTGGTTGGTTTTTCCTTAGTGCATGCAATTAATCCAGCAAAAATGGTTTCTATGCGTCATATTAAGCGGTTCCCTGAGGGGCCTCATGAGGCCGTCAAGTTTTTTTTTGTATTTTCATCAATTGCCCGAAGACCCCACTTTCATTTTCGTTCCTTAAAATGTACCGTTACGCCAGTGGTCACATAGATAAAATTCATTGCAACGTTTTTTCATGGTTTTAGCATTTTTACTGCATTATATGGTTGCCACCCGAAATCATGACGATAAGATTTTTTTTTTTTGGTATTTTAGTTGTGAGGCGTAATAACACATCTACACAGAAAAAAAAGAGTAGAACTTTTACCTAAAAATGTAGTCAATTCAGCTAAAGTAATCCGGTGATTTTCAGTCAACGAATTTGATTAGGTGCGCTACCAATTTCTAAATGTTAATTATATGCAATTATATTGGGTAGTTTAACTGCGAGAGTAGCTAAAAAAACCTAAATATTTAGGTGTACCTTCAACCATAAAATAGATAAGACACATAATTTATTAGAAGAACTAGCTAATTTTTTTTAAACTATGACCACTTCAGATTAGGCAAGCCATCTACTAAGTGTAGAAAAATCATCTAATTATTTAGATAGCATTCCCACTTAAGAGTGGGAATGCCGTGCAAAAAATATGCAAAAAATATGTTTTTTATTTTGCAATTTCTATTTTGAAGTGAAACTTTCCCTCCTTAGGTGACTTTACTTCATTTCGTCACATGATAGAGAAGAAAGATTTGTTTTATAGTAGATAGAATGAGAGAGATATATTCATTTCTTTGCCACCGCTGAGATTCGAACCTGTGATCTCAAGATTTCAACAACCAACGCCTTATCTATTGAGCTAAATTTCCAATACCGAAATTTACTCTACATACCAATTAATCAAATTGCTGTAGATGCCCAGTGGAAACACATAATTTCAGAGTTGTGGACCTCATATTTTTATATACATTTTGTTCACAAGTTATCAAACGGCGTAACAGCACAGCGGTAAAGCGTTTGACTATAACGCCAGCGGCCCGAGTTCAATTCTCGCAATGAGGCTTTACTTTTTGTAAAATTTTCTCACTTTGTTTTTATTTATGTTTTTTATTGGAGAGCGCTGTGCTCTCCTTGGGCTGCACAGAAATAAAAAATTCAAATACGGGAAAAAAACAAGTTGTAAGGAAAGCATTTGATTTATCCACGTAAATATTTATATAAAATTTATACTGAGGCGTGGATAATGCTAATATGCGTTATTTCCCTAGTGTACGAACAAATCGACAACTTGCATTAGGTAAAATAACTAGAAGAATTAGATGATTTCATAAGCAAAATTTTAGTTGAATTAACTAATTTCAATTAGGTGAATTACCTAATGCATGATTGTTAAATTAACTGTGTAAGTAGAAAAGTTGTTGAAAAGATTAGGTGAAATAGAAACTTTC
Source organism: Pherbina coryleti (assembly GCA_943735915.1). Lineage (NCBI taxonomy): Eukaryota > Metazoa > Arthropoda > Insecta > Diptera > Sciomyzidae > Pherbina > Pherbina coryleti. Next base: position 147,984,027 of record OX030950.1, on the reverse strand, counting down.
ACATTAGTTAAACTAGTTTAGGTAATAAATCAATTCTTTTATTTTCTGTGTATGTTGTCGTAAAACAAAATTTACCGTAGCACGTCTCCTAAGTGAGTAATAATTCCATGCAACGATATTACATTTCTGTTACATTAGCTGCTATCTTCACGACCTGACGACGTCAGAATTTTTTTTTTATTTTTGTCGTAAGGCCAAGTATAAATCCTTTATTATGCTTCTTAAACAATTATCGTAGCTTATAAGCTCAGCGAGTAAAAATTCAATGCAACGCCGTTGCATGAATGTTGCACTGTCGATCTTTGAGAGGCTCTCTCTGTGTCCCAATGACGTCTAATTTTGTTGATGTGTATCATATTTTTAATCTTAGCACCAATACTCAGCGAGTAATACTTTCATGTAACAAATTTTCACTTGTGTTGCTTAAGCAACTTCCACCACGCACAGTGGGATTTCTTCATACAAGCTGCTGCAAAAAATCGAAGGAATCGAGGTAGGGCTTTGAAATTTGGCACACATCTCTCATATTGCCAAATTAGATGAAAAATAAATTTTTGTTAAAATCCGCCCACAACCACGCCTACCTCCCATATGACGTAAAACTAAAAGACGTTGTATTTTCCTTATTTTCATATGTATATTAATAAAAATTACTACCAGTGGTTGCATTTGAGTCCTCAATTATATTAAAATTTTAAGTGCCACGCCCAACGCCCATATGATAAATTTAATTTTTCACGATTTTCAAAAAAACAGATTTAAGCCTTTGTAGTTTGTGATCGATGCCAAGCAGCACTTACATCTATATAAATACCTAAAGACTAATATGTTAGCTGAACATTTGCAAACAAAATTAGGGGGCCATGGCTTAGCGTTTTTTTTTAATTAACCAATCATTGCAAATAAAAGTCAAATTTGTACTATAAAATTATATTATAAATTATAAATTATAAATTTTATTCTTCAACTATCATTTCTTTAACTACATCATCTAGTTCTAACAGATTTTTATGCGGCTGACGTCTTATACTACTTATATATGGATCAGATGATGCAAGCAGACGATGGAAAACATCAGTATTTGTTGCAGTTCTATTGCACTTTCTAGAAAACATTAATCTATAGTTTCTGTAATCTTTATTGCGTGCTTCTTCTGCTTCCTCGGATAGCATACCAATAGGAAGTACTGCTGCATCAATAATGTCCTTTCCATGTATAAGTACTTTATGCACAGAAACAGGCATAAAGTACCACTTATATTTTTGAACAAATAGCTCAGCTGTATCCCATGCAAATTTTTGAAACTTCACACTATCAACTTTCTGTCCACACGTTATTATCTGCAGAATGATAAATTACCAAGAAATCGCTTATGAATGTTTTTTGTCACTATTTTGATTTCATTAATCGTAAGCACCGAGTTTTTTGCTTTTATAAAATCCGTTAATAAATTAACATTATTACCACAGTTAATAAGTTCCATACACAATTCATGATATGATACAGAAAATGAACTCATTTTAATAATTATTTTTCACAATTTTATTACACTTTTGGTCTACCAAATTTTATTTACCTAATCATATGTTTTTGTTTTTTATTTTGTTATGCTTTTCTTTGGAATTGCTGTCAATCAGTTATTAACAAATTGTTGCTAAAGTGTATGCCTAAAAGTAGGCACACTTTTTTTATTACATTTAATTGCAAAATTTCGTTGTAATACTATTGACTTTTTTTATAAAATTTATGCGTTTGTAAAATATTGAGAAAAGTTGGTGGATTTTTTTGAGTAAATTTAAAGAAGACAGTCCCACCTTTCATTTTTTTGCAACCAGAACACAACGATCGATAACGCTCACCTTTTTTTTGTCCAAGAAAAACTAAAAACACTGACTTTTTGAGTGCCTTCAAAAAAGAACCTAAATATATATTTTTTTTTTTTTTTTTTTTTTTTTTTTTTTTTTGGATTCGCCCGGAGGTAAGAAATCTTCATAGATACGTATGACCCGCGCCATACGCATGCACGATTTACATTCTAAGAAGTTCCCGGATCAGCCGGACTGAATAGAATGCACCTACGTGCTAAAACTTACCACCTATTGGCAAATAAAAGCCTCCACTAAGCACAATTGCTTGGCCTTTCAGCGGAAATCAAAATTAAGTAAAGAAACATTTTAAATTTGAGTATTTTTTGTGCTTATGTAAACATCATAAACATCATCGAATAAAAGCACAATCTTCATAATACGAAGATATACAAGACAACATCCAAAGTAATTCACCAGACCATACATAATCACGTTCATAACTGCTGTCATTCGGCTTGGGGCTACTGTCCAACCCAAGATCCTACGTGGAAAAGAGATGCAACTCTCAAACACCAAACCAATACCAAACATAGCACAGATATACAAGTATATATTGTGCAGGCACAATATATTTATATATTCGGGTCACTAAAATAAGGGAACACCGAGCTAAAGTTATTATTTGGATATGCATTTGGGCCAACGCAGGTAAAAACTTGTATGGAAAAGAGATAAACTCTGACGCACCAAGCCGAGAGACACGGTTTTCATGGTCCCATTTCAAACTTGGGAAGCTATAGAACTAAAGATCTAAAATAATTTAATGAAAAAAAAAAAAAATAAAGCAACGAAACTGAATAAAGAGAAAACTTAAAGTATCTAACATATTCGATGATGCTTATTTGTTAAATCGTAAAATCTACACAATTATCGCGAGTTAAATTTGTTAAATCGTAAAATCTACACAATTATCGCGAGTTGTATTTGTTATCACAATGAATGTGTTAACTATTCAAATGTAATATCATTTTACGTTTTAAGACATCCACCGAGTCAGAAAAATTTATCAAGTTCAAGTTACCATTGAAATCACTACACATACATCGGAAAGGGTCGTGAAGGGCATAATTAGAAGTGCACTGACTCAACTTAAAAAGCTGGAAATGTCTGGCTCCGCTCCTGGGGATGTTGAAGTTTAATAAAGAAAGAAGGTATTGTGAGTCTATATCGCCACTGAGAAGTTTGTATAAAAAGGAGACATTGAGCATAATTCTTCTGCTTCTTAAGGAAGGCAGGGAAATAATTTTAAGGCGGGTTTCATAAGGGGGTAGGATAATGTTGGGGTTCCAACGATAATGTAAAGCAAAAAGTAAGAATTGTTTCTGGACCGATTCTAATGCATCGATGTGGACATTGTATTGAGGGTTCCATATAACGGATGCATATTCAAGAATTGGTCTAACAAGAGAGGTATAAAGTATCTTAGTAGTGAAAGGATCGTTGAATTCTTTAGCCCATCTTTTAATGAAACCAAGGACACCTCTAGCCTTATTTACGACCAAATTAACTTGAAGATTGAAACGAAGTTTAGGATCCATAATTACACCTAAATCAAGAAAACTGTGTACAATTTCTAAGTTAGTATTATTTATAGTGTAATTAATACTATTAGCAATTCGACGAGGGAATGTCATTTGCTTACATTTTTTTAAGTTTAATTTTAAAAGGTTTAAATTACACCACTCCACTAGACTATTTAAATCGGATTGTAAGAGTTGTTGTTCTTCAGGCGATTTGCAAGTTAGAAAAAGTTTTACGTCATCGGCGTACATTAAGACGTTACAGTGTTTCATTACAGAAGGAAGGTCATTTATAAACAGTAAAAATAAAACCGGACCAAGATGACTTCCCTGAGGAACACCTGATGTGACCAAAATATTTTTCGACATAGAATTCTTATATAAAACTTTTTGCGAACGATTCGACAAGTACGATTTAATCCAGTGTAATAGTTTGACGGGAAACCCAATTAGATGAAGCTTTTTCAGAAGAAGATAATGATTAACACTATCGAAAGCTTTGCTAAAGTCTGTATAAATAACGTCAGTCTGTCGTCCTAAAGTAAAACCTTTAATGACACGCGTAGTAAACTCCAAGAGGTTAGTTATCGTAGATTTTCCCTTTAAAAAACCATGTTGAGAGGTGGAAATGGAGGAAGATACGACGTGGGTTATTTGATCAGTTATAATTTTCTCAAATAACTTAGGGATTGCGCTTAGTTTTGCGATACCTCGGTAATTGGAAACATCAATTTTTGAGCCAGATTTATGAAGAGGTATTATATAAGATTTTCTCCATATATAGGGAAAATGACCACTGTGCAAGGATATGTTAAAAATGATTGATAGGGGAGAACACAAACTAATAGAACAATGTTTTAAAATGCAGCTCGGTATTTCGTCAGGACCAGTCGTAAAAGTAGATTTAACTTGTCGAAGGTAATGCATAACTATATTAGAATCTATTACGGGGATTTCAAAAGAGTTAACTGGTGGTAGGTTGGGATATTCAAGACTCGTGCTCAATGGTATATCGGAGTAGGTTGTTTTAAAGAAGCTTGCAAACATGTTGGAAACTTCGATGTCGCAAGATGCTTCTTCATGATTGAATTTCATAAGAGGTGGGAAGCTGGAGGTTTTTCGTTTTGAATTGACAAAAGTGTAGAAAAGTTTCGGATTATCTTTGAATTGAAAAATTTTTATTTTGGCTATATAGGCTGAGTAGCATTGTTTATTTAATAGTTGATATCTGTAACGACAAGAGGAATAGCAAGCGAAATCTAAATTAGAGCCTGACTTTTTATATTTCTTAAATAAGCGATTTTTGGAATTTTTTAAAGACTTAAGCTCACTAGTTAACCAAGGAGGGTTTAAAGGCTTGAAATTACTATTTTGTTTTGGCACAGATAATGAAAAGCAATTTTGCAAGGTATCATTGAAAAACTGCACTGAAGATTCGACATCATAAAAAGAGTACGAAGACCTATTATTTAAAATTGGGGACCAGTCAATCCGCGCGAGAAGAGCATTAAGTTTAACATAATCTGTTTTTTTAAAGTTAAAAATTTTATTATTTCGCGTATTTGGAGCTAATTTATTTTCACTTTCGTTGGCAAGTAATATTGTTATTAAAATATTACGGTAATGCAATTCCTTTACTTCTAAATTAATGCTGAAATACTATATTTTTCAAATATACTTACATCATATAGATACGAGAAAAATAAATTATGTTTCCAGCCCATTGAAATGGGATGAAAATCTAAGGCAGTTACTGCAGAATTTCGTTTAGGTGACTTTACCGCGTTATTTTGTAAAAAAAAAATTGTAGAAAAAATTGTATGATGAATTTATCTTAATTAAACAATTCTCTACAAAACTGCATCATTACATTTTTGATATTTTACACTCAAAAAAGGGGGTTTTTGCAGCCAAAATCCCACAGTGCCACGTCCCGATGACTTTTCAATTTTTTTTCTTATAATGAAGTCAAAGAATTAACCTTTACGGTCGTACCATTTCTTTAATCATAGCCTTTATACTTAGAGAATAACAATTCAATGCAACGATGAATTTTGAAAAAAATGCATTTTTTAATGTTTTTGGAAACCTGCGCGGTAGAACACTTACTTCGTCACGCAAAAAAAAAAAAAAAATTACGAGGACTGTGAAAGCCGTTCAATAATGTCTTCATTAAACTTCTTTGAACCCCCAGTTTTGGGGGTTCTACAAAAATATTTTAGTTTGCTTTTTTCAGATAATATCTGAATTCAAAGTAATGATATATTCGATTATCGAGGACATACGTGGGCATATTGATAAGTCAGTGAATTTTGAATAGAAGGGTTGTTTTTTTTATTTTTTGCCAAAATAAGCGTTTAATTTCTCAACATATTCTACTTATAGATCTATGCCTTTAGTCTAGGCTTTTTCCAATTTTTTATTCTTTCCAAATAGTAGGTTTTTTCAGGGCCCCAAAATAGGCGTTTGTTTCAGTGGTCGACCAATCTCATTCGACCCAAATCTCTTACTGCCGAGCAATTTTTTCTGGTTTGAAAATAGGAAATATAAATCTGGATAATATGGTGGATGGTGTGGAATGATACAACAAAACGACAACAGACGTATGCGCCGCACAGTGGCTCAGAATAGTTTTTCGTTGGCCAAAATTCCGTAACTTTTGAACCGATTGAGATTTTCTGAGTATATATGTATTTTTTTTTAAAATTTTAATGTGACCTTTTTCATTAATTATATTGAAATAAATTTGAGCTTTAACATGCAAGTCATGCAAGACTACTTGTGAGTTGGTATAGCGGCCAACGAAACAGTTTGTCTAGTCTGCTGTATGATTTGCTTTATTCACGGCCTTTGTTGTTGGCTGTCTTTCTTTTGATATATTTACTAAAATTTTCTTAAAATCAGTTACAACAAAAAATGGAGGTTTCGAACAAAACATTTTTGAACCACTGTGCCTCGATATGTTGTCATGGTTCAAGAGCGCTTTTTCCTTCACCAAATGCTGTGGGTTTTGCTTCAAATCAACGTCAAATCTGTCCAATAGCTGTGAATAATATTTATTTATTTATTTAAATTCATCAACTGGGTTTAACTCTTACAGATATAACTTAACCTATTTAACTAATAATAATTTAAATATTTATGATAAATATACAATTAATGATTTCATTGAATCAATCATTAAGAATAATATAAAGATCGTTTAAAAATATATGTCTGTTTAAATCAAAATTCACATGACTGTTGATTGAGTTGAACTAAGTTAGGCATCTTGATATTGGTTCATTCAAACCATAGTTAGAACTATGGGACTGTGGTAAAATTAATTTCAAATTCGCAGCGTTTCCTAAGGCGCATAAAAATAGAGCTAACAATTCAGGTGACTCAATTTTATTGTCAAGCACATCCTCAATGAAAATAATGCTCTGAGCCTTTCTTCGTTGATTCACAATGTTTAAATTTAATAATTCGCAGCGCGATTCATATGGGGGCATATTCTCACCAGAAACGCCAGAAAACGCTAGTAAAACGCTTTTGTATTTTTTGATTCGTTTTACCGCTATCTCATAGAAAGGATACCAAATTATGTTGGCATACTCTAAAGTCGGTCTCACTAATGCGACCAATAAGGATTTTAAGGTATTTGGGTCATTAAATTCCTTCGAGTTCCTGATGACGAAACCAAGAAGAGAATTCGCCTTAGAAACCATATAATCTATATGCGCGTCAAATGATAGTTTAGCGTCGACAAGGACGCCTAAGTCTTTTACGACTCTATCTCTTTGGAAAAAACAATTTAAGTCGTAGTTGTATTCATGAATGATAGCCGATTGTTTACGCGTGCAAGTTAGGATTTTTCATTTGCTAAAATTTAGAAATAAATCGTTTTGATTGCACCACGTTGTCAAAGAATTTATATCTTCCTGAAATAGGCAACAGTCATGTTAATTGTTTACAGTTGCAAACAGTTTTAGGTCGTCGGCATTTAGCAAAAAATTTCATGACTTAAAGATACTAGTAATATCGTTAACGAATAATAAAAAAAAGCAGAGGCCCTAAGTGACTTCCCTGAGGAATACTGGAGTTTGTTCTTATGACTCTGGAATAACTTTCCTTCACATTGATTAAGAGCTGTCTATCGGAAAGATAGGATTTAATCCAAATAAGCAAGTTAGAGTGAATGCCAAGCTTTTTCAGCTTTTTTAATAATCTGTGAAAGGCTTTAACAAAGTCGGTATACAAGACGTCCACCTGAGACCCACATTCAATAGCACATAGCGAATGATTTGTGAACGACGCTAAGTTTGTGGTAATAGACCTACCATGCTGCTTCGTAGATATAATATTTTTAAATTCGTAAAAAAGCCGTTCGTTAACAATCTTATCAAGTAACCTAGGTATTGCTGAGAGTTCGACAATGGGCCTATATATAGTAATAAGCTCTCTCTGCCCTGATTTGTGAATGGGAGAAATAAATGATATTTTCCATTCATCTAGAAAAACACCTGATATTAATGATTTATTAAAAATGAAGGTAAGGCATTTAAAAAGAGAAAATGCACAATTCTTTAGGAAAACCGGGGGTAAAAGATCATAGCCTGCACCTTTATTGCAATCTAGAGCTTTAATCTCGTTACAAACCTCGTCTTCGGAAATAGTTATATTGCCGATACTATCTGAACTTGGTATGTTTAAAAAGTTGTGTCTGTTTTTTGTCGTACAAAAATTATCGAAGATAGATCCAAAGAGATCTGCGAAGAGTTCACAGATGTCCTCATTATTGCTGGCGATATATCCTTGATATTCCATCGTATTTGGTATGACGGACGACTTTCGTTTTTTGAGTTAATAAAAACCCAAAAGGATTTAGAAATTTATTTAATATTGCTTTCTATTTATATTTAAAAGGTATTGTTTGTGGAGAAAATTCGAAAGGAATTCGAATTCTCTTCTACGAAGAAGAAATTGGTTTTTGTCTTCTGACAGATTAGTTTTTTTATACCTTTTATGGGCTTTATTTCTTACGTTTTTTAAATTAAGAAGCCTTCTGTTGTACCAAGGAAGATTGAATTGGCGACTTTCCCTTTTAAGTGGCACATATAGACGAAGAGCTTCATTAATATGTATTTTGGGTGTTGAGTACATTGTGAAAATATCTTTCAATTTGAAAGCTGACTCCCAGTTTAACGAAAAAATATAATTGTTTATAGCCTCGTAGTTGGCTTTTCGAAAATTATACGAAAGCTCAGAGCTAAGTTCAGATAAACTGTTTAGTTTATAGAAATATAAATTGAGCATGAGAGCTTTATGGTGCACTGATTCTGGGGTAAGGTGCATGTTGCATTTAACAATCTTGAAACGAAAACCGTTGTTGACGAAAACCAAGTCTAAAATCCGATTTATATCATTTTTAAAATTATTGATTTGAAATTAATGAATGATCTTGTTGATCGACAGACCCAACTTGGCCTTAGTTGGTGCACTTTTACACGGAAACGTGCAGTGCGTTGAGTTATTGAGTTGAAGCATTTAATTGCATTACATCCGATAGGATTGTTTTAATAAAACTAACTAATATTGCAGTAGTACTGTTTTTTAATTGTTTAGTCAAGGGTGATCTATATAAAAAGTGGAAGTTAGCTTGAATACCTTCAAAATTCCAACTTTGATAAAAAAAAGGCTATTACTCGTACGTATCTATCTTGTACATAGTACAGTTTGGCGTCATGCTTGAAAATAAAAATTTATTAATTTTTTATGGATGTTAAGATCTAAGCTTCATTAAGTTATGTTTAATTTTTATTGAAAAAGTTATAAAAATTAATTAATAATGAAAATAATACATTTTTATTTTACATTTATTCAGGCAATTTCGTTTTGATTGGATATAAGATCTTTACTCTAGGTAAAGCCAAACTAAGTGTTACACCACATAGTCTGTGACTGAATGCGCTAACTCACCGCACTCAAAAACATAAGCCGTCAGAAACTCAATACGTTATCCAATATAATAATCCACTGTACTGATTAACGTCTCGTTTACATACATATGAATCATATCATTTAAAACTTCATTGTGGAGCCAATTGAGTTAACACATTTTGCTGATACAGTAAACTGCGCCTGAGCTACAGTGTGTCAATGTAGCTTTTTTTGCTAATTTACTCATGTCTACTTTGGAGGCATGAAAAAGAAAAGTATTGACTTACGAAGCTCTTGAATTGTGGAATTAATGTTCACTTTTGAACCACTGTGCGACAGTAGCAACAGCTAAGTATTTTTTTAACTCTTCCTTCTTTGAAATATGAAACAAAACAGATAAACTCGAAGAAAAGAACTCATAATAAACCAAAAGTGAAATTTAAGTCACGTAAATGTTTTTTTTTTTGCTGATCTTATAGCTGTTTTTCTTTTCTTGTTGTTCAATTTTTGTTGTTTCTGTTGTTGCATAACTTTTGCTTTCATTTCACTCCCGGGAATGCTTGAGAGCATATTTTGCTGCTCTTTGCTACAGCTACAACGGCTGCTTTATTTATTTTATTATTTGTAGTGTATCTTCATACACACATCCGTACATAGCTATACATAAACGAAGACACTTCCCAGCAGAATAACACAAAAAGCGCAAAACTTTCTTGTATTGTCATAAATAAAAGCAAGCGATATACGTGGAAATATTGCTTAAGCATTTGGGAGCGAGTGAGTGAAGGGTTTATTCAGTTGTTTAAGCCGTAACAGTGGCAAGTCGTCTGGCAAAATAATATTAAACTTTTAATAAGAAAAATAATTGCCCATATTTTACCTAAAGTATTTATTTAAATGTGCTCGACAAGCTTTAGATAGCAATAAATGAACGGTTATGATGTTCTTTCTACCAACTGTTTGTTATTTCAATTCAGATGCTTGTGTTGTAGAGCTTTGCATATATCCTTTATTTTTGAGAAGAGCAGAACGATGTGACATTTAATGTTTATGTAAGCTTGCAATAATAAAGCTTAGATCTAATGCACTGGAAGCTTGTTTATTTGAGCTTAAAGTTTCTATAGCAATGCGATGAAACATACTAACTGAAGTTAAAAGCTGTGGGGTTGGGGCTTATTTTGACTCAATATAAAAATTATTCAAATTGCGTATCCAATATTAAAAAGTTAGGGCCATGCGTTGATATCTTTTTAAAATTTAAATAATAAAGAATTACATAATAAAGAATTACATCATTCTCATAGGTAAGTAGGCTGGTTGATTGCGATCAGTAAAAGACGCTGTTTATGTCACACTTTGCAATAAAGCAATAAAAAAAATGTACATTAAAAATTATTCTGTAAGAATTAATTATAAAATTTGGATGTTCTCGAGAAAAAATGAAAAGAAAAAAAAAATTAGGCCGACAACGGTCGAACAAGGCCCAAACAACGGGTCAAACAGCGGGCTTTTGAAGCACAACAGAAGCTGAACAGTAACCGAACAGCGACTAAACTATGCCCCTTGGCTAGTTGAAGGAGTTGGAGTTGAAGGTTCAAGGAATTGATGTCCAACAGATATATAGATCTTCCAGACCACGGCGTGCTTGAACAAAGTTTAAATAAAAGTTTCTTGCATATGAGTTTTTTGACTGAATTATATTACGTAATAACTTCACGAATCAAATGATCCCAAAATTAAAAAAATCGAATGGGCCTTTTTTGAAATAAAGTCATTTTTAATTTTTCGAGTTTATACTTATTTCCTCAGCTGCGAACGCATATATGTACACCACTATATATATTATACATACATATGAATATACAGTCGGCGGCGATGACGGGGAATCCCGATGACGGTCGGTGTCGCGAGTTTATACTTTTTTCCTCAGCCGCAAATGCTTTCTTACGGAGGTGCACAACGGGCCATAAGAAGTTTTCACTTCAATAAACAAACAAGTTAAGCTTCAAACCTTTTATTATTCAAATTAGAAGAAAAAACTGTAGTGTATAAGTATATATCAATATATGATTGTTTGTTAAAATGGTAAAAAATAAAGCTACTCATACGGAAAATCGTCGGAAAATTTGTGTGTTGTGTTTGAAAATAAAAAAGCGAGATTCAATGAGTAAATTTATAGAAATATTGCCTAATCCTAAACTTGAAAACCTAGTGAAAACTGTTTTACCTCAATATAACGCTGAAGCTGATGATCACTTACCAAGTGCAGCATGTTCTGGTTGTGTTCGTACATTATATAGAAAAAAATAATAATTTAGAGGCTTAGAGTGCACTTGTGCAATAATAAAAGTGACTTCATTTTGGATATAATCCCACCTCCTGAGCTTCACTTGATGTTGGGTATGGTAAATCATCTCTTTAATAATTTGTTGAAAGAATGCGAGCACGATGCTTTGGAGTGGGCAAAATCTTGTCATGTAGAACGTCAAGTCATTCGATGTAACTCTAGTTTTAATGAAAATCCATGCAAAATTCTTTTGAATAAAATTGATGTATTAGGTTCACGATGCTGATTACTTGGTTTGAAGTATGTAAAAACTTTCAAAGATTTTAACTCTGTAGTCAACTCATGTTTTGGAAATACACTTAAAGCTAATTATATAAAATGCATTGATGACTTCAGTAACAGCTACTTAGAATTAAACATTTCTATAACACCTAAAGTCCATGCAGTTATTCATCACGTGAAAGATTTTTGTTCTAAACATCATCGTGGCCTGGGCTTTTATAGTGAACAGGCAATGGAGTCGGTTCATTATCAATTCAAAATGGTTTGGGACAAATATAAGGTGCACAAAAAACATCCGGATTATTCTAATCGACTATTGCAGGCAGTAAATGAATTTAATGGACTTCATCTTATATATTAATACGCAAACATCGAATGTTGTCGTACACTTTTTCAATATTTATTTTAAAATAAGGACAATGAATAGTATACCATTCGAATGGTACTGCACCATAGATGTGCCGAATTATGTTAGATTTTAAATTGATGACCTTTGACCCGAAATATTAACGTTGAAAGTTTATATTAATTGTAGTTAGGGATCTCAGAACTGGGAAGAGGTAGAATGAAGAATGAGGTATCGGATAAAAGATCTGGCTGCACAATATGATTGAATATTAAATTGGTGACCTTTGACCTCAAATATGAGCGGAAAAATAGCATTTATTAAATAAAAGCTAAACTGTAAGAAATGGAAAAACATGATGTAAGAGAGAAATTTAGACATTCATAAGATGTGCAAAAAATATTTTGATATTTTTCACCATAGTTTACGGTTACCCTACAATAAGCACTTTTTCATTTAACAAGTTTCTTAAAGCAATGGCATTGTCTCAGAATAGAAAAAAACAATTGATATTTCAAATTTTGATTTTGCATGTAAATATCTCAGCCATTTTTCAATCGATTTTCCTTAAATTTTCTTTGTCTGAAATTTTAATTAAATGACTTTGGAGAAATAAGAAAATATTTACCGTTATCTCATCAATTCAATTTCTTATGTTGTATTAAAAAAAAACTCTACAATATTCAATTTTTGCTCAAAAATTAGACCGGACATTCTTTTTTTGTAATTTTATTTTTTTTTCTGTTTTCTTCTCTCACACTCTTTCATATAACATATCATTTATTTGCAAAAATTGCTTCATTTTGATATATAATTTAATAAAGTGTTTCTATCATCGAAAATCATGAGCTACCCCCTATGATTTTTTTGATGAAAATTACATTTTTCAAAATGTTGTTTTTTGTATTTTTTACAAAATTCTACAGCTTAAAAAATTATTTCTGTGAAAAACTTTTTCAAATATTTCAAACCACTCCAAAGTTATATACACAAATCTATGTTTTAAGCCATTTCCTTATCTACTTTATATATTATACATATTATTATTATTTATATATCTACTAGCGTACCCGGCGCGCGTTGCTGCACCCAGCAAGTATATTGGAAATGATAAGTAAATTCAAAACTTTTATAAATCCCTTAGTCTGATACCACGCTCATGTTCCACTGCCCGTTACAGTCCCCGGTAGCAGAACATCACTCCCAGGTGACAATTCCATTATGACTTTCAATGTCCTGTGATTTAAGCTTCCATAGCTATTCTGTATAGAGAATCGGGCCACACCCCCTTTTCCAATGCACAAACCGATTTTCCAGTAGAAAGACTTTGGCAATTAGTAACTGCATACTGAGTTTTATGACAATGCGACGTTTAGTTCCAAAACTATTCAATATCAAAAATTTGACTTGTGTTATCGAAGCCATAACCCCTTTTCCTATGCCCGTCCCAGTTCTCTTGTTTATTTTTAAAAAAACTTATTGAATCACACAATGTCAATTCTATTAAGTTAAAAGTCAGCCGTTTGTTCCTTTTGTTCATTTATAAATTACAGGAAAACCACCGTCAAAACATGTGTAGAAAAGTTGCATGCAGCGAAACAAATAAACATACGTACATACATACATACATCAAGTCGGATTGAATCTCATTCTAATCAAAAAAATCCTCAACATGCTTAAGGTGGTCAGTGAATCCCCTTTTAACAAAACTGTGTTAGATTAAATCTACACATCAAAACTTCTTTGAACATATTAGAATGTACTTCGATCCAATTAGCTTTAAGCGCAGCAAAGTATGTACTATGTATATTTATGTGTTTGTTTGTTTTGTTGTGTTGTGCTTGCTGAGAACAAAAAGAGTATAGTAGAGAGCAACATGCAGTTTATTGAGGCTCTCGCAGCACAAACGCATGAAAAGCTAACGATCAAGCAATGCATGGCATTGTGGATGATTTTTTAAAAAACTTAACACTCTAATTAAAGATACTTATTATTAAAATTTCGTAAAGAAAACAACCAATGAACCTTTTGTAGCACAAATGTGATATTTTAAAACTTATTTCAAAAAAATCGGACCAGTACTTCTGGAGTTTTGCGGACACAAAAAATGTTCACTTTCATTTTATATAATAGTATAGATATATAAATAGGTGTACGCAGAACAGTTAAGAAACATTTTCTCCCGTGTTTCTCAACCAATTTTAATAATTTTTTTTAAATCAATAAGAGTAGGGAAAAGTAGTGCACCGAATATCTATGGTTGGCAATTCGACCTCAAATCAGACGTTCCATTCCACTGGTTACATTTGATGGGCGTTGAAATAAAGGCGAGACACTTTTCATCAGCCCAAATTTTCGGTATAAATTTTGAACTATAAGTCACAAATCAATGAAACTTGGTAAGAACTTCCTTCCTTGACAAAGGGGCGTGGAAACACTCATACAACTCAAAGTTGTTATATCAAATAGCTTTGGAAGCATTTCTACTAGAAAGTAGAATAAGGGAAGTAGGGTACTGTGACGGGCATTATACAAAGGGGTGTGGCTCCGCATATATAAGCCACATTTTTGATATCGAATAGCTTTGAAAGTAAAAATCACAGAACATGGAAAATCAGAATTGAGTTACTGTTTTGTGATTTTCTGCTGGTGGTGCGGTATGAGTGCGGGTACGTTTGCATATGATTGAAGAAAGAAAAAAAATGTTTCCAATAAAAATACAAAAAAAAAAATCAATTTTTAAATGGTCGAATCTCGACCAAAGGTGATACTAGTATATAAAAATAGATGTATATTTTTTTAAAAAATATTGTAAAAATAACACGGTGTAACAGTGAAAATAAACTCGGCTCGAGACATAGTAGAGGTTGTAGGTCTGGTTGAACATAAGATAACTGCATACTTAGTTTTTTGAATATACCCTCAAAATCGGGATTTGTGGTCAAAAAACCGATTTTAGGTAGGTGCATGTATAGTTTGTTATGTAGCTCCGTTATATCTAGCTCAATTTTAAAAATTTAAACATTGATTAAAAGAAGAAAAATATACCTTTAATATAATATGCAGATCGTTTTTTTAAAAAAGAATTGACAAAGTTACAGGTAAAATCATTTGAAAATTACTCATTTTTTTAAAATTTTTCAACTTCAACAACGTTTTGTTAACACATTTTGTTTTGTGGTACTATTAGTTTTAACAGGATTCTGAAAGCCTGTTAAATTTTGCGTTCAACAAGCTATCATTTATTTCAATTGGCTGAAATACAGAAGCACTATCGAATTTTTAGTATTCGTAATAAAAACACAAAAAAAATTTTTTTTTTCTAAAAATGTTTATTTAACTTTTTTCGTTTATGCGGTGTGTGGCTGTACAAGCGAAGGGGTGAGAAAATACATTTATGAATTTGATACTATTGCTTGTAAATATGGTAAAAATGTTTACGTTAAATTTTCATGAATATTTTTGGGATCTTTGACTCGATTATAAATAATATTGATTTTATTGTTTTTGCCTTAAATTTGTTAACAGTAAAAAGAATGTGGGAAAAACAATTGCATTAATTTAACAATGTTTATAGTGACTTTAGGAGTACACTACAGTATGCTAGTTCCACTAATAGCCAAGGATGACTCCATGTCAGATGCCGGTCTGCTCCCAACAGTTCACGCACAGCATCGATATTTTCTGCCACAACAGCCGTTCTTGGACGATCTCAAGTAAATTCGTTTTGGAGAGAACGACGACCACGTACTCATCGAACTCATTGAACCAGCATTTAACAGTCGCTGGATATGGTGCTCCATCACCAAAAGTTGAAATAACTTGATCGTTACTAAATCGTAAAAAATCATCACCTGAAGATGTTCACGTGCTAATTCAATCCTTTTGCTGAAATACAATTTTCAAACCTCTAAAAACAACACAATCGGCGCACATACACCAAAACATTGTAAATACGTTTATGTTAGAAAATGTGAAATTTTCAAATGGAACTATCGAACCATTTCAAATTCAAATTTCAAATTCTTCTGAACAATGCTTAATGTTTCCGAGGCGCAAGACTTAAAAGGCAAAAAAAAAAAAAAAATGCAAAGTGATGTCACCACAAATAGCTAAATCTTCATAAGTCCCACAACAATTGATGTATTGACTGGATATTAAACTAATAATTTTTTAATTTTTATGTTCCCAAAATAATCTTAAAAAGAAAAAAAGCTTTATTATTTGTTTTTATGTTTTTCATATATACTAAATTGTCTCTTTTATGTTATTTTGACTATCCCCACCGAAGCTAATTATGAAAAAGCGTTTATTTGCTGTCCACATGGTGCCCAAAAAGAGGTTTTAATCCTTTGACATTTATTGCAAAGCATTCGTGCGTACAAAACACTTGCTCCTCATATATCCTTTTTTTCCCACATATTCACTAACAAGCTGGCAATTTCAGTAGAATAACTAATTAATATTAATGTAGACCGCAACTAATTACAACTTCAACACACAGACACGCAATTAAAGGCACAACCAAACAGACATCAACACACACATACACTCACTTACACATGAGTGTGCATGTATGTATGTATGCAGTTGTGTATGAACAAACAGACATTCATATGTGTGCATATGCGGTGGAGAATTTGTAAATATTTTGCAGCAAAGTCAGTGCATGAGTTTGGCTTGATCTGGCGGCGGTGGCGCCTAAATAAACCGCTACAAAAAGAAAACTAAAATTTAAACGCACAACATATGGCGGTAGCTAGATGCTGATGGGCGCTGTGGGTGTGGCAGCAAACAGCTGCTGTAGCTAGAGGCTGTTAGTTGAGTTATTTGTTTATTCATAAGCAAACATTAACTTAATTTCAGCAGCAGATCTAGGTAGGACAGGAAGAAGACTGCAATGAGTGGTGAGTGAGTGACTGAGCATAAATGTGATTAACAGCAATAACATATGTGCTCAAAAAAAAAAAAAAGCTTAAAAAAAACGATTCATAAAATATTTTGCACATGCATAAAGCGCATAAAAAAGGCTTTTCATTAAGCGAGGCTCAGTGCAGAAAAGCGCAAACAAGCCGGGCAATATAAAAAGAACGTAAACTTAATTTACACACAGGATGTTCTGTAAATACATATAAATATATATGCACGAGAGTGTGCTTTTATTTACACGCTCACACTGCATTGCACAAAGAGGCCATTTTGTTAATATTTAATTTCAAATAGTAACTGAGTTGCGCTGAGTTGGCGCTGAGCTGAAACCGAAACTGAATATTTCTCAAAGTCACGACTCACAAACACACACACTGATATTCACGCTGACTGCACTCACATTCATTTACACTAAGCAACATACACACACGAGTACTCTCACTAGTATTTGCGTGTGTGTGTGTGTACACAGTCCCATTTCTACTTGCCATATTCGGACATGAACTCACTCCGCACCGGAAGCTGCAGTCTGAGTCTGCTTATGATGATGGCCGACCACTGTCCGCTTCCGCTCGTTTATGCAAACGTGCAGTCTTACTCGTTACCACACACACACACACACACACACACACACGTAGACTAGTGCCGAGGATTCGCTTGTAGCGGAAGCGGCAAGCATAACGGCAGCATTCAACGAGCTTAAGTGTGGCCATATATTTCGTTTTATTTGGGTTAATCCTCAATTACAGTGTAAATTGCTTGAACCTTCAACCGGAGGCGTTACTTATTTGGAATTGTTTTTGGTTTTTTTTTATTTTATTTTTTTTCGTAATTTTGTATTATATAAAAAACAAAGATCTTGCAGTGGGTCCATTGCTAATTTTCACATGTAAATATTTATCGTGTGAATTGGGAAACAGCTTAAATAAAAATAGAGTAAACTTTATTTTACAGAAATTAATTCAACCAACACCTTTTAAAGCTGTTAATTTTATTTTAATGCTCATAAACTACTCAAAACAAAATAGGGCCCACTGAGTTTTTTGGCTTTCATTTAACAAATTTGTGTTAGTATTTTTGTTTTATTTGTTACTAGCATACCCGTTCCCAACGTTGCTTGGGAGTATAAATATGATATAAAAACATATTTTCATATATGTATCTACGATATATTGGTCTTATGGCAACACTGCAGCAGGAATTAACTGAGTGCAACTATCCACTCAAGAGACCAGCGCGGTGAGTTGTAGAATCTCACCTCTCTCTCTCAACAAAGAGCATAAGCTATTGTTTGCTGTTATTTTGTGCTGCAGCATGGCAGCATGGATTAAAATGCATGAATTCTTAAATAATTAAATAAAAAGTTTTACCAAAAACGTAGTACCCAGTAGCAGGGTCGCTTATTATAGCAATTGAATAGTGAAAGAATTATTAAAATCGGATCAGCGGTTACCCCGTGATTGAACGATAAAAATCCGAGAGAACCCTTTTATATAATAGTATAGATGATTTAGATTAGTATTAAGAAATGGAGCACACATAAAGAATACGGATTTTTTTTATTCAAATTACACACAAAAAATATCTTATGGTAAAATTTACAAGATAAAGAAAAATAAAGAAAAATAAAAATTTACATTTCACCATTTTTTGTTATGATTTGTTGTTGATTTGTGCTGCTTAATAGCGTGTATGGCCTCCTCTACTCCTTATGCACTGTATTAGCCTATCAGGTACGCTTTCGATCAGATGAGTTACATTTTGTTCGGGTATGATGCGCTCCCAACAGACTTTTAACGCGTATATCAGCTCTTGTTTAGTGTTGACATTGCTGTGGTTTTCTTTGAGGCTTCTTTTCAATTGGTCCCATAAATGCTCAATTGGATTGAGGTCTGGGCTCTTTGCTGGCCATGGCAAAATTGAAATATTGGCGTCAGAAAGAACTGCTTGGGTACCACGGGCCGTATATGGGCGAGCATTATCTTGCATAAGAACAAACCCATCGCCAACTCTCTGTGAAAATGGAATCACAACAGGTCGTATTACCTTTTCAATGTAACTGGCGGCGGTAACGGTGCCCTCATCTAAGATGACAAGCTCTGTTGTGCCTAACAAACTTATGTCAGCCCATACCATTACACTGGGGCCCCCAAATTGGTCACTTCCATGAATGCATGGGTCGGTAAAACGTTCACCTTGTCTTCTCCACACTCGTACTCGTTTATCATCACTCAAAAATTTTATCTTGCATTCGTCTGTAAAGAGTACAGATCTCCAGTTTTCCATGGTCCAATTTGAATGTTCACGAGCGTACCTTAAGCGCGCTGCGCGATGGGCTGCTGTAAGTTTCGGCCGAATAACACGTACTCTGGAACGCTGACCATCTTCGTGGAGTCGATTGCGAATTGTTTGATCACTGACTTAAGTGCCAGTTGACTGCCGCAATTGATTTTGTAAAACTCGGGCGGTTATGATACGCTCACGACGTGCACTTATTCTAATGTACCGGTCTTCTTGATGAGTTGTGGCTCTAATTCTTCCTGATTCAGGTCTCCTTGCTACACTGCCGGTCTCCTGGAAGCGTTCCCACACGTTTCGAATAGCTCGCCTCGACACACCGATACGATTTACCACAGCCCTTTGAGACTCTCCTTGCGCCAGCATATTTAACACTCTGATTGCATTTTCTGTATCCAAATGACGTCTATAACGGGGCATGGTATTCACATTTAATCAACGAATAAATAGAGAAAAAAATTAGGAAAAGTAGACTTGCAACAACAATAGAATCGGACTGCAAAAACAAGTGCAACAACTTTTGCATTGATTTTTTTTTCGAGCCATGGGCTTTTTTTGCCTATTCACTTGGAGGCAACGGTAAAATTGTTGTTCAAAGCATTGATAATAACTCATACACATACAAACTCTAACAATAAAATGTTTCGTTTCGGTAATGCTAACTAATTAAGTATTTTTAAGGCAAAATAGAAAATAAATCTTGGGTGGGCCCTATTTTGTTTTGAGTAGTTTATTTTAGGTCATAGTTGAACAAACGAAAAGTTAAGTTCATTTAAACTAAAATCATTTTCTTTGTCTCTCAGTCTAAGCTGATGCATAAGACGCAGGGTATTAGCGCAAACAAGTTGAAATAAAAAATTATCCCCCATTATAATTCCTAACAATTCAATATACCTTAATGTTTGCACCAAATTAAATCTACTTAATTCAATAAATAAAGTATCAAGTATTAGGCAATAATTATTCACCGCATTCAATGCAAATCAGAAATTAATCAATTAAATATAATCCCTAATGCAACAACAACAACAACAACAACTACTACTAATTGCAAACAATTAAACCAATTAAGATCTAAATCATTTTTAATCAACTTGAATGAAAGTACGAGGGCAATTTGAGAAATCAGTTTTGAACTTCCCGCGTAGTAAATTTAAATAAGATCGGAGGACGATCCTCGCAAGGCAACGCGTGAGGGTCAAGGGGGCGATCTTCACATGGCAACGTGTCTGACTGCCTCAACCTGATGAGGTCAGTGGTGTCCTCTAGAAACGGCAAACTGGCAACCGTTAGTTTGATGGCTAATCTGAGCGGCAGGCTACCTGCCTTTAAAGGGTTGTGCGTTGGGTTTGAAGCCCACCACTTAGAAAAACATTTCAATGAAAACGATAAGAAAAAAGATAAAAATGATCCCCAAATCTGATGACGACTACAGCAAACGAAAAACTAACAATGATTTACGGATATGCACTTGGAACGTCCGAACTTAATTAATGGATGGTGCCTTTATCCAACTGATAGATATCTTAGAAAGATACAAAGCTGATATCACTGCAATCCAAGAAATGCGATGGAAGGGACAGGGATATCTACTACAGCGGCCATGCGGAGAAGCACGAATTTGGATGCGGATTTGTGGTTGGCAAGAGACTACGGCATCATGTCCTGCAATTCACACCTGTGAACGAACGACTTGCCATAATCCATGTCAAGGCAAGATTCTTTAACATAAGCCTGATTTTTGCGCACGCTCCGACAGAAGATAAGGACGATGAGACCAAAGACAGCTTCTACAAGCGCCTTGAAGAGGCCTATGAGCGCAGCCCCCGCCACGACATAAAAATCGTGCTTGGTGACTTCAACGCCAAGGTGGGAAAAGAACATATCTTTGGTCCAACAGTCGGAAAGTTCAGCCTCCACGACAATACCTCCGATAACGGAAAGAGGCTGATTGACCAGCGCGAAACATGGTCGTTAGTAGCACTACATTCAAGCATCTCAATATTCATAAAGCAACTCGGCTGTCTCCTGATCAAAAGACGCGCAACCAAATTGATCACGTTTTGATTGACGGAAGGTACTCTTCCAGTGTTTTAGATGTACGCACGATCCGTGGTGCCAACATAGACTCGGATCACTATCTTGTCGCATCCAAGATCCGTACACGCCTGTGCGCAACCAAGAATGCACGCAATCCAGCACAGAGAAAGCTAGACGTCGAAAAGCTGCAATCCAAGCAAACAGCCGAAGACTTCGCTACTCGACTCTCACTCCTGCTTCAAGAAAGCACTCCTCCGATCGACGATCGCACTCTATGCGTACGACTGCCGAAGAGGTGATTGGCTATCACCGCCCTCGCCGAAACCAGTGGCACGACCAAGAGTGTCACGACGCCACTGCAGAAAAAGACGCCGCCTACAAAGCCACCCTGCAGTCAGTTGTAACGCGTGCTGCTAAAGAGCGATACAAAGAGAAGAGGAGGGAAGAGAGACGCATTTTCAGGCGAAAGAAAAGAGAAGCGGAAATGCGTGAGTGCGAGAAAATTGAGATGCATGGTGACAGGAACGAGGTCCGAAAATTTTTCGAAGAAATAAGACGCCTGGTCAATGGTTTTAAGACCGGGGCCTCTTCCTGCAAGGATGAAAATGGGAATCTAGTGACAGATATCCAGAGTACACTTATGATATGGAGGAAACACTTCTCTAGGCTTCTGAATGGCGACGACGACAACAATCCCACCAATAGAGATGATATCCCGGAATCCCCAATTTTGGACGGCAGCGTTGAAGTTCCGCTGCCCGACCATAGTGAAGTCTTGAAAGGTATAGCTCGGCTTAAAAACAACAAAGCCGCAGGAGCCGATGGCTTACCTGCTGAGCTCTTCAAGAATGGAGGCGAAGCTCTATTTAAATGCATTCATGAGCTTCTATGTAGAATATGGTCGGAAGAATGCATTCCAAACGATTGGAACCTTAGTGTGCTCTGCCCAATCCACAAGAAAGGCAATTCCACCATTTGCGACAACTACCGTGGGATAATCCTTCTTAATATCACATTTAAGGTCCTGTCGATCATATTATGTGAAAGACTGAAGCCCATCGTAAACCAGCTGAGTGGACGGACCTTATCAGTGCAGCTTCAAACCTGGCAAATTCACCATAGACCAGATATTTACGCTACAGCAAATCTTGGAGAAGACCCTAGAAAAACAAATCGACACACACTATCTTTTTGTCGATTACAAAGCCGCCTTCGACAGTCCAATAAGGAATCATCTATATTCCACCATGTCTGAATTTAGTATTCCTGCAAAGCTCATCCGCCTTTGCAGAATGACACTGAGCAACACCAGCAGCACAGTTAAAATCAGGAAGGACCTCACTCCTCCATTCCCCCATTCCTTATCGTGCGACTTTTTCAAACTAATGATGGAGAAGATCAGTGATGGGCAATTTGGCTCGCAGGAGCCTTTTGCACTTACGAGCTACCCGTTTGCACTTGAGTGCTAGACGCTAGGGGACAGTCAAGAGCCAGCATGAAGGGAAGGAATACGAATACAAGAGCAGAATGAAATTCTGAACTGTCATATTTCTCTCTACTCTCTCTCTCTCTACTTATTCTACTCTCATATTTCTCATGCATGACAACATGCTTTGCCCACAAGTGCAGTGGAATAAACACCAAATTCTCATAATACAAAATATAAAATTTAAATAATACATATAGTGGAATTTAAGAAATTTCCGTATATTTTCCAATCATAGTATTATTAACGTACAAAATTTTATTATACTATTCAATACTTCAAATTTTATTTTAGGAGCATAATCAGGTGTAGTAGTATCTTAAAACAAATTATTCAACCAATGTTAAATTTTCCACTGGTTCACTTTCTATGGTAACGATAGCGTCTATATTTGGCTGAATAGAATTTGCCGTAGCAATACGCATTATAGAGCATAAGGTAATATCGGACATTCTATTCCTTATATTGCACTTATTAAGATTCATTTTTGAAAAAAAATTGTTCGCAAATATAAGTACTGCCAAACATAGATACAATTTTTGCTGCAAAATTACGCAAAGCGGGATATTTACTGCTGTCAAGACATTTATAAAAAGCAATTGTATCACTTATTTCTAAAAATTCTAATTTTAATTTGGAAGAACATTGAAGTTCGATTAACTCCATTTGAAGGTCAATTGGCGCACTACGAATATTTGCTCTGAACGGAGCTAAAAAAATATCAAATTGAGTTTGAAGGAAAAAAAAAACAAAAGTTAAACAAAATTTTTCATACAAACAAAATTTGAAAATTTAGGATTTAAAAACATGTTATTGACCACAGTGCTTGGTTGAGCGACGTCGAAAATGAAAAGTGTTGTCGCTTACACATAATTGTATGCTTTATATATAGAACAGTTTCAACATTTGCAAAATCTATTAAAATTAGCTTAAAAATTGTAATTTAAAAAAAAGAAAATTTAGTTACATTTTTTAAAAGTAAAGTCAATGTAAAATTTGTAATTTTCAAACAAATAATTGTATATAATTATCATTTGATATTTGCAGTTGAAATTTTTATTCATTAATTGAGGGAGCTGGTAACCCTATTGCAGTCTTTGCTGAAAGAAAATTTGTTGTCAATGTTAGTTTCTCCGCAACTCTTGTGCGATGAACATCATGCACGAATGGATGTCGAAATTTTTGTCGTTTCCCTTTCCCCGCAAGTAGTTGTGCCCTTTGTCAAGCACTCGTTTGCACTTTGAGTATTTTAGGAGCCGAAAATTTGCCCATCACTGGAGAAGATCATCCGAGCTGCTGATTTGAGACGTAGTGGCACGATATTTTACAAAAATATTATGCTGCTGGAGTATGCTGTTGATATCGATATCATTGGCCACAATACGCGCTAAGTCAGTGCAACATTCTCCAGATTAGCGAAAGAGTCGAGTCGAATGGGTCTTGCAGTGAACACAGATAAGATGAAATACCTAGTGTCAACAAACAAACAGTCCCACCGTCTTGGAAACCACGTCACTGTTGACAACATCTTCGAGGTTGTTAAGGATTTTGTCTACCTGGGATCCAGCATAAGTTCTTTCAACGATGTCAGTATTGAGATAAAACGAAGGACACCTTGGCTACAGGTGTTACTTTGGGCTGAGTAGGTAATTCAGAAGCAGAGCTAAGAGTCCTCGAACTAAGAGCTCTCGACGCTCTATTTGTCACTTTTCATGCCCGTCCTATTATATGCAGCACAGTCCTGGACGCGCATTCAAATTGAGCGGTTCCGCTGGCTGGGTCATGTTGAGCGAATGTAAAATGACGCTTCAGCGAAAACAATATTCGATTCGGTGCCCGGTGGTGGTCAACGCAGAAGAGGACGCCCACATCTTCGTTGGAAGGATCAGGTGTTGGATAACCTGACCACGCTTGGTGTTTCCAACTGGTGCCAGCAAGCGCAAGACAGAAATGGCTGGCGCAATTTCCTATACGAGGCCAAAATAGACCAACGGTTGTAAGCGCCAGATAAGTAAGTAAGTAAGAAGAAATTTTCAGTGAAACAAGCGTCTATTTGGAGGAGCTTGATAAAACCTATTATTTGGAAGGAATAAAAAAATTGGAAAAACACTGGACTAAATGTATCGATCCAAAAGGAGACTATGTTCATTTTTTATATCTTCAATACAACTAAGTTGTTTTTCAGTATTTCTGTCCACCGTACACGTTCGCTCAAATTAACTAATTAAGCCACTCAACAGAGGGTGCAGGTGTTTCCTCGCACACACACACAACCACATGACTATGCTTGCAACTAACATATTTACATACCTACAAACCACCACCAACATCATTACTAACAACACCAGCAACGCCTCTTCGTCCTGGCTACCAACAATCTACTTTAGCGCTACTTTGGCTGAGGTTTCTGCAGCCACGCCAGAACTGATGATGTGTGCAAAATGTGCTGTTTAACTTAAATACCCGCAAGCATGCAAATCTTTTCATAGACTTTCGAAATTTTCTGCACCATGACGATGATCCTTACGACAACAACGATGTCGGTCGAGGTACTCTTAAAAATTATAGCTCATTGGATTCGTTTGTACAACAAAGAGTGAGTGAATTGGTAGAATTCATAGGATGCTGTATCGGTGCTACTTTAGCTCAACTCGTAGCGTCCAGGAAGGAGCTTGGTTTTTATTGCAGAATATTTTAAAAAAAAAAAATTAAATTAAAAAAACAAACATAACAAAAACAAAAATCCAATTAAGTAATAAGTCCTTGGCCAGAATATCGTTAAGCGGCGCGTGAAATTACATTAATCATTGAAGGAAAATTACACTCGTTGATCCTGCCAATGCCAACAAGTAGTAGTAGCAAGCTTGTCCGGCAGCAATACAAGCTGCTCGATTGCTAGGGGGGCGGCAGGATGAGGTTGGGATGAGGTGCTCTGAGTTGTGGGGCTATTATGATTGTGTATATTTGCGTGCATAAGAGGTTAAGCTACGGTTAAATTATGCAGCGTAAAGGTCAATTTTAATTAAATGCAATTTTTTCGCCTTGAGTTTTTTTTTTTTTTGTTTCCGCTAGTATTCCTTTTTCCAATCAGCAAAATTGTTATTTATCGAACTGAACTCAAGAACTGTTCGCTTGTGTAAACTGTTAAAAATGGAAAAAGTTTGAAAAATTTCAATTTAAGGAACTTGTTCCTTTTGACATTATATCAACTCTGCTGATTCATTTTCAAACATGTGACTGTTGCTGACAGTAACTAATCAAGGCACTCACAGGCTAATAAGGACATTTGCGCATATTGAGATTTGAATGAATCGATATTAAGCTGGCAGCTCTCTGCTCTATGCAAACATGCAAACAAGAGCTAAGCCAAAGCAATGTGTTGAGTACATAAAAACCTGCAAATCGCTTGACATCGACACACACACACACACACATGGAGCACACACACGTACGCCTGCACGTACATGCCATACAAACGAAGGCATTCAATTTGTTAAATGCTAACAAACCCAGTTACGATTCAAAAATATGTTACCTCATACATGTTACACACATTTCTTTACTACCCATTGCTTCTGACTTTTGTGCATGTGTTAGTGCATGCATGTGTATCAAGTTTTTTATTTTTTTTTTTTTTTTGCTGAATTTCTTGCATATTGTGTGGCTTATACATTTTGTTCTTTGTTGCTGTCGACATGTTCTTCTATGTTGTCCTGTGTACCGTTGCTATGTTCAATACTTGCTTTTACATACGATTGGTAAAGGATAATCATGAAAGTTTTGTATTTTTGAAAAAAAAACATTCACATTAACAAGCAGATTATTACCGAACTGGATTCGTTTTGCTGTTAGTCTAGTTGTTGCCGTTGTCCTGTCTGTCACTATAGTACAGGAGTAAAATTGTTTGTGTAGAAACTTGAAAAATTAGAGCTACTTCCACGTAATGCTGTGCTTAGTTGTGTTAAATTGAATGCCATGTGGTATTAGTTTTGGGAAAAATATGTTTACAGAATATCACAGATAGAAAGAAATAGGTTTTGTGTGTGGAAATTTTGTGTGTAGAAGAAAGTTTATATGTAGTTGTGAAAAAAAAGTAGAGGTAAGAAGCTTAAACCAGCTCCACATGAAGAAGGAGGCCCTTGAAAGAATTATCTGAGCTACAATATTTTCTCCATCTTTATTAAGCTAGAAGCTATAACAATATCATGAAAATCTTGAAGAGCTTGGGGGTTACCGGACCTACCACGTCGTCGTCGTCGCAGTCGGCATCCATGAACACGTTCTTCTCATCCACCTTTAGTGTAGGAGAAAGCGGGACGTCAGTGGGTTCTTCACTCTGGTCATCAGTGTCGAATTCCTTGGTGTCAGGCTGAGAGGAGTTTTTACATGCTGTGCCCACGCAGTGCTTGCATGCTGCAGAGCACAAGAGAGTAGCCTTTTAACAGCTGCAACCTGGAGTGCACTTGCAACTGATAATGTTGAGCAGCTGTTCTAGGGCAGCTTATATCTTTGTGGTGATCGGAACCACACCTGTAAACAAATTGACCAAATAATACACGTGCATTTTATGTTGTTAATAGGAATAAAATATCATGTGGCAGCAGAAGCGCAACCAAAGGGGGGTTTTGGGGTTTAACCCCCCTCCCCCTAAATTATTGTCACAAACAGAAAAACATGATAAGTAATAACATGTTTTTATCAAAAGCGCGAGAAACCCAAATTTAAATTCAAATCGATTGATGTTGAAGCATAACACTTCGCCACAGACATTTTGGTGCCGGATATTTTTCAGCTGATTATAGACAAATTGCGTTTTCTGATTTCAGATATAGACTCCTTTTTTCTCCATCCGCTCGAGTTTTTTAACTATAAAAATAAAAAATAAATAACTGGCCATTTCAGCCCTTGAAAGGACTTTGACCTAGCTTCTTATGATTAATTGTGTTGTGCGTGTTATTAAGTTTGTACACTATTGACCGAGAACCGGACCTACATGTTTAACGCCGACTCCGAACGGCGCTGAACGGAATGTTCTCGTTCTCAAGAAGCCTTACATGGCATTTTGATTACTCTCTGAGGTTTGCCATTGTCTGCGGAGAGGTGGCGGCCGTACAGAAAAATTATTTTAATTCAAATAATTTTCTGTCGCTGCTGGGGTTCGAAACTGGGTCTCCAAGTTCGACATAGCGGCCGCGCACTTTAACCAACTACGCCATGGACGCCTGTACGCATGTAGGTTACAAACTTTAAAAAAAAAATTTTTCGGGATTTTATTTTTCATAGAAGGAAAAAAGATATCGTTCTCAAATTTTGCACACATATTTATTTACATTTAAAGAATACAAAAAAAATCGGTTTCAGAATTTTTGAAGCAGTTTTTGACGTTATTTGATTTTTAAAAAAAAAAATGCCAAAAATATGACGGTGTGCAAGATATAACCAGTCTGGAACATCTGAGGAAAAATTAAAAAAAATCAACTTATCTTTGTTGAAGTGGTTATCGCCTGAAGTAGGATAATTTTTTTCCTCCGAAAAAAAACAAAATGGCTGAATTGCTGTTTCTCCGTTAACATTGGGCCCACAAATCCGATTCACCAACGAGCTTTTTGGAAATTGAATGAATACTCTTCAAGTTTGTCATGCAATGTGGAACACAAAATGTGCTACGTTTAAGAGATATAAGTAAAAAACTGTAAAAATGTCCGAAAATTTTTAGGTTTTTGGCCCCCCATTAAGCGTTGGGTCCACGAGCTCGAAAAATTAGAATAGTCTTCCTAGTGTATCCCCAAATAACCCGTTAAGGATCCATTAACTTCGGAATACTTTCCAGGTAAAGGTACATAACTGCTGGACTATATTTTTTCATAAAAATATTACAAAAAATTTATGTCATAGTCCTTTTCCGGTTTCATAGTCCGGTTTCACTGTGTTTTTTTTGTGTATTCGCTTGTGAGGAGTGTTGGTTCCCAAGAAAAAAATGTTGAAATATTGGTGTTGATGTTGATGATGATGATGTTGATGTTGATGTTGATGTTGATCTTGATGTTGATGTTGATGTTGATGTTGATGTTGATTTTGATTTTGATGTTGATGTTGATGTTGATGTTAATGTTGATGTTGATGTTGATGTGGATGTAGATGTTGATCTGGATGTTGATGTTGATGTTGATGTTGATGTTGATGTTGATGTTGATGTTGATGTTGATGTTGATGTTGATGTTGATGTTGATGTTGATGTTGATGTTGATGTTGATGTTGATGTTGATGTTGATGTTGATGTTGATGTTGATGTTGATGTTGATGTTGATGTTGATAGTGATGATGATGTTGATGTTGATGTTGATGATGATGTTGATGTTGATGTTGATGTTGATGTTGATGTTGATGTTGATGTTGATGTTGATATTGATGTTGATTCTGATGTTGATGTTGATGTTGATGTTGATGTTAATGTTGATGTTGATGTTGATGTTGATGTTGATGTTGATGTGGATGTTGATGTTGATGTTGATGTTGATGTTGACGTTGATGTTGATGTTGATGTTGATGTTGATGTTGATGTTGATGTTGAAGTTAATGTTGGTGTTGGTGTTGATGTTGATGTTGATGTTGATGTTAATGTTGATGATGATGTTGATGTTGATGTGGATGTTGATGTTGATGTTGATGTTGATGTTGATGTTGATGTTGATGTTGATGTTGATGTTGATGTTGATGTTGATGTTGATGTTGATGTTGATGTTGATGTTGATGTTGATGTTGATGTTGATGTTGATGTAGATGTTGATGTTGATGTTGATGTTGATGTTGATGTTGATGTTGATGTTGATGTTGATGTTGGTGTTGATGTTGAAGTTAATGTTGGTGTTGATATTGATGTTGATTCTGATGTTGATGTTGATGTTGATGTTGATGTTGATGTTGATGTTGATGTTGATGTTGATGTTGATATTGATGTTGATGTTGATGATGATGTTGATGCTAATGGTTATGTTGATGTTGATGTTGATGTTGATGTTGATGTTGATGTTGATGTTGATGTTGATGTTGATGTTGATGTTGATGTTGATGTTGATGTTGATGTTGATGTTGATGTTGATGTTGATGTGGATGTTGATGTTGATGTTGATGTTGATGTTGACGTTGATGTTGATGTTGATGTTGATGTTGATGTTGATGTTGATGTTGAAGTTAATGTTGGTGTTGGTGTTGATGTTGATGTTGATGTTGATGTTAATGTTGATGATGATGTTGATGTTGATGTGGATGTTGATGTTGATGTTGATGTTGATGTTGATGTTGATGTTGATGTTGATGTTGATGTTGATGTTGATGTTGATGTTGATGTTGATGTTGATATTGATGTTGATGTTGATGATGATGTTGATGCTAATGGTTATGTTGATGTTGATGTTGATGTTGATGTTGATGTTGATGTTGATGTTGATGTTGATCTTGATGTTGATGTTGATGTTGATGTTGATGTTGATGTTGATGTTGATGTTGATGTTGATGTTGATGTTGATGTTGATATTGATGTTGATGTTGATGTTAATGGTTATGTTGATGTTGATGTTGATGTTGATGTTGATGTTGATGTTGACGTTGATGTTGATGTTGATGTTGATGTTGATGTTGATGTTGATTTTGATGTTGACGTTGATGTTGATGTTGATGTTGATGTTGATGTTGATGTTGGTGTTGGTGTTGGTGTTGGTGTTGGTGTTGGTGTTGGTGTTGGTGTTGGTGTTGGTGTTGGTGTTGGTGTTGGTGTTGGTGTTGGTGTTGGTGTTGGTGTTGGTGTTGGTGTTGGTGTTGGTGTTGGTGTTGGTGTTGGTGTTGGTGTTGGTGTTGGTGTTGGTGTTGGTGTTGGATTTGGAGTTGGTGCTTTTCTTTTAGCTTCTTTTTTTGCTTCCCCATTGGTTGTGCTCTATGCTCTATATGCGTCACATTAGGCGGTTCCCTGAGGGTCTTTGACACGCCGTTCATTTTTTTTTTATTTTTGTCATATGCCCAAAGACCTCACCTTCGTTTTCTTTCCTTAAAATTTATCGTTGCACGAGTAGTCACAGAGTTAAAAATCCATGCAACGTTTTTTCATTGCTGTAACATTTTTACTGCATTATGTGATTGCATCCCTGAAATCATGACAACAAGAATTTTTTTTTGTAATTTAGTTGTGAGGCGTAATAACACATCCCTACTGTCGTAAAACAAAATTTACCGGAGCACTCCTCCTGAGTGAGTAATAATTTCATGCAACGATATTACATTTCTGTTACATAAGCTGCTATATCCACGATCTGACGACGCCGGTTTTTTTTTTATTTTTGTCGTAAAGCCATGTATAAAACCTTCATCTTCCTTTTTAAACTTTTATCGTATGTTATATACTCATTGAGTAAAAATTCAATGCAACGCCGCTGCATGAATGTTGCGTTATCAATCTTTGAGCGGCTCTCTCAGCGTCCCCATGGCGACAGAAATTTTTTGTCTAATTTTGTTGTGAGGGCTTATAGTAGGCCTTTATTGGCGTATCGTATTTGTAATCCTGGCACTAATACTCAGCGAGTAATAATTCCATGTAACAAAGTTTCAGTTGTGTTGCTTAAACAGTTCCCCCTGCGACTTGATGATGTTTTGAATTTTTGTTTTGTTTTCATAATAAAGTCAAAGAATTAACCTTTACGGTCATACCATTTTTTTAATCATAGCTCTTATATTCAGCGAGTAACAATTCAATGCAACGCAGATGAATTTTTAAAAAATTAATTTTTCAACTTTTTTGAAAACTTGATCTGTACAACGTAACTTCGTCACGTCAAAAACAGTTTTCTTGAGTTCAAAAGAGTACTGGTATGAGAAGGTTCATATTTCTAGTTGATCTACAGAATTGAAGTTTTTCAAATAAGTCATTAGGGGCTTCTGCATAAATAAAATTATGTAAAATTTGTTTTTAACATCCATGTAATTCAAAATATTAAAACTAAGAACTTGATTACATTAGTGACTTATGCGTTCGTACTTCATTAAACCATATATGTAGCTTAGTCTCAGGCCTCAGTTATTTTATAATTAAAGTCAGTGCACCTTTTGGCTTGAATCAAAATGGCATGAGTTGAATAATTGGTTTATTCATAAGGTTCGCTGTAATGAAGGCAACAACACTTTCACAGTAGCATGACTTAAACAATTAATGTTAAGTATACGCCATGATGACCCAAACAAAGATATATATGAAATATTTCGCCGTCTTGCAAAGGAAAACTTTATTTAAAAATTTATATTTGGATTTTGAACGATCAGATATAAGCTAAAGATAGTTTTCAGACAGAGAATTAGATTCATATTCGCATAGCATACATTCCTAACTTTAGATAATACTAAACTTATTAAAACAGAAGTTATTGAGAAAATTCCAGATCATCAAAAAAGATATGGTTTAACAGATCGATTCTGCGCGTTACCGGTAACAGCAATATTGTTACCAAAACTCGTAACCGGTCTTATAGATACAGATATAGACTCCTTTTTTCTCCATCCGCTCGAGTTTTTTAACTATAAAAATAAAAAATAAATAACTGGCCATTTCAGCCCTTGAAAGGACTTTGACCTAGCTTCTTATGATTAATTGTGTTGTGCGTGTTATTAAGTTTGTACACTATTGACCGAGAACCGGACCTACATGTTTAACGCCGACTCCGAACGGCGCTGAACGGAATGTTCTCGTTCTCAAGAAGCCTTACATGGCATTTTGATTACTCTCTGAGGTTTGCCATTGTCTGCGGAGAGGTGGCGGCCGTACAGAAAAATTATTTTAATTCAAATAATTTTCTGTCGCTGCTGGGGTTCGAAACTGGGTCTCCAAGTTCGACATAGCGGCCGCGCACTTTAACCAACTACGCCATGGACGCCTGTACGCATGTAGGTTACAAACTTTAAAAAAAAAATTTTTCGGGATTTTATTTTTCATAGAAGGAAAAAAGATATCGTTCTCAAATTTTGCACACATATTTATTTACATTTAAAGAATACAAAAAAAATCGGTTTCAGAATTTTTGAAGCAGTTTTTGACGTTATTTGATTTTTAAAAAAAAAAATGCCAAAAATATGACGGTGTGCAAGATATAACCAGTCTGGAACATCTGAGGAAAAATTAAAAAAAATCAACTTATCTTTGTTGAAGTGGTTATCGCCTGAAGTAGGATAATTTTTTTCCTCCGAAAAAAAACAAAATGGCTGAATTGCTGTTTCTCCGTTAACATTGGGCCCACAAATCCGATTCACCAACGAGCTTTTTGGAAATTGAATGAATACTCTTCAAGTTTGTCATGCAATGTGGAACACAAAATGTGCTACGTTTAAGAGATATAAGTAAAAAACTGTAAAAATGTCCGAAAATTTTTAGGTTTTTGGCCCCCCATTAAGCGTTGGGTCCACGAGCTCGAAAAATTAGAATAGTCTTCCTAGTGTATCCCCAAATAACCCGTTAAGGATCCATTAACTTCGGAATACTTTCCAGGTAAAGGTACTTAACTGCTGGACTATATTTTTTCATAAAAATATTACAAAAAATTTATGTCATAGTCCTTTTCCGGTTTCATAGTCCGGTTTCACTGTGTTTTTTTTGTGTATTCGCTTGTGAGGAGTGTTGGTTCCCAAGAAAAAAATGTTGAAATATTGGTGTTGATGTTGATGATGATGATGTTGATGTTGATGTTGATGTTGATCTTGATGTTGATGTTGATGTTGATGTTGATTTTGATTTTGATGTTGATGTTGATGTTGATGTTAATGTTGATGTTGATGTTGATGTGGATGTAGATGTTGATCTGGATGTTGATGTTGATGTTGATGTTGATGTTGATGTTGATGTTGATGTTGATGTTGATGTTGATGTTGATGTTGATGTTGATGTTGATGTTGATGTTGATGTTGATGTTGATGTTGATGTTGATGTTGATGTTGATGTTGATGTTGATGTTGATGTTGATGTTGATAGTGATGATGATGTTGATGTTGATGTTGATGATGATGTTGATGTTGATGTTGATGTTGATGTTGATGTTGATGTTGATGTTGATGTTGATATTGATGTTGATTCTGATGTTGATGTTGATGTTGATGTTGATGTTAATGTTGATGTTGATGTTGATGTTGATGTTGATGTTGATGTGGATGTTGATGTTGATGTTGATGTTGATGTTGACGTTGATGTTGATGTTGATGTTGATGTTGATGTTGATGTTGATGTTGAAGTTAATGTTGGTGTTGGTGTTGATGTTGATGTTGATGTTGATGTTAATGTTGATGATGATGTTGATGTTGATGTGGATGTTGATGTTGATGTTGATGTTGATGTTGATGTTGATGTTGATGTTGATGTTGATGTTGATGTTGATGTTGATGTTGATGTTGATGTTGATGTTGATATTGATGTTGATGTTGATGTTGATGTTGATGTTGATGTAGATGTTGATGTTGATGTTGATGTTGATGTTGATGTTGATGTTGATGTTGATGTTGATGTTGGTGTTGATGTTGAAGTTAATGTTGGTGTTGATATTGATGTTGATTCTGATGTTGATGTTGATGTTGATGTTGATGTTGATGTTGATGTTGATGTTGATGTTGATGTTGATGTTGATGTTGATGTTGATGTTGATGTTGATGTTGATGTGGATGTTGATGTTGATGTTGATGTTGATGTTGACGTTGATGTTGATGTTGATGTTGATGTTGATGTTGATGTTGATGTTGAAGTTAATGTTGGTGTTGGTGTTGATGTTGATGTTGATGTTGATGTTAATGTTGATGATGATGTTGATGTTGATGTGGATGTTGATGTTGATGTTGATGTTGATGTTGATGTTGATGTTGATGTTGATGTTGATGTTGATGTTGATATTGATGTTGATGTTGATGATGATGTTGATGCTAATGGTTATGTTGATGTTGATGTTGATGTTGAT
This sequence comes from Pherbina coryleti, assembly GCA_943735915.1. Classification (NCBI taxonomy): domain Eukaryota; kingdom Metazoa; phylum Arthropoda; class Insecta; order Diptera; family Sciomyzidae; genus Pherbina; species Pherbina coryleti. Next base: position 147,949,077 of record OX030950.1, on the reverse strand, counting down.
GTTGATGTTGATGTTGATGTTGATGTTGATGTTGATGTTGATGTTGATGTTGATGTTGATGTTGATGTTGATGTTGATGTTGATGTTGATGTTGATCTTGATGTTGATGTTGATGTTGATGTTGATGTTGATGTTGATGTTGATGTTGATGTTGATGTTGATGTTGATGTTGATGTTGATGTTGATGTTGATATTGATGTTGATGTTGATGATGATGTTGATGCTAATGGTTATGTTGATGTTGATGTTGATGTTGATGTTGATGTTGATGTTGATGTTGATGTTGATGTTGATGTTGATGTTGATGTTGATGTTGATGTTGATGTTGATGTTGATGTTGATGTTGATGTTGATGTTGATGTTGATGATGATGTTGATGCTAATGGTTATGTTGATGTTGATGTTGATGTGGATGTTGATGTTGATGTTGATGTTGATGTTGACGTTGATGTTGATGTTGATGTTGATGTTGATGTTGATGTTGATGTTGATGTTGAAGTTAATGTTGGTGTTGGTGTTGATGTTGATGTTGATGTTGATGTTAATGTTGATGATGATGTTGATGTTGATGTGGATGTTGATGTTGATGTTGATGTTGATGTTGATGTTGATGTTGATGTTGATGTTGATGTTGATGTTGATGTTGATGTTGATGTTGATGTTGATATTGATGTTGATGTTGATGATGATGTTGATGCTAATGGTTATGTTGATGTTGATGTTGATGTTGATGTTGATGTTGATGTTGATGTTGATGTTGATCTTGATGTTGATGTTGATGTTGATGTTGATGTTGATGTTGATGTTGATGTTGATGTTGATGTTGATGTTGATGTTGATATTGATGTTGATGTTGATGTTAATGGTTATGTTGATGTTGATGTTGATGTTGATGTTGATGTTGATGTTGACGTTGATGTTGATGTTGATGTTGATGTTGATGTTGATGTTGATTTTGATGTTGACGTTTATGTTGATGTTGATGTTGATGTTGATGTTGATGTTGGTGTTGGTGTTGGTGTTGGTGTTGGTGTTGGTGTTGGTGTTGGTGTTGGTGTTGGTGTTGGTGTTGGTGTTGGTGTTGGTGTTGGTGTTGGTGTTGGTGTTGGTGTTGGTGTTGGTGTTGGTGTTGGTGTTGGTGTTGGTGTTGGTGTTGGTGTTGGTGTTGGTGTTGGATTTGGAGTTGGTGCTTTTCTTTTAGCTTCTTTTTTTGCTTCCCCATTGGTTGTGCTCTATGCTCTATATGCGTCACATTAGGCGGTTCCCTGAGGGTCTTTGACACGCCGTTCATTTTTTTTTTATTTTTGTCATATGCCCAAAGACCTCACCTTCGTTTTCTTTCCTTAAAATTTATCGTTGCACGAGTAGTCACAGAGTTAAAAATCCATGCAACGTTTTTTCATTGCTGTAACATTTTTACTGCATTATGTGATTGCATCCCTGAAATCATGACAACAAGAATTTTTTTTTGTAATTTAGTTGTGAGGCGTAATAACACATCCCTACTGTCGTAAAACAAAATTTACCGGAGCACTCCTCCTGAGTGAGTAATAATTTCATGCAACGATATTACATTTCTGTTACATAAGCTGCTATATCCACGATCTGACGACGCCGGTTTTTTTTTTATTTTTGTCGTAAAGCCATGTATAAAACCTTCATCTTCCTTTTTAAACTTTTATCGTATGTTATATACTCATTGAGTAAAAATTCAATGCAACGCCGCTGCATGAATGTTGCGTTATCAATCTTTGAGCGGCTCTCTCAGCGTCCCCATGGCGACAGAAATTTTTTGTCTAATTTTGTTGTGAGGGCTTATAGTAGGCCTTTATTGGCGTATCGTATTTGTAATCCTGGCACTAATACTCAGCGAGTAATAATTCCATGTAACAAAGTTTCAGTTGTGTTGCTTAAACAGTTCCCCCTGCGACTTGATGATGTTTTGAATTTTTGTTTTGTTTTCATAATAAAGTCAAAGAATTAACCTTTACGGTCATACCATTTTTTTAATCATAGCTCTTATATTCAGCGAGTAACAATTCAATGCAACGCAGATGAATTTTTAAAAAATTAATTTTTCAACTTTTTTGAAAACTTGATCTGTACAACGTAACTTCGTCACGTCAAAAACAGTTTTCTTGAGTTCAAAAGAGTACTGGTATGAGAAGGTTCATATTTCTAGTTGATCTACAGAATTGAAGTTTTTCAAATAAGTCATTAGGGGCTTCTGCATAAATAAAATTATGTAAAATTTGTTTTTAACATCCATGTAATTCAAAATATTAAAACTAAGAACTTGATTACATTAGTGACTTATGCGTTCGTACTTCATTAAACCATATATGTAGCTTAGTCTCAGGCCTCAGTTATTTTATAATTAAAGTCAGTGCACCTTTTGGCTTGAATCAAAATGGCATGAGTTGAATAATTGGTTTATTCATAAGGTTCGCTGTAATGAAGGCAACAACACTTTCACAGTAGCATGACTTAAACAATTAATGTTAAGTATACGCCATGATGACCCAAACAAAGATATATATGAAATATTTCGCCGTCTTGCAAAGGAAAACTTTATTTAAAAATTTATATTTGGATTTTGAACGATCAGATATAAGCTAAAGATAGTTTTCAGACAGAGAATTAGATTCATATTCGCATAGCATACATTCCTAACTTTAGATAATACTAAACTTATTAAAACAGAAGTTATTGAGAAAATTCCAGATCATCAAAAAAGATATGGTTTAACAGATCGATTCTGCGCGTTACCGGTAACAGCAATATTGTTACCAAAACTCGTAACCGGTCTTATAGATACAGATATAGACTCCTTTTTTCTCCATCCGCTCGAGTTTTTTAACTATAAAAATAAAAAATAAATAACTGGCCATTTCAGCCCTTGAAAGGACTTTGACCTAGCTTCTTATGATTAATTGTGTTGTGCGTGTTATTAAGTTTGTACACTATTGACCGAGAACCGGACCTACATGTTTAACGCCGACTCCGAACGGCGCTGAACGGAATGTTCTCGTTCTCAAGAAGCCTTACATGGCATTTTGATTACTCTCTGAGGTTTGCCATTGTCTGCGGAGAGGTGGCGGCCGTACAGAAAAATTATTTTAATTCAAATAATTTTCTGTCGCTGCTGGGGTTCGAAACTGGGTCTCCAAGTTCGACATAGCGGCCGCGCACTTTAACCAACTACGCCATGGACGCCTGTACGCATGTAGGTTACAAACTTTAAAAAAAAAATTTTTCGGGATTTTATTTTTCATAGAAGGAAAAAAGATATCGTTCTCAAATTTTGCACACATATTTATTTACATTTAAAGAATACAAAAAAAATCGGTTTCAGAATTTTTGAAGCAGTTTTTGACGTTATTTGATTTTTAAAAAAAAAAATGCCAAAAATATGACGGTGTGCAAGATATAACCAGTCTGGAACATCTGAGGAAAAATTAAAAAAAATCAACTTATCTTTGTTGAAGTGGTTATCGCCTGAAGTAGGATAATTTTTTTCCTCCGAAAAAAAACAAAATGGCTGAATTGCTGTTTCTCCGTTAACATTGGGCCCACAAATCCGATTCACCAACGAGCTTTTTGGAAATTGAATGAATACTCTTCAAGTTTGTCATGCAATGTGGAACACAAAATGTGCTACGTTTAAGAGATATAAGTAAAAAACTGTAAAAATGTCCGAAAATTTTTAGGTTTTTGGCCCCCCATTAAGCGTTGGGTCCACGAGCTCGAAAAATTAGAATAGTCTTCCTAGTGTATCCCCAAATAACCCGTTAAGGATCCATTAACTTCGGAATACTTTCCAGGTAAAGGTACTTAACTGCTGGACTATATTTTTTCATAAAAATATTACAAAAAATTTATGTCATAGTCCTTTTCCGGTTTCATAGTCCGGTTTCACTGTGTTTTTTTTGTGTATTCGCTTGTGAGGAGTGTTGGTTCCCAAGAAAAAAATGTTGAAATATTGGTGTTGATGTTGATGATGATGATGTTGATGTTGATGTTGATGTTGATCTTGATGTTGATGTTGATGTTGATGTTGATTTTGATTTTGATGTTGATGTTGATGTTGATGTTAATGTTGATGTTGATGTTGATGTGGATGTAGATGTTGATCTGGATGTTGATGTTGATGTTGATGTTGATGTTGATGTTGATGTTGATGTTGATGTTGATGTTGATGTTGATGTTGATGTTGATGTTGATGTTGATGTTGATGTTGATGTTGATGTTGATGTTGATGTTGATGTTGATGTTGATGTTGATGTTGATGTTGATGTTGATGTTGATGTTGATAGTGATGATGATGTTGATGTTGATGTTGATGATGATGTTGATGTTGATGTTGATGTTGATGTTGATGTTGATGTTGATGTTGATGTTGATGTTGATATTGATGTTGATTCTGATGTTGATGTTGATGTTGATGTTGATGTTAATGTTGATGTTGATGTTGATGTTGATGTTGATGTGGATGTTGATGTTGATGTTGATGTTGATGTTGACGTTGATGTTGATGTTGATGTTGATGTTGATGTTGATGTTGATGTTGAAGTTAATGTTGGTGTTGGTGTTGATGTTGATGTTGATGTTGATGTTAATGTTGATGATGATGTTGATGTTGATGTGGATGTTGATGTTGATGTTGATGTTGATGTTGATGTTGATGTTGATGTTGATGTTGATGTTGATGTTGATGTTGATGTTGATGTTGATGTTGATGTTGATGTTGATATTGATGTTGATGTTGATGTTGATGTTGATGTTGATGTAGATGTTGATGTTGATGTTGATGTTGATGTTGATGTTGATGTTGATGTTGATGTTGATGTTGGTGTTGATGTTGAAGTTAATGTTGGTGTTGATATTGATGTTGATTCTGATGTTGATGATGATGTTGATGTTGATGTTGATGTTGATGTTGATGTTGATGTTGATGTTGATGTTGATGTTGATGTTGATGTTGATGTTGATGTTGATGTGGATGTTGATGTTGATGTTGATGTTGATGTTGACGTTGATGTTGATGTTGATGTTGATGTTGATGTTGATGTTGATGTTGAAGTTAATGTTGGTGTTGGTGTTGATGTTGATGTTGATGTTGATGTTAATGTTGATGATGATGTTGATGTTGATGTGGATGTTGATGTTGATGTTGATGTTGATGTTGATGTTGATGTTGATGTTGATGTTGATGTTGATGTTGATATTGATGTTGATGTTGATGATGATGTTGATGCTAATGGTTATGTTGATGTTGATGTTGATGTTGATGTTGATGTTGATGTTGATGTTGATGTTGATGTTGATGTTGATGTTGATGTTGATGTTGATGTTGATGTTGATGTTGATGTTGATGTTGATCTTGATGTTGATGTTGATGTTGATGTTGATGTTGATGTTGATGTTGATGTTGATGTTGATGTTGATGTTGATGTTGATGTTGATGTTGATGTTGATGTTGATATTGATGTTGATGTTGATGATGATGTTGATGCTAATGGTTATGTTGATGTTGATGTTGATGTTGATGTTGATGTTGATGTTGATGTTGATGTTGATGTTGATGTTGATGTTGATGTTGATGTTGATGTTGATGTTGATGTTGATGTTGATGTTGATGTTGATGTTGATGTTGATGTTGATGATGATGTTGATGCTAATGGTTATGTTGATGTTGATGTTGATGTGGATGTTGATGTTGATGTTGATGTTGATGTTGACGTTGATGTTGATGTTGATGTTGATGTTGATGTTGATGTTGATGTTGAAGTTAATGTTGGTGTTGGTGTTGATGTTGATGTTGATGTTGATGTTAATGTTGATGATGATGTTGATGTTGATGTGGATGTTGATGTTGATGTTGATGTTGATGTTGATGTTGATGTTGATGTTGATGTTGATGTTGATGTTGATGTTGATGTTGATGTTGATGTTGATATTGATGTTGATGTTGATGATGATGTTGATGCTAATGGTTATGTTGATGTTGATGTTGATGTTGATGTTGATGTTGATGTTGATGTTGATGTTGATCTTGATGTTGATGTTGATGTTGATGTTGATGTTGATGTTGATGTTGATGTTGATGTTGATGTTGATGTTGATGTTGATGTTGATATTGATGTTGATGTTGATGTTAATGGTTATGTTGATGTTGATGTTGATGTTGATGTTGATGTTGATGTTGACGTTGATGTTGATGTTGATGTTGATGTTGATGTTGATGTTGATTTTGATGTTGACGTTGATGTTGATGTTGATGTTGATGTTGATGTTGATGTTGGTGTTGGTGTTGGTGTTGGTGTTGGTGTTGGTGTTGGTGTTGGTGTTGGTGTTGGTGTTGGTGTTGGTGTTGGTGTTGGTGTTGGTGTTGGTGTTGGTGTTGGTGTTGGTGTTGGTGTTGGTGTTGGTGTTGGTGTTGGTGTTGGTGTTGGTGTTGGTGTTGGTGTTGGATTTGGAGTTGGTGCTTTTCTTTTAGCTTCTTTTTTTGCTTCCCCATTGGTTGTGCTCTATGCTCTATATGCGTCACATTAGGCGGTTCCCTGAGGGTCTTTGACACGCCGTTCATTTTTTTTTTATTTTTGTCATATGCCCAAAGACCTCACCTTCGTTTTCTTTCCTTAAAATTTATCGTTGCACGAGTAGTCACAGAGTTAAAAATCCATGCAACGTTTTTTCATTGCTGTAACATTTTTACTGCATTATGTGATTGCATCCCTGAAATCATGACAACAAGAATTTTTTTTTGTAATTTAGTTGTGAGGCGTAATAACACATCCCTACTGTCGTAAAACAAAATTTACCGGAGCACTCCTCCTGAGTGAGTAATAATTTCATGCAACGATATTACATTTCTGTTACATAAGCTGCTATATCCACGATCTGACGACGCCGGTTTTTTTTTTATTTTTGTCGTAAAGCCATGTATAAAACCTTCATCTTCCTTTTTAAACTTTTATCGTATGTTATATACTCATTGAGTAAAAATTCAATGCAACGCCGCTGCATGAATGTTGCGTTATCAATCTTTGAGCGGCTCTCTCAGCGTCCCCATGGCGACAGAAATTTTTTGTCTAATTTTGTTGTGAGGGCTTATAGTAGGCCTTTATTGGCGTATCGTATTTGTAATCCTGGCACTAATACTCAGCGAGTAATAATTCCATGTAACAAAGTTTCAGTTGTGTTGCTTAAACAGTTCCCCCTGCGACTTGATGATGTTTTGAATTTTTGTTTTGTTTTCATAATAAAGTCAAAGAATTAACCTTTACGGTCATACCATTTTTTTAATCATAGCTCTTATATTCAGCGAGTAACAATTCAATGCAACGCAGATGAATTTTTAAAAAATTAATTTTTCAACTTTTTTGAAAACTTGATCTGTACAACGTAACTTCGTCACGTCAAAAACAGTTTTCTTGAGTTCAAAAGAGTACTGGTATGAGAAGGTTCATATTTCTAGTTGATCTACAGAATTGAAGTTTTTCAAATAAGTCATTAGGGGCTTCTGCATAAATAAAATTATGTAAAATTTGTTTTTAACATCCATGTAATTCAAAATATTAAAACTAAGAACTTGATTACATTAGTGACTTATGCGTTCGTACTTCATTAAACCATATATGTAGCTTAGTCTCAGGCCTCAGTTATTTTATAATTAAAGTCAGTGCACCTTTTGGCTTGAATCAAAATGGCATGAGTTGAATAATTGGTTTATTCATAAGGTTCGCTGTAATGAAGGCAACAACACTTTCACAGTAGCATGACTTAAACAATTAATGTTAAGTATACGCCATGATGACCCAAACAAAGATATATATGAAATATTTCGCCGTCTTGCAAAGGAAAACTTTATTTAAAAATTTATATTTGGATTTTGAACGATCAGATATAAGCTAAAGATAGTTTTCAGACAGAGAATTAGATTCATATTCGCATAGCATACATTCCTAACTTTAGATTATACTAAACTTATTAAAACAGAAGTTATTGAGAAAATTCCAGATCATCAAAAAAGATATGGTTTAACAGATCGATTCTGCGCGTTACCGGTAACAGCAATATTGTTACCAAAACTCGTAACCGGTCTTATAAATCGGTATTCTGTGCACTCGGTAACGCTGTCAAATGTCGTAAACTCACCTTATAGAAATGAAGCTCGCTCTTTTGTGTGGTGAAATATAAACAATGGAAAGTGAGAAGTAAATATATAGAATTAATTGCATTGTGTTAACTTTTAATGTAATATTTGTTTTTCTTGGCAGGAAATATGCACGCACTACGCCAGCGCAGCTGCGGTGTTATGTATATTTAATTTATGTATTAATTTTATGTAAATTAATAAATATTACACAGTGAATTGCTATAAATTTTTATCATTGAAAAGTGCTGAAGAAGCAGCAACAGTGAATTTAACATTGTTTTTTATTTTAATTTGCTCCGATTTCAATTTGAGGATTTAAAAATTAGATTAATTACTCAAAATGCGAGCTATTTTTTGTAATGCAAGCTAAAAAATGTCTTCTGTTTTGCTTGTTACCACCTAAAGAGATGGTAACAATATTCACCGGTAACGCTTGGTCGCTGAATACCAACATAGTGTTCAAGTTACTAAAAGGTGAATTTTTACGGTAACAAGATTAATGTTACCGTGACAGAATTGATCTGTAAATAAGAACATTTTTATTCTGAGGAATAAAATAATAATATTATCGGTACAGATTCTATCAAGCCAATCACAATTTAAAAATTAAATCGATAATTTTATAACTCGCCCCAAAGTTGAATTATTAAATTACTGACACTGACATACCACGCACTTTTATTGACGCATAAAAGTTTCTACCAGCCATGAAAAGATTGCTTGTTTGGCATTTTTCTCACGACTTCTGAACTGAAACGACCGCACTGACCCCTGAACCCTTAGTTGACTTTTCACTTAACCACCTTTTGATACCGCAGTGCTAACCACAAAATTGTGGCTCCAAAAACTCGACCAGTTTTAATTGGAAGAATTTTCAGTGGGTTTTATTTTTTCTTTTTTAATTTTTTTACTTATTTTCATTTACGCTTTGGTTTTCACTTCGAGTTGTTATTGTTTGTAATGTGGTTGTTGTTGTTGTTTTGTTGTTGTTGTTGTTGTTGTTGTTGTTGTTGTTGTTGTTGTTGTTGTTGTTGTTGCACACAAAAGTGAAAGCAGTCAAAGTGAAAAGAGCAAAAAAGCATGAAAACATAGACGAAAATTGGTGAAAAGCCGCAAAAATAACAAAAAAAAAAAGAAAAAAAAATATGAAAAGAAGAACACAACAACAACAGGAAACAGCTTGCTTGGCCACCTAAGTTAGGTTCAATGCGCTGCAGGACATATGCAGGCAAACATAAAAAAGGCAATAACAACAAGAGCAACAGCAACGATGATGATGACGCTGGCGAGTGCTACGAAAAATGAATGAAACATTAAGATAAGCAGTACGTGTTTTGTTGTTGTTATTATTATTATTGTTTTTGTTTTTGTTGTTGTTTATTTCGTTGTGCAGCAGCCAAACCAGTTAGCTGGCTTTACACTTCACTGTCTTTGCGTCCTTGCGGGCTTGCTTGCTTGCTTGGTTGCTTTTGCACCACTTTGCCGTTTGTGCCTGAAAGTATGCTACGAAAAATATCAACATCAGCAGCATATCAGATATTTACGTAAATTGCTCGTAAATGTTAAATACCTTAGGGAGCTATCATTGCCTTTAGAGGGGCGTCGTCTCGCAGGTGGGTGTGGCATTTTGTGTTTTCTCTGATTTGAGCTGATTTCTTGTTGTTGCTGCTGTACTGTCTTGTTTTATTTTTTTTTTTTTTTTTTTATATTATTTTCATCATTTCGCTGCTAAGAATTTCCCAAAGAAAATTGCTAACGTTATCAACATTTTTGCCTCTTTTATAATCTTCATTATTTTTATTGGATGCCTGGGCTTGTGTGAGTGCTTGTTATTTTATTTTTTTTTTATATTTTGTTTTTTGTTTTTTTTTTAAATGTTTTTCTTCTTTACTCTTGGTGAAAGCAATCTTGTTGATAGTTCTTTGGAGTAACAAAAGCTACCAAGATTGAGTTGGTCTTAGTTTTTATTGAGTGGCTTTTAAGGCCGACTTTTTTTTGTAATATTAGAATGCATTAAAAAATATGCGAAAAATAAGCAAATTTAAGTGTATTGTTAGGCTGTTGTTTTTGTTGTTGTTATTGTCATAAGTGCACACATGTTAGCAACAAAAGGCAAAGAAAAAAGTAATCTACAAACATGCAGCTAAAACTAAGCACACATTTACTCTCACACACACATACATAGACAAATATAGACATTTATGTTGTTTTAGTGTCGTATTTTATTTGGCTATTTGTTTTTATGCACACACATACACACAAATGTTTGCGCTTGTTTGCATGTGTGCTTGTGCAAGCGTTCAATTAAGCTTTATTTATGTTGTTACAATTATTTTTAACTATTTTTTATTTAATACATTTTATGTTTGCTGTATTGTTGTTGTTGTTGTTGTTGTTGTTGTTGTTGTTGCTCTTTTTCTGTTCGTACTATTTGTAGTTGCTATTCGTTATTTGTTTGCTGTCATTGCCTTTGTTGTATTTATTGTTGTCATCATTGCGCTCACATTATTTTTAGCCTCAAGCCTCCTTGCATTTTGGCAGGCATTTATTTTCATTGTTGTAGCCTTTTATTTAGTTAGCTCTATAGCTAACAATTTTTGTTTGCTAGCTTGTTTCCTGCTGGGTTTTTTTTTGGTTTGTTTTTATTATTATTTTTTTTTTTTTTTTTTTTTTTTTTTGACAGCATTATTTTTGCTGCACTCAGTGTTCAGTTTGCTTTATTGGCTATTATTTATTAATGCTTGCATTACATTTGCTTGTTTTGACTAAATAGCTTTGATTGCTCTCTGTTTTTTGGGCGGTGACAAAATTTCAAGCTAAATTGGCACAAATAATCCTTTAATTGGGGCTATTTGCATTTTAAAGTTTTCGAGTTTTTTCGGGCATCGAATGTTTTTATGTTAAAAACATATTTTTTTTTAATGGAGCTCTTCAATAATTTAGGAGTTATACAAGGTAGCTGCAAATATCTGAGTGATTTCCATTAGTTATTGTCCCATACAACAAACCCATCACAATTGACCGAGAACCGGACCTACATGCTTAACGCCGACTCCGAACGGCGATGAACGGAATGTTCTCGTTCTCAAGAAGCTTTACATGGCAATTTGATTACTCTCTGAGGTTTGCCATTGTCTGCAGAGAGGTGGCGGCCGTACAGAAAAATTATTTTATTTCAAATAATTTTCTGTCGCTGCTGGGGTTCGAACCTGGGTCTCCAAAGTTCGTTGACATAGCGGCCACGCACTTTAACCAACTACGCCACGGACGCCACAACGTGTGTACAAACTTAATAACACGCACAACACAATTGATCATAAGAAGCTAGGTCAAAGTCCTTTCAAGGGCTGAAATGGCCAGTTATTTATTTTTTTTTTATTTTACAACAAACCCATCAAGAAATGCTTTTGGGTTAACTCAAATAAGCAATTTTTTCAAAGTCAAAGTTAACCCTTTGACAACCACTGGGTCACTGGTGACCCTTTTACCTTCGAATTTTTCATGAAAAAACTATGCAATCGATGTTTTTTTGCAAGGTATCATTCAAAAGGGAATGAATGTGGCTTTTAGAAAGTACTTCATTTTCAAGGGTACATTCATCATTTTACAAACCAGATCATTCCAAAGTCAAAAAAATCTTTACTTTTTCTCACCCTTCTTCTTGCTGTAATATTTTGCGGATGGGAAAAGCTACAGGTAGAAAATTTTAGCAACTTTCCACTTTCTAAATAAAAAAAAAGACATAGAAGAAACAGCAGTTTCGACTATGTCGTAACACAAGACGTAGAATTATTCAATTCGCTTTTGATGATATCTTTTTTAAAAAATATTTAGCAAGAATGGATAAATAAAGCTCCGCTGTTGCTTTTTTTTCGCTACCTAGTACGCTGTAGAGTCGAAAAATTTGTTCAATGCTAGCAAGTTCAACAACCCATGTGGAGAGTTGAAATGTCCAAATTTCGCTGTCGATTATATGCCCGGATATTTAATTGGCTGCTTAATTTAATTGGCTTTATAAGGCACCTATTCCTTCCGACCATTCCATAGGGGGGCTACCATACAAATTTTATGGTTTTTGTATATTTATTCCATACACCTGAGCATATGCCCTTTAAGAGAGTGCCGGAGAGAGTTAATATGTATGATATACCCCCATTATTTTTGCAAAAGGAACATTTTTTCGTTTGACACCTATTCTCTCCGACCACTCCTTAGGGGAGCTCCCATACTAATATTATGATTTTTGTATATTTATTCCATACACCTGAGCATATGACCTTTAAGAAAGTGCCGGAGAGAGTTAATATGTATGACCGGCCCCCATTACTTTTGCAAAAGAAACATTTTTGACTTTGACACCTATTCTCTCCGACCACTCCTTAAGGGGGCTTCCATACAAATTTTATGGTTTTTGTATATTTATTCCATACACATGAGCATATGACCTTTAAGAGAGTGCCGGAGAGAGTTAATATGTATGACCGACCCCCTTTTTTTTTGTAAAAGAAAAATTTTTCCCTTGGGGACCTATATCCTCTGACCACTCCTTACATGGGCTCCCATACAAAAACTCAAAAGGGGCATATTAATTTTGTCACTCTGTTTATAACGCCCATAAGGAGGCGTAGGTATAGAAGAGTATATGTATATTCTTGATCAGCATCACCACCCAAGTCGATCTAGTCGTATCCCCCTGTCCGTCCGTCCGTTCGTGTACCAAATTGAGTAGAGTCGAGTTGCAAAACATGTCCCGGAACTATATAGTTCCGCAGTCCCATTTGATTGAATGAAACTCATGCAACTCATATGCAGCAAATACAAGAACCATGCGCAAAACAAACGGAAACATCTAATGTTGGCTTTATATTTCATGTAATTGTGTAAAATTTATATAAGTTAGAGAGTTCAAACATGAATTTTTCTTCCAGTGATGATCAAGCAGACCAATAAGTTCTAACATCATTATTGTACGATCAGTACTTTAGGCACACCAAAGGCTCAAAGTGTGACCTAAAAACGCTATCAACCGCCGCTTGATTACTATCAACCGCCGTTTGATTACTATCAACCACCCTACTAACCTTCGAGAATGACGTATTCTACGTAAAAAAAAAAAAAAATCAATTGTGCCTTGAGAGAATACAGGGAGCTGTTTAATGTAATTTAAATGCACCATTGTTGCATAGATATTGCATGATGCTAAGGGAAAACAAAAGGAAAAGTAAAGAAAAAAAAAATTAAAAAAAAAGGAAATATAGTAGAACAAGGATCCAAATTCAAATAAGAATTAGAATAAAGATTAGAAAAAACACATAGACAAGGATTTGTGCAGCGATCAAGACAAAAAGATGTAAGCTTAAGGACAAGGTTTTGGACAAAGGTTAGGACAAGAATTCAGATAAGAACTTAGACATGGAGTTACACAAGTGAATAAACAAGGACGCAGAAAAGGAATCAGTCAAAGATTGGGACTAGAATTTTGATCGCGCAACAGGAACAAAGACTGGAACAAGGATTGATACAAGAATCGAGACAGGGATTAAGAAATAGATTCGCACTGATTTGAAAAAATTGACACAAGGATTATGAAATAGATTCGTATTGGGACTAGGACAAGTATTTAGACATGAATTTAAACCTTAATTTGGATCAGGATAGGAACTAGCATTTAGACAAATATAAGGTTATATATAAGAATTCGGATAAGTATGGGCAAGTTGGGGGACATGGGGACAAGTGTTAGGAATGGCGAAAGCATGTGGATAAGATTAAGGACAAGGATAAAGATAAGTTGTCATGTTTAGGCCTATGGGTGTGTTCATGACATAGCCATCTATATCCTTATTCTTTTAATAGTCCATTTGCTAAAATTACAACGCATAATTTTCTAACCTTACCCCGAAATCTCCCCCTTGGCTACGGGCTTGTATCGATATAATCAATAATAAAACAATTTTTATAATGGAAAAACAGACAGTTTTCAATGACATTTTGACTATCGACCTCAAGACATCATTGTTGCTTATTGTCCATGACAATAATTTTTCGAATAAAATTCGATTTATCATCTCCATTCTAGCTTAAACTCACCCGTTTACGTACTCCGTCTCCTCTTGCGAAGCTCAGCTAAATTAAAAGCAAAATAAGCTTTTCTGCAATAAAATAAAATAAATTTCCTTAAGCTTTGCTCATTATCCTGCAAGCATGAATTGCTTTAAGAGCGAAAAAAGTGCCACAATCACCAAAAATAATTCGTTGAATACTAATAAAGTTTTTTTTTTTTCTTTTTTGCTAACTCTTGGCTACACGCTAGACACATTATCTCTATCAAGAATGACCACAACATTAGATATCCTTTCTTTTGCTGCTTCCTCATGGTTGGCTTACAATAACAATAACCGCACACAATGTAAGAACAAGAACAAGAAAGGACAAAAAAAAAACAGAAATGGCCTGCAATCGAAAATGGACCTCATCAGCAGAGGCAGGAAGGAGCAGCAGCAGCAGCAGAACGATTCATCGTAATAGACGCAGCCACCTACTTACAGCTGCTTCTGCTTTTCCCTCCTGCAGCTACGTAAACAAAAATTGCAACGTAATCTCTGTTGGAATAGTTTCGAAGGATATTTCGGATTCCCACATGTAGGATATGCTTAAGAAAAATTGAATGCGTCATCAATTTGCTTTAAGTAGGTTTCATGTAGGAAATTTTAGCCAGGCAGAGCAGCAGGAAAAAAAAAAACAAAAAAAAAAAAAACACACGCCAACAACAGTAAAAACAAGCACTAAAACAACAACAGCGGCAACAGCAACAACAACCAACGACAACTACAAACAACAAACTTAAAATGGAAAGTGAGCTCAATATCAGTTTGAGGATATTTTTAGGAAATAGGACATCATGTTATTTTGTGGTTTCATTTCTGTGCAGCTCATATGTATGCGTATTTAAGTGTACGTGAGCAAGTGAGTGAGTGAGCGAGTGAGTGAGTGAATGACTGACTAAAAGTGTGAGTGTGTGTGATTGTTTAGATGTTTGTTGCTGCTTTGTCTGACGTGTGTGTGTGAGTGTGTATATATGTAAAATAACGACAACAACAAGTTGTAGTTTTTGCCACTGCTGTTGATGTAGTTGTTGTTTCTGCTGTTGTTCGAATTTGCTGCTACATTGTATTCAGGCTCAGTAACGTTGAACAAATGTGGTTTTTGTGGATTTTCGATCTTATTTTACTTAGGTTTGTGTTTGTTTTTTTTTTTTTTAACCGCCCCCACTAGAAATTTTTTCTGTGAATACTTGTGTTTTTCTATTTTTTCTGTTGTTGTTTTTGTTGTTGTTAACCTATGTTGAGGTTATGAAAAGGATATACATACTTAAATAAAGCGCCTGTTGTATGGCATCATGCACGCTTGGCTGTATGTTGGTTAAGTGTGTGTGTGTGTGTGCCTGTGTGCTTGCTTGTTTGCATGGATGTATTTGCATGTGTTTAAGTATAAAATTATGTATATATACATATATACATATACGCTTCAGGCTCTATATGTAGATTTGTGGCTTTTTTATGGAAATTGAATTATATTGATTATCCTTGCAGTTATTTTTGTAGCGCTATGATTTTTTTTCTGTTTTTTCTATTTTTTTTTTTGTTTTTTTTGCGTGTTTATGTTCTGATTTAAAATGAGTATTTAAATGTGATTTAAAATCAAAATAGCAAAAAAAAAAACAAAAACTATGAGAGTGAATATATAATTAGAGCTCGTGCTGACGTCAAAGCGTTTGGTTAAGGTTTTTATGATTTCCCAGCCTGTTATGATTTCTAGGAATTCTATAAGTGAGTGGTGAATATATAAAGTTTGGTAGTTGTATCGAAGGCCAATCTCACTCATAACTTTAATACCTTGTCCTAATTTTTTCCCCGCTTGATTATGTCGGATGATATTTACCATCGTTTTAATTTTTAAGACCACAACCTATATGTGCAGAAATTTAGACTGTAATATTGCAATCGTGCGCATATTTTTGGTCATATATGGAAAAAACTAAGTAAAAAAAAGTTAGTTGTAAGGACTCACCCGTAGATTTTGACGTGACGGTGTTTTTTTTTTTGTTGTTGTTGATGTTGATGATGTTGATGTTGATGTTGATGTTGATGTTGATGTTGATGTTGATGTTGATGTTGATGTTGATGTTGATGTTGATGTTGATGTTGATGTTGATGTTGATGTTGATGTTGATGTTGATGTTGATGTTGATGTCGATGTTGATGTTGATGTTGATGTTGATGTTGATGTTGATGTTGATGTTGATGTTGATGTTGATGTTGATGTTGATGTTGATGTTGATGTTGATGTTGATGTTGATGTTGATGTTGATGTTGATGTTGATGTTGATGTTGATGTTGATGTTGATGTTGATGTTGATGTTGATGTTGATGTTGATGTAGATGTTGATGTTGATGTTGATGTTGATGTTGATGTTGATGTTGATGTTGATGTTGATGTTGATGTTGATGTTGATGTTGATGTTGATGTTGATGTTGATGTTGATGTTGATGTTGATGTTGATGTTGATGTTGATGTTGATGTTGATGTTGATGTTGATGTTGATGTTGATGTTGATGTTGATGTAGATGTTGATGTTGATGTTGATGTTGATGTTGATGTTGATGTTGATGTTGATGTTGATGTTGATGTTGATGTTGTTGTTGATGTTGATGTTTTTTTTTTTTTTTTTTGTTTTTTAACGAGGAGTAAAAGCATCGAAAGCCTTAGTCAGTACGAGACTTTAACCCGCTAAATATCTCCTCGGTCGAACGGTTGGATCCTCCAGGAACCACCGTTAGGTATTTCGTCTGGAGGACGTCAGAGCATTACCTACTCAATCGTCAGTTATTGATCATCAGATCGTCGGTCCGGTTGTCAGTCATCAGTAAAGAGGGGACTGCCGTTGCGCCTGCGTTGCGTAGGTTCGTGCGCTCGGTGTTTCGTACCCGTTTAATTCGGCGAAGCTCAATCATAATTTTTGCAGCTGCTGCCTGAAACGCTTCCCATTTCTGTAGTGTGTCGCACATTTGATTCACAATATTCCCTAAGGTAGGAACCACACCAAAAGCTTCCGCTATTTTAGCTCGTTCTACGATGAAGCGCGGACAACTGAATAAAATATGCCCAGCATCTTCAATCTCCTCAGGATAGTTTGTGCAGAACGGGTCGTCTTCATGTTTAAAACGGTGAAGGTACTGCTTGAAGTAGCCATGTCCGCTAATAAGCTGTGTGACGTAGTAATCCACTTCACCATGTTTGCGGCTAGCCCATTTGTCCATATCAGGGATAAGAGCAAATGTCAATCTCCCATTTTGTGATTGCTCCCAGCGACGTTGCCAAGACTCGATAGTGCTCCGTCTCTCGTCAGCCTTTGATGAGTTTGCGGCAGCTTGAAAGGAGCGCTGAAGTTCGCACGCCAGTATGTCTATCGGCGGCATTGCCGCTATCACTCTGATTGCTTCGTCTGATACCGTGCGAAATGCGCTAGCAACCCTCAATGCACTAAGGCGATTTGTGGCCCGAATACCGAGAGAGCGCAAGTATGGTAGTGAGGTTATGATATGCTCTTCTGCTCTAAGGGTAATGCTTTCGCGTACTTTACGAGAGCTAAGAAGAACCACCTCAGTTTTTTGCGCTGCCAACTCTAGATCAACACTTCGCAGCCACGTTGTTACTTTGGATATCGCTTCGCTGCATGATGCTTCAAGCGTATGAAGATGTTTTGCCACAGATACCAACGCAATGTCATCCGCGTAGCTGATTAAAGTGGTATTCGCAGGGAGATCAATGCCACAGTTGGCCCCAGCACTGAGCCTTGTGGAACACCTCTAGAGACTTTGTAACGTTTTACACCATCGACAGTGTCGTAAAGTAGCCATCTGTCTTGGAGATAATTGGCGATAATTCGCTGTAGATACCCTGGTGTGCCGAACCTGCCTAGAGCTTGCAGTATTGATGTTGATGTTGATGTTGATGTTGATGTTGATGTTGATGTTGATATTGATGTTGATGTTAATGTTGATGTTAATGTTGATGTTGATGATGATGTTGATGTTGATGTTGATGTTGATGTTGATGTTGATGTTGATGTTGATGTTGATGTTGATGTTGATGTTGATGTTGATGTTGATGTTGATGTTGATGTTGATGTTGATGTTGATGTTGATGTTGATGTTGATGTTGATGTTGATGTTGATGTTGATGTTGATGTTGATGTTGATGTTGATGTTGATGTTGATGTTGATGTTGATGTTGATGTTGATGTTGATGTTGATGTTGATGTTGATGTTGATGTTGATGTTGATGTTGATGTTGATGTTGATGTTGATGTTGATGTTGATGTTGATGTTGATGTTGATGTTGATGTTGATGTTGATGTTGATGTCGATGTTGATGTTGATGTTGATGTTGATGTTGATGTTGATGTTGATGTTGATGTTGATGTTGATGTTGATGTTGATGTTGATGTTGATGTTGATGTTGGTGTTGATGTTGATGTTGATGTTAAAGTTGATGTTGATGTTGATGTTGATGTTGATGTTGATGTTGATGTTAAAGTTGATGTTGATGTTGATGTTGATGTTGATGTTGATGTTGATGTTGATGTTGATGTTGATGTTGATGTTGATGTTGATGTTGGTGTTGATGTTGGTTTTGGTGTAAGTGTTGGTTTAAACTTTGCCTTAGCTGCATGCAATTAATCCAGCAAAAGTGATGCATACGCGTCACATTACGCGGCTCCCTAAGGGGCTTGATGGCGCCATCAATTTTTTTTTTATTTTGATCATGTGCCTGAAGACCTCACCTTCATTTTCATTCCTTAAAATTTACCATTACGACAGTAGTCACAGAGTTAAAATTCCATGCAACGGTTTTTCATGGTTGAAGCATTTTTACTTCATTATGTGGTTGCCACCCTGAAATCATGATGACAAGAATTTTTTTTTTAATTTAGTTGTGAGCCGTAAAAACACATCTATACTGCCGTAAAACAATATTTACCGCAGCACGTCTCCCGAGTGCGTAAAAATTCCATGCAACGATATTAAATTTTTGTTACATATGTTGCTTATTCACGACCTGGTGACCTCAGAATTTTTTTTTTATTTTTGTCGTGAAGCCAAGTATAAATCCTTCATTTTCCTTTTTAAACATTTATCGTAGCTTATATACTCACCGAGTAACAATTCAATGCAACGCCGTGTTATGAATGTTGCATTGTCGATCTTTGAGCGGCGCTCTCTGTGTCTCCATGACCTCAGACATTTTTTGTCTAATTTTGCTGTGAGGACTTTATTGGCGTATCACATTTTTTATCCTTGCACCCATATTCAGCGAGTAATAATGCCATGTACCAAATTTTCAGTTTCGTTGCCTAAACAGCTCCAACCACGTCCTATTGATGTTCTGTCAATTTTTTGGAAAAGTGCGTGGTAGAACGTATCGTTGTCAAAAACTATGTATTGTGTAAAAAAAACGAACGATCCTTACAGTAGTCGCATATGATATGTAAAATCTGACACCTCACCTTGGTAATAAAAAAAACGAAATGGCCGTTTCAGTCCTTGAAAGGACTTCGACCGAGCTTCTTATGATCAATTTTGTTGTGCTTTTTGCGAAATGTTTGAACACAAATGAACGGCTTATGTTCTCAAGAAGCTTTTCATGGCAGTTTTTACTCTCTGAGGTTTGCCATTGTCTGCCTAATGTATATGCCGTGGACATTTTATTGAGGCACACCGTATGTGCCTCATGGCAGTTAACGTGTTAAAACAGATATCAATGTGATTTGTGTTTAAAACACATGTTTCTGGTTTGTGTAGCAGCTATTCGAGCCTAAAAGGCACTCTGTGAACAATGTTGGAAGCTCTGCAAGTAGTTGTGTCATATAGTAAATGGCGCTTGCTTCCCCGACATCCTGTTACGGATATCGGTCGCATTTCACGACATAGCTCCCACATGTTGGAAACGGATCGGTAAGATATTACATATCAAAAACTATGTTTGTCAGTTGTTTTGAGTTCACCTAAATTAGTTTAATATTAAACCGAACATAAGCAATGCATGAGAAATTTAGATGAATTAAAATAAGTTACCTTGCAAAGTAAAATTGAAAGTTCCTTATTTATTTCAATGACAATTTGTCAATTTTCAAATCAAAAAATTAAAATATGTCGAATATGCAATTTTTCCCCTTTTGCCACACAAAATTAAATAAATAAACAAGTTTAAATTGAATTAAATGATTTGAATAAATCAAACAAATTAATTAAGTCAAATATATATAAAAAAAAACACAAAAATGTTATAATTAAGCTTGAAGTTGTTAATCCTTTGAGTGTCGACATCATCACCAACATCATAAATTAGCACTCGTTTGGCGCTTAACAAGGACCTGCTCATGAGCAAAGTAGACCAAAACAATAAATATGAGCAAAATTAAATTAAAAAGCTATTTGACAGCACACAGCAGGATTTTTGAGTGTATGTATGTGTGTATGAAATCTGTCAACCTTATTATATATGTATGTAAGTGTGTGTGTGTGCTTGTGTGCACTTGAGAGTGAGTGCAGCTAACAAGCCAAAAAGTCTAACCATAATTTATAAAAATATTTACCAACTCGTTACACTGTGTAGTCACCATGAATTTCACATACATACAGACAAAACATACAGACTCACTCACACACTTATAGACCACACTAAATTAGCTAACAACAACTTGTGAAGTGCTCTGCTAGGAGCGAAAAACGTAGTAGTTATAATAGTAGTAATATAAGTACTCAACTCCTCAAGAATAGAAACGCTAGGAGGAGGAGTAGGACGAGTAGGTAAAGAAGTTGAAGCAGGTTGCCTATATTGTGGGTGTTGTGGAAGCAGCAACGCAAGTAAAACTTTATCAAGTATTTCAAAGAAACGCACTTACACACATGCACAAAACGTGTTTATTTATGCGTGCTTGTGTGTGTGTGTGTGTGAGAAAACTTTGCATAAACTTTTATTCTTTTATCTTCATATCTCCCTCTCCCACTATTTTTTTGCAACCATTTTTATTTATTAAGAAGCTACTAACTTTTCTTCGTTTTCAGCTGTACTGCTTCATCGTCTGATTCTTCTTCTCCTTTTTTTTTTACTACTATTTTTTTCTGCTGGTTTATAACTTTGCTTTTACTTTTTGTTGTTCTTTTCTTTTAGGATTTTTATTTCTTTGCTATAACTTTTATTAAACTTTTTGC
The DNA here is from genome assembly GCA_943735915.1 of Pherbina coryleti. NCBI lineage: Eukaryota > Metazoa > Arthropoda > Insecta > Diptera > Sciomyzidae > Pherbina > Pherbina coryleti. The sequence continues at coordinate 147,927,639 of OX030950.1, read as the reverse complement.
TGTTGTTTGTTGTTGTTGTTGCTACTATTGTTGTTGTATATTAGATTGGCATGGAAAATTGGTCGTAATTCTTATTCAACTTCAGTGTTGCTTTTTTTTCGCCGCTATGCAACAAAGTTTTTCACAACAAAATCAACAACAACAACAACAACAACAACAACACCAACAAAGCAACAATAGCACAAACCAAACGAATGCAGGACGACAATAAATGTTGGCGAAAAAGTCAGACAGTGTAAAGAAACTACATAATAAAAAATAGCAATAGTAAAGCGTGAAAAATGCTGCTGCGAATATATTACAATAAAATGTGGGCAAAACTATAGGAAGCGCGTGCAAAATTGAGGCCAAAGGAACACCAAGAAGAAGTCGAAGAGATATAATATATATATGTTTATATATGGTAGCATAGTTAACAGCAACATAAGAAAAGTGAAAAAAGAAAAATTCTATTAGTTGCAGAAAAGTTGGCGCAAAAATTGGTTTAGCGTCGTCGTAGTCGATGTAAGCGCTGTGAATATTTAGTGCCCTTAAACGTTTCTGCCCATGTATAAGCAGAATTTTTTAACTTTTACTATTTTGGCTTTTTAGGGTAAATTCTTCAATTCAAGGAAAAACTAAAAGAATAAGTTTTTATTGAGATATACATATGTAGAAAACTGCTTTGCTTCAATCAAAAAACTGTTTTGCTTCAAAAAATTTTGGATCAATCATTGTGTGAATATGAAAAAATGTGTTTGAGTGCAACTAACAGTGCACTCTCGATAACGTGAACTAATTAAAGCCAAGAGAGATCATGTTTGCGAAATATTCAAGCTTGCTAATGCAAAAATTTGTTGCAAACGGTATACTTTTTAGCATCATTTCGGCCTATTTATGCAATATGTCTAGGTTGAAACTTACTGTTATGAGGAAACCTAAGAAAGATTTATTTAAAAACTTCAATTCAAATAAAAGATAATAAAAACTCCATCAAAAAATCAAAGAAACATTTTAATGTATATAATATAAATGTCGCAACGCCCGCTGTAACCGCCCAACTATGTTATACATATAAAAGGTAAAGGAACGTGTGTCTGATGACTATAGACTCCAACACTACTGCACGCAAAGAAATTTTTCCTAACTACACTTCGTTTGCGAGTTGTATTTACTGCAAACGAATATTCAGTTTTCAACAACATAAAAATATATCGTAGATATGTATACCGCAAGCTGTATATCGGTCATTATTATTTATTAAATTACTTGAAAACAAGTTTTTCGAGCTCTAGGCCAAGCATGTTGTCAACAAGACAACATGAAGAACAAAGAAGGCAACAACCAACAACAACAACAACGGCTCTGTATATAGAGCAAATCACACAGCTTGACTATACAAACTGTTTTATTGGCCGCTACACCAACTCATCAGTAGCCTTTGTATGACTTTACACTGTGATCCACTCAAGCTACTTAGGTTCTACATATACTGCCAATATGCCGAGAAAGTTACCCGATAAAAAATGTTAAGATAAATGATTGGTCCGGGTAACTTTCTCGGCATATTGGCAGTATATGTAGAACCTAAGTAGCTTGAGTGGATCACAGTGTAAAGTCATACAAAGGCTAATGATGAGTTGGTGTAGCGGCCAATGGAACAGTCTGTATAGTCAAGCTGTGTGATTTGCTCTATATACAGAGCCGTTGTTGTTGTTGTTGGTTGTTGCCTTCTTTGTTCTTCATGTTGTCTTGTTGGCAACATGCTTGGCCTAGAGCTCGAAAAACTTGTTTTCAATATAAATAATAAGAGGCCGTATAGAAATATTAATATTAAAAATTAAATTAATTACACGGTGTTACAAAATGAAAACAAATCAAAAAACTTGCCTCGAGACATAGAAGAGGTAGTAGGCCTGGTTGAACATAAGATAACTGCATACTTAGTTTTTTGAATATACCCTCAAAATCTGGATTTGTGGTCAAAAAACCGATTTTAGGTAGGTGCATGTATAGTTTGTTATGTAACTCCGTTATATCTAGCTCAATTTTAAAAATTTAAACATTGATAAAAAGAAGAAAAATATACCCTTAATGTAATACATAGACCTTTTTTTTACAAAAAGAATTGACAAAGTTACAGGTAAAATCATTTGAAAATTTCTCATTTTTTTTTAATTTTTTCAACTTCAACAACGTTTTGTTAACAAATTTTGTTTTGTGGTACTATTAGTTTTAGCAGGATTCTGAAAGCCTGTTAAATTTTGCGTTCAACAAGCTATCATTTACTTCAATTGGCTGAAATACAAAAGCACTATCGAATTTTTAGTATTCGTAAAAAAATACAAAAAAATGTTTTTTTTTTTTTTTAAATGTTTTTTTGAGCTTTTTCGTTTATATATATTATCATAAAGCTGGTGTATTGCCCGGATGTGACGGAACTGTTTGCAGTTTTTAACCACAAACACGCTCCGAATGAATGGCGTTTGTTTATTGAGGGATCTTGCAAGAGTATGATTTATTTAAAAACTTTTTGTGTGATTTTTGATATGTTAAATTCTGATATATGTATGTCGCCGACTTAAAGGCTCTAACAATACTGTTTGGAATGCAAGGTGGATATACCAAGTATCCTTGCATTATTTGCGAATGGGATAGTCGAATGGGATAATAAATATAATCAAAAGGAGTATCCACTGCGTGCTTAATTTCAAGTTGTCAAAAAATATGTTTTGAATACCCCACTGGTGCGACCTGAAGATGTAATCCTACCGCGGCCTCGGTAGTAGAGTTGGTAGCGTGCTCGACTGCCACCCCAGAGGTCCCGTGTTCGATTCCTGGCCAGGCCATGGTCCTTCGCTTTTAACCTTTCTTAATTTTCTATCCTCATTTCTAATTAACTGAAATTAAAAATTCATCAATATTTACGACATGAAGTTGTAGTTGATGGTAGAGAAGTTTGTGGATGAGATTGACTTATAACTTGAATTGACTGAGGTAAAGGCATAACACTTGCGTTTGATTCAAATTCATATCTTTATTTGGCTTTCCACCACGCTTAGAACATCCTACACGTGTTTCACTTGATTGCCCTTTCCTTCCCACTAATCTATCATCCCATTTTCGAACCAAGGCAGACTTGACTGAATAGGTATTCCACCTCGAACCAACTTCAGACTTGACTGAATAGGTATTCCACCTGAAATCCTTGGTTCAAAGCTAAAAAAAAAAAATCTGATTGCAGCGTTTCCTAGGTTAAGTGAGGCCAAAATCAAAGAAAGTATCCTGCACGTTCAAATCTTTTATAAAAGTTATTTATTCATTTCGGTTATTCTAAGGTTTATTTGTGGGGCCACAAATTCAGAAAATTTTCTTGGACACTGATTTCGTTTCTAAATTAAATCCAGTTGAAAAAAAGAGCTTGGAATAGTTATATTTCGTTATGCATTTATTTCCTCGGCAAGAAGAAGAGTCGAAATTACTTAGATGTTGTAAATGAATTTTTAAGTGCCTACGAAGAAATGGGATGCAATATGTCCAATCGAAATACATTCCTTGCACTCCCATAAAAACTTTTTCCCGAATAGCCTTGGGCAGTTTAGTGATGAACAAGGAGAAAGGTTCCACCAGGAGATGGAAGCTATAGAAACCGGCTTTCAGGGAAAAAATTCTATAAACATACTGGTAGACTACTGCTGGTCCCTAAAACGTGAAATCGGATATAATATATATAAACGAAAAAGGTCAAATTAACATTTTGAGCAAAAAAAAAAAAAATTAAAATTTTTTGTATTTTATTACAAATACTAAAAATTCGATAGTGCATTTGAATTTCAGCCAATTGAAGTAAATGATAACTTGTTGAACGCAAAATTTAACAGGCGTTCAGAATCCTGCTAAAACTAATAGTGCCACAAAACAAAATTTGTTAACAAAACGTTGTTGAAGTTGAAAAAATTAAAAAAAATGAGAAATTTTCAAATGATTTTACCTGTAACTTTGTCAATTCTTTTTGTAAAAAAAAGGTCTATGTATTACATTAAGGGTATATTTTTCTTCTTTTATCAATGTTTAAATTTTTAAAATTGAGCTAGATATAACGGAGTTACATAACAAACTATACATGCACCTACCTAAAATCGGTTTTTTGACCACAAATCCAGATTTTGAGGGTATATTCAAAAAAATAAGTATGCAGTTATCTTATGTTCAACTAGACCTACAACCTCTACTATGTCTCGAGCCGAGTTTATTTTCACTGTTACACCGTGTTATTTTTCTCCTTATGTCCGTCCGTCTTCTTATGGATTGCACTTATCGCACCTTTTTGATATCTCCGTCCCCGTATTGTTACTTATATAGTACCAATTTGTCCAAAAAGTAACTCTAAACTACAAGTGATGTGTTAATACAACAAAGGGAAAAACCAACGCAGTTTTCAGTTGGGAACAACAAATTTTTCAATTGCTGCCATTTAAAAATCACTCGCACTCATTATAAACGAAATTAATTTTTTGCAACTAAATTACGCATTTCTCGCAACTGACTATTATTATGAAAACTTTTGAAACGTTTGCAAATAACGATTTGAAGCACGACAAACGAAGTTCGTTTGCGGCAAACCGATAAACGTTGTTTTTCTTTAAGGTATAATATACAGGGTTGCCCATATTCGACGGACCCATCTGGCAACGCCATAACTTTTGACAGAGATGTCAGATCGCTTAATGACATACCGCGTTTGAAGCGTCAGTCCAAGCAGATTTTTACCATGGAACAATACACGCCACGTGAGCGCTCTGAAGTAGTTGAAATTTACATTCAACAGAAGAAGTCAATTGTGAAAACTCAACGTGCTTTTAAAAACTTAAAAAATGTGAGAAGTGCGCCTTCTAAGAACACCATTAAGCGTTTATACGAAAAATTTTCGACTGGTGAGGCTCTTTCTAATCCGAAGAGGCCAAATAAAAGTCGACCAAGGCGATCGGCCGAGAATATCGCTGCCGTACGAGCCAGTGTTGAGAGGTCCCCAAGAACATCCCAAAAACGCCGTTCTCAGCAGTTGGGCATGGCTCGGTCCACTTTACAACGGATTATTCGCGTTGATTTGCATTTGTTCCCGTACAAAATTCAATTGACGCAAAGATTGTTGCCTGCGGACAAGCCTCGTCGATTGGAATGGGCCCAAAGAGTCATCGAAATGGCCGAAGATGACGAGCAATTTTGGAACAAAATTATCATGTCCGATGAAGCTCATTTCACATTGAATGGGACCGTAAATAAGCAAAATTGCCGTATTTACGCCACTGAAAATCCTCAGGAGATTCAAGAAGTACCTCTTCATGACGAAAAAGTCACAGTTTGGTGCGGCGTTAGTGCGAAAACGGTCATTGGGCCGTTTTTCTTCCAAAATGAAAATGGCCATGCTGTTACCATCAACCAGGAGCGTTATCGCGACATGATGACCAATTTTGTGATGCCAATTATTCGTCGAAAGCGTATGAGGCAGTTCTGGTTTCAACAAGACGGCGCTCCACCGCACACAAGTCGCATAACAATCGATTTTCTGAAGAATTTGTTTCCGGGCCGTTTGATGTCGAAAAGTGGTGATTTGGACTGGCCACCGCGTTCGCCCGATTTGATGCCGCCTGACTTCTTCTTGTGGGGATATTTGAAGTCAAAGGTTTACGTTAACAAGCCAAGGACCGTAGAAGAGCTCAAGGACAACATTCGTGAAGAAATAGCCGCTATTTCGGCCGAAATGTTGGCGAAAACGATGGAAAATGCTGCAAAAAACAATACGCCATCAACGCCAGAGGCGGCCATTTGAGAGATATCATATTCAAAAATTGATGTAAACAAATCTACTTGGAACAAATTAAATGATTAAGATTGCCAACCGCCAAATTTTTATTTTTTTCTTTGATTTTTTTAACAAAAACATGGGTCCGTCGAATATGGGCAACCCTGTACGTGTAGCAACCAAAAATAGGAGCTGTTTTCAAAAAAATTTGCAGAGATATTAGAAGTTATTATTTTTTTTAAATTTTTACAGGTTATTGTACATAAAAAATACATTATAAAAATATTTTTTTTTTTTAAAAACAGTTCTGTCTATTATATAGAGGGCGTTTAAAATGGCATTGAAAAAAGATATCCAAAACGGTTCGGAGGATATGGCCTTTCCCATGTATCGGACTCAAAAAACTCAAATGACATTTTAAAGCATAGACCTTATATTAAGCATCCCCCCTACGGAAGACCACCGGGGTTGTTTTTTTTAATTATGGCGGAAGTTGAAGTAAAAAGTTCGCACGCTTTTTTGTTTATATAAAAAAAACAAAAAAAAAAATAGATACTTGAATTTAGGGGGACAAAATAATTTAAATAATTTAAAGGACAAAATAACGAACAAAATGCAAAAAAATCATTGAAATTGAACCAATAGATTTCGAGTTATCTATCGAACCGTTTTAAAAAAATTAGTTTCGAGGAAATCGCGTTTAAAATTTTTTATTTGTTGCATGGAACTTAGAACGACAACCGTTATAACTTCTATTTTTTTTCTTAAATATCGATTTAAAAATGTGTATGTATATTAGACCGGTTCACATTTCAAAAATGTTAAAATACTTCGGTGCGCGTTCATTTTCCGAAAGTTCCATTCCTAATGAGAACAAAAATGCCTTAAGACCCAAAAAAATTTGAACTCTAGATATTGCTGAAATCGTTTAAAGGTCATTTTGGAGCTATTTACGACTTAGATCATATTTAGTAATATGTTGTCCAAGCCGAAACACATGTTGAATATATTGTGATGAAGAATAATTTACAATAATCTAAGCTATTTTCAATTTTTTTATTTTTTTAAAATATGCATCTGATATTTTTTGACGGAGCTTTGAACATGCAATTTAACTCCTTCGTCAAAATTATCTTATTTCCATATAAAATTTTTTTCTTATTTTGTTGCAGTGGCATTATGTTTGTAAAAAATAAATAAAATAAATAACTGGCCATTTCAGCCCTTGAAAGGACTTTGACCTAGCTTCTAATGATCAATTGTGTTGTGCGTGTTATTAAGTTTGTACACAATTGACCGAGAACCGGACCTACATGCTTAACGCCGACTCCGAACGGCGATGAACGGAATGTTCTCGTTCTCAAGAAGCTTTACATGGCATTTTGATTACTCTCTGAGGTTTGCCATTGTCTGCAGAGAGGTGGCGGCCGTACAGAAAAATTATTTTAATTCAAATAATTTTCTGTCGCTGCTGGGGTTCGAACCTGGGTCTCCAGGTTCTTTGACATAGCGGCCACGCACTTTAACCTACTACGCCACGGACGCATTATGTTTGTAATTTTGTATTTTTGCGCGGAGCTTAAGGTTTCTGGAAAATGGAAAGAATGGAAAATGGACGCGCGCCAAAGAAAAAAAGCCCCATAATATTCCTCATATATTTTTGAACTTGTCTAATGTATATTCTTAAAACTATAAAGAACACATTAAACAAACAAAATTTTTTTTTCGAAAAATTTACACGTATATTATACCTTAAAACCAAATTTTTTCAAAGTTATACTCGTACACACCAAAAAATTTGTACAGAATTTTTGCACCGATCGGTGTTCCAGGGAGTCCTACACCGTTTGGTGTTAAAAAACACCGTGTCAAAGTGCTATAAATTTATATCCGAAAGGGCATATTTTTTTACACCGATCGGTGTAAAAAAGTAAATATCAGATAAGATATTTATTTTGTACCCCTGTTAGATGTTTATTTAGAAGAGCAAAATTATGACTTTTTTTTTTTTAACACCGAACAGTGTAATTTAATAATCGCTTTTTACAATAAAAAAGACAAAAAGTTTTAATTCAATGAGTTTTTTATTAAATTTTTCCCGAAAACAATATTTTCGAGTATATAAATATTATACTCGCATAAATTATTTGAAGCAATACTTAACATATTTTCAAATTTATACATTTGTCTCACATACACTAAGGGAAAAAATATTTAATTTATCCAAAATCTTTTTTAATGTATCCAAAAAGCGAGTCATTTTTGCACCAATAACGCATTTGAATAAATCGACTACGTAAATATTTAAAATTTATTTGAATACTTTTTTAATTAAATTAAATATTTAGATATTTAAACAGAATTAATAAAAAATGTATTAAAGTTATGCACGAATTTTTTTAAAATATCTTTCAAATATTTACTATTTGAAAATAAACTATCGCATTTAAAGAAAATTTATATAAAAATATTGAATTTAAAAAAAACATATTTAAATTGAATATGTTATTAATGGTTTATGGTATTATTTTCTTCATATTGCGTTCATCAAATGCCATTGCCTGTATAATTTATTCTCGCTTCACTTTTTTCGTTCTCTAATTTTTGACAGTTGGTGCCCTAATATTCCACCAACTGTCAGACATAGTATAAAATAGAGAACGAAAAAGTAATGTCCAAAATATATGTAGGTAGAAGCAAATTATGCAGGTAAATGACAACCGGTCCAAGGTGTTCTTGAGAAAATACCAAGTTGTCACTCCACCCTACGTAATTTCATTTCTTTGCCAAACATGCATACTATATTACTCTTGCAACAATAACTAAATGAGAACTATAAGAACTGCAAATGCAAGAAATAAACTGCAGGAACAGAGTGCGATGCTGTTGCTGCTTGCTTGTATGGAATATGTTTGTACGTTTGTGGTATAAATAAAATTCAAATACGGGAAAAAAACGAGTTGTAAGGAAAACATTGGATTCATCCACGTAAATATTTGAATAAAATTTATACTCAGGCGTGGATAATGCTAATATGCGTTATTTCCCTTAGTGTAGTTATGAAACGAATTATTTTTTTAATTATTTGGTACAAAACAAAAACATCTCAAATTTTATTTCCACTTGCTTTCGAATTCCGCTCAAAAATGTTCACAAAAACTTCAACGGGATTTTCACAAAAACTGCACAAATTATTCAGTTAGCTAACGCACCAAAGTTGAATTTTTACTTTAATTATTTTTTTCTTAATTCAAGTTTTCACTTTCAGTCATAGAAACTTCAACTTTTAATTTGTTTGTCATTTCAATGTTGCTCTTCTTCTTTGCCTTTCTTATTTCACACCGATCAAATAAGTTAAGCATTTCAGCATTTCAGCATTTTAACTTTCTCGGTATATTGGCAGTATAAGTAAAACCCATGATACAATTACCAGGTAGTATTATTCGCTGAAAATCAGCTGTGGAAAAACTGTCAATATGGGCATATAGTGTCAAAATATAGCGAATAGATGGAAATAATGTTGCTTATTGTTTTATTTAAAATGAAAACATCGCGATTTTTATAACAATTTCTCATATTTTTGAAGTCAAAACTTCTTTTAGCGCGTTGAGCACTTTTTGGTAGAGGGTAAAACAATAGAATCGCGATATCATCATGTTGCTTACATCAAGAAGGAATTTGTTTCTATATGTTTCAAGCTTACATACATATATACATTTAAGAACTTGTGCGCTATGGTGGACACTATGGTATAATAATACAAGGCAGCATTGACAACTGCTTATTTTCTCTTCTACAAGAAAACATCTCCTGTCAAAAACAACTGTTTGTTCAAATGCATCTCCAGCTGCTGAAGTTGTTGTTTTTTCACTTCTACGTTTTTAACATTGTTTGTGTTTTCAATGCCCGATTGTGTGCGCTCTCTTTTTGAGTATATTTTTTGACAGGAGATAGTTTCCCAAGCAACTGTCAATGCTACCTTGTATTATTATACCATGGGTGGACACTGCCAACACCGTTGTACTTACTTTTATGTGTATTTCTAACTTTATTAACAATTCGTTGTTGTTGGTGGTGTTCTGTTGTTATTGTTGATGCAGCATACAAATAATTTTTAAAGTTTACAAATGGGAGTGTTAATAAAATAAAGATGAATACTTCAATTTAATTATTTCATTATATTTGTTTTATATATAAAAAAACAAAGCAAAACCTAAACAAAGATTTAATTTCGTCATTATTCATTTCATTCTTAATATTTTAAATGATTGGTTTAAATATAAAAAACATAAAAAATTCCCTTTTACTTCTTGCTGTGATTGCGATACTTCTATTTGACACTATATGCCCAAAGCAACGAGTAAAAGTAGCGATTAATACTACCTGGTAATTGTATCATGGTAAAACCTAAGTAGCTTCAGTGGATCACAGTGAAAAGTCATGTTAGACTACTTGTGAGTTGGTGTAGCGGCCAACGAAACAGTCTCTACACTCAACAGAAAGCTGTGTGATTTGCTCTATACAGAGCCGTTGTTGTTGTTGTTGGTTGTTGCCTTCTTTGTCTTCATGTTGTCAAATATAAAACTAAAAATATTTGAGAAATTCGCAGCGTTTTTAATTTAATTAAAGTTTGGAACTTTGATTTTTAAAGAAAAAGTTAATGTATCCAACTTCATTGCACATGGGTGGTAAATTTATATTCGACATAAAACTATCTTTATAACAAAGCTAAATTTCAGTAACTCAGTATAAATAAAAACACCCTTTGTTACATGTATGTGCAGAACGGTCCCAGCATAACGTGCTCAGTCATGGCGCTAAATTGTTTTAAATAACTAAGGTTAAAATAAGAGATGAGTTAAAATATGTTTAAAATTAAAGTTTTTATATTCGCTTACCCTGCAGGATCTTGATTTCCTGAACGAAAGGAGATTGGTTAATAAATGTTTTAAATTTAAACTTTTATATTCGCTTATCCTGCAGGATCTTTATAACTTGCATTATATTCGCTTATCCTTCGTCATCTTTATATCGTGCTACCCATTCAAATGCAATTCAATGCATTTAATTTACATTTTTTAGTGTAACGATTCAGTGTTGCATTATTTTATGGCGTGTTAAAAGTCAGTGTTGCTTCTGGTATGCACTGGAAATTGAGGGGGGGGGCAAAAAGAAATACAAAAAGCCATGCTATATAAATGAAATTTTTATGCAATGATTTTTATGTGTGAGTTTTATGGTGAAGTTTTTCTTCACATTTTTGCTGGTTGCTGTTGTCGTTGCATCAGTGGCGACAACAAGTCCGTCGTCGCAGTTGCAAACAGCGCCAATTTTTATTTTTATTTTTGTTTTTTTTTAATGTGCCACTGTTTGGCAGTTGTTGTTATAGACAAAATCAAATTGCAATTGTTCATCACGTGATAACAATTGTTTTTTCACTCAAAAACACAAGCACACTCAAACACACACACTCACACACATGCACACACAAACATATATTTGCTCACGCATCTAGTGTCGTCTATCTCTGTCTTCTGCTCTATGCCGCCGAGTGCTTGTCTCTGTTGCTATTGTTTTAATTCGTAACGGAAATTGTTGAATTAATTTACGCAAAGTAATCAAATATGAATGTATATGTATCTGAGTAAGTGTCTGTGTGTGTGTGTGTGTGAACGAGAATGCATGTGTTTTTGTGTTGGCAACAATTGCATTTAAATACATTTATATGTTTTTCAGACCAAACGGCGACAAATTTGATTAAAATGAATTTATTGTTGCAATTTGTCTGAAAGCAAGTAGCGTTTTTATTTTGCATTTGATTTTTTTTTATTTTTTTTTTTTCATTTTCCAACCATAACAGTTATTTTTTAATTTAAAATTTTTTGTACCTGTAATTTGAAGGAATTACATATTCACAACCATGCAAATGAGTTTAATGATAATAAACTAATTGTTCAATGAGTAAAATTTCGGTGAATTTTATTAAAAGTTCAACAAAAAATGCATAAAAACTTGCATATCATATGAAAAAATAAATAAAGCAGCAATAAAAATGTTAAAATAAACGAAGTCTTACAAAAACATTTTAATAGGACAAAAAATTTAAAGCGGCACACAGTGGAAGGCGACCGTGGCGTAGTTGGTTAAAGTGCGTGGCCGCTATGTCAACGAACTTTGGAGACCCAGGTTCGAACCCCAGCAGCGACAGAAAATTATTTGAATTAAAATAATTTTTCTGTACGGCCGCCACCTCTCTGCAGACAATGGCAAACCTCAGAGAGTAATCAAATGCCATGTAAAGCTTCTTGAGAATAAGAACATTACGTTCATCGCCGTTCGGAGTCGGCGTTAAACATGTAGGTCCCTTTCTCGGTCAATTGTGTACAAACTTAATAACACGCACAACACAATTGACCATAAGAAGCTAGGTCAAAGTCCTTTCAAGGGCTGAAATGGCCAGTTATTTATTTGTTATTTTATACACAGTGGAAGGACTTCATAAAAGTATTGTTTTTTATGAACTGTTTAATTTTTTTTTTAGAATGGGAGCGGGTCGTAATTTCCTTTTCCCAAATTCCCTGTATCGAACTCCATCTTCATAAAATTCCGTTTTCGAAAATTTACACTTCCCAAAGTTCTCCTTTTTTCAAATTCTTCTTTACCAAATTTCGCTTTTTTAAAATTCTCCATCACATAATTCTCCTTTACAAAATTCCCCTTGAGATCCCCGCCCCCCCCCCCCTTTTACAAAATTCTAACTTTGAAAATATCTGCATTTCAGAACTCGACGCTCTCAGAACAAAAAATTAAAAAACATCGAAACCTTCAACACAACGCGCGCCTTATCCCTCAATATCAACATATTCTTTTTTAATTTTTTGTTTTTTAGGGGAATTTCGTAAAGGGGAATTTTGTAAAGAAGATTTTTGTTAAGACAAATTTTATAAAGGAGAACTCCAAGAATGATAAAAACAAGATTACGCGTTCCGCAGTCCCGTTATCGAATGCTCTCTTTCTCAACTGAGTGCATGACGTCACACAGTACTTTTGCTTGACAAAAACGTTTGCAAATGTGCGATCTCTTAGGCAAATTGACGAAATTGAAAATAAATTCTTTCGAAAAAGTTAAGTAAAAATATCTACTCTTCTGTATAAAAATATGAATATTTTCGAATACGAAAAATATGAATATTTAAAATTTTCAAGATTTTTATCTTCTTAACTACTCGAGACTGACAAAATTTTATTCTACCAGTGGGTTAAGGAGGTTCATATACATATTATAAAAATAAGAAAAAAAAATGGGCGTGGGTGTGGAAGTAAAATTATTCTAAAGTCTGATAATATCGCTTGTGGCGTCATGCTCTCTCTCTCTCTCTCATTTGCGGAACGCGTAATCTGGTTTCTATCATTCTTGGGAGAACTCTGTGAAAGAGGATTTTTGTGAAGGGGGAATTTTGTTAGGGAGAATTTTAAAAAAAGGGTATTTTTGAAAAGGTATTATAGTGCCGGCCGAGGCAAGTTGGGTAGAGTGCGTGACCCATACGCCAGAGAACCCTGGCTCAATTCTATCTGGCACAGAAAGTTTTTTCAATCGAATTAATTTTTCTGTTCGGTCGTCACCAGATTTTGCAGATAATGGCAAACCTCAGAGAGTAAGTAATGCCGTGTAAAGCTTCTTGAGAACATGCACAATAGCCATTTGGAGGCGGCATAAAACTAGTAGGTCCAGTTCTCGATCAATTGTGTCCAAACATTTAATAACACGCACAACACAATTTGATCATAAGAAGATCGGTTTCGCTCAAAGTCCTTTCAAGGGCTTAAAAAGGCCAGTCTATTTTTATTATATTTTTAAAAAGGGGAATTTTATGAAAGGAATTATATATAGGGGGGATTTTGACCCCATACCACTTAGAATGTATATTCAACTTAAATAATTTTCTTGTCAAATGATATTCTACAAGAAAAAAACATATAAAAGTCTGGGCAGCAAGATACATATTTTTCTGTTTTTTCGAAAAATATATATTTCTGGATACTATATTGAAAAAATTGGGAAAAAGGCTGTTTGATGTATTTTTTTTAACCTGTAAAGTTTCCAAAATGCTTATTTTTAAAAAATCATAAAAATTATATTTATTTTAATAAATACGGAAAGACTTCTGTTGTTTAAGAAACATTACATATCATATTTTTATTATTTCTACATTCCAATTCCATTCTTTAAAAAAAAAATTATAGGAAATACGCCTACAGGTACACTGAAAAAAAACATAAGCTTAAAATGGAACACAATGTGTTCAAAAAATGTGTCCATAATTGCTTTTTTTTTCATGTTTTTCCAAAGTTTTAAACAAATTTGCTCTTACTTTGACGAAATTTGTTGCAAGCTATTTTTTAAACACAAAATTCTTCAAATTAATAATAATTGTCGTCAATTTTAAAACATTTTTTTTTCAGTTTAGTAAATTCAAATTGAAGCACCTCTAGTACTATTTAACCCTGTGTGTTCACCCTTATAAGCTTTGTCAAACTACAACCCTGTTAAAATCTGCAACCCTGTCTAAAAACTACATCACTGTCAAAACTACAATGCTGTAATAATTTAACTATGTTACAAATGCAACCCTGTATGAATTTTTGTATAAAAAGAGCTCAAGCTCGCATAGATAGATCATTCACTCTTAGCGCTTAAACTTGATTGCATACGAGTACGACTAGTTCGGACCGGATCAATACAAATTAAGAAACTAAGAATTGTGAAGGCAAAATTAACCATAATTGTCAAGTTTATGTTTTTAAGTTTTATTGAATAAATAAAAACCTCACTTCCGCTGAAAACTACCCGCATTTTCAATGCGCAAATATAATTTGCGCAGTAAAGATAAAAACAACATTTCATTGGCGCCCAACTTAGTGGCCAGCGGCAGCGAGTTTCACACAGCTTAAAACGCAACTTCATCGAGCAACGTCAACGTCACGTCAGCTGAAAACGCAGCTTCATTGAGCAACGTCAACGTTACGTCAGCCAACAACGCTTCAACAGAACGCGGCGAAACGTCAACAAGCAGTGCTCAAATCAGCGGCATCCACGTACGAAATTCGGACCGGATCTCTGATTTGACGATTGCCAGCGACGCATCATCGGCCAGCAACGCGCATTCAGCAAAAGGCAACGCGTTAATAAGTAGTGTTCAAACCAACAGCATCCACGTACGAAATTCGGACTGGATCTTTGATTTAACACATGCAAGCAACGCATCTTCAGCCAGCAAAGCGCAATCAGCAGCAGCCAAAAGAACCAACGGACAGCTTTGTTTGTAAAAAACGACTTTTGATGTCACAACTTAAGGAGCCTGTCAACGAAGCCGTGCAATTAAGCATGGTTTACGGCCTCTTAAATATTAAAATAAGAGAGCGCGTGCGCCGTGAAGAGCTCAACAATTTCGAGCATCTGATACAAGCCAGCAGAGAAGCAGAAATTCTTTTTGCCGAGACAAAGCAAATGTCATCAGTCGCAGATAAGTTCGAACCACACACAACAAAGAACACACCCTCAGCAGGATTAGGTACATCGGCAGCAGCACCTTCAACAACGACAGCGTCGTCAACAGCGTCATCAGCAGCTACGCAAGCAATTCGATGCGCGTTCTGTAGAATCCGTGGACATACCACAGAAGTTTGCAGAAAACGGCTAAAACAACTGTCACAGCAGCCACAACCGCCAGCAGCACAACAAACATCATTACAAAAACGTCCAACATTTTCATGCTATGGTTGCGGTGCACCTGGGGTATACAGAGCAAATTGTCCACAATGCAGCACGCATAGTAAAGAAAGCCCACAATATTTAGCATTCAACAATGTGGCAAAAAACATAATTGGACGAGACTTGCCGACAGTTCATATCGAGACTTTCGGCCTAAAAGGTGAAGCTTTCTTTGACTGCGGGGCCAAAACCAGCATTGCAAGTGTTAATTTAAAAAAAATCTTGATGGATCAACGTCCACCCAAAATGTCATGGCTACAATTTGTGATGTCACCATTGGAAACCGAGTCCACAAAATACGGCTCCTCGCATTGGAAAATGCGAAAAATAATCGTACACTCCTCGGTACAGACTTTTTGGAGCAGACTGGCATCGTACTAAATATGGCACAGCGTTATTGGTATTTCGAAAACGACCCCAAACAAAAATTTGATTTTGTAAAGCCAAGTCAAATAGAAGTTCTTTCAATGGACATCTTAGGTGAAAGTGTTGTTACAACACCATCGAAGCAGTCACCATTTTCACAAGCGTTGCAGGAAATGTCCAATTTCATGAATATTATGAAAAACCAAGCTAACATCAGTCCATTATGCCGTACACCAGAGGCCCATCAAGAAGAAAACTTCGGCCCAACTCCTAAGCGTCAAGAAGTTCAACGAAAAAAGAACAACAACGACTATTCACCACACTCCGTCCAGTCTATCTTCAAAAATTCTTTACCACCAGGGCAACTGACTCCAGAAAATAATTCAAGACTTTTTGCACCACCAGCAAAAGCAAGAAAAACCGATACAGATCATCAAGATTTTGTCAATAAATATTTTATCCCACTTTACTCAGTTTGTTTTCATTTTTTAAAAGAATCGGATGGACTCGGGTTGTCAGAACAACAAAAGATAGAGCTAGACAATACTCTGTTGGCTAATTCAGATATCTTCGAGGAAAATATAGAGGCAACTCCATTTGCTGTTCACAAAATAGAAACCGAAGATAATTCCCCTCTTGCCACGCCTCCTTATAGACTATCGCCTCAAAAGAAGGCAGAATTAAAGTTAGAGGTTAAAAAAATGTTAGATTCAGGTGTCATTAAAGAATGTGAGTCACCTTGGGCAGCCCCAGTAGTCATGATACCAAAGAAAACTGGTGGAATAAGAATCTGCATAGATTACAGACAACTGAATGCTATCACAAAACCTGATAGGTATCCTTTACCAAGAATAGACGACTTATTACATGAAGCTAAAACAACAAAGTTTATGTCTACTCTGGATCTTCAAACAGGTTATTGGCAAATTGGAGTGCATCCACCCCACCAAGATAAAACAGCATTTGTCACACCATTTGGCATGTACAAATTTACTCGAATGCCGTTCGGCTTGCGAAATGCACCAGCAACGTTTCAGCGCCTGATAGATAGGTTAAAAGTAAATCTGGGCGACATTACACTCCTGGCATATTTAGATGATATTATAGTTTGTTCTGAAACTTTTGAAGACCATCTTGATGACTTACAACGCATTTTCTGTCGGCTACGAGAGTTTAGGCTTAAAGTAAACGAAAAGAAATGTCGTTTTACCTGCAATGAGATAAAATATTTGGGCCACATTCTGACGACCGGTGGTATCAAGGTTGATCCTGAAAAGATTATTGCGCTCCAATCTCGTAAAGAGCCCAAATCCGTCAAAGAGCTGCTATCATTTCTACAAGCCTGTTCTTGGTATCGACGGTTTATACCAAAGTTTGCAGATATCTCCAAAGCACTATCCCAACTTACAAAGAAAAACTTCGTTTGGTGCTGGGGCAAAGAACAACAAATAGCTTTTGACACACTAAAAGAGCTTCTTACGACCACACCGATCTTAAAGCAAGCTGAAGACGGCTTGCCATTTATATTGAAAACAGATGCCAGTGGATATGCACTCGGAGCAGTTTTACTCCAGGGGGAGGGCCCTGAGGAACATCCCATTGAGTATGCTAGCAGGCTTCTGACCGATGCAGA
This sequence comes from Pherbina coryleti, assembly GCA_943735915.1. Lineage (NCBI taxonomy): Eukaryota > Metazoa > Arthropoda > Insecta > Diptera > Sciomyzidae > Pherbina > Pherbina coryleti. The sequence goes on along the minus strand of OX030950.1, from coordinate 147,910,086 downwards.
ACGAAACTATTCAACCATTGAAAGAGAAGCCTTGGCAATTGTTTGGGCAGTACATAAGTTTCGAGGCTATCTTGATGGAGCTGAAGTAAAACTCATCACTGATCATCAACCCTTAAAATGGCTAATGACAATAAAATCTCCTACTGGGCGCCTTGCAAGATGGGCTCTCTTGTTGCAACCCTTCAATCTTCAAATCGAGTATAAGCCTGGAAAAACGAACGTGGTTGCTGACACAATGTCCAGACCACCATGTGGAGAGATTCATCAAGCTTCTGCCAGCTGCGAAATATGTTCGTTCGATGTTGAAATTCCCAGAAAAGGAGCAAAAGAAATTCGAGAGGGACAACTTAGCGACTCTTCTTTAAAAAGAATTATCGATTGTTTTGAACAAAAATCAGATGACATGCCATACTGGTTAAAGCGTGGTTATGTTATGAATGAAGGGGTACTCTACTGTTATAATGACGATGATAGCGAAAATGCGCAATTAGTCATACCGATAGACGAACGACCCGCTATATTGGAAAACTACCATAACAAAGACACAGCTGGACACTATGGAATCGATAGGACTATCAATAAAATAACCACTAGATATTTCTGGCCCGGTATACGAAGAGACATTGAAAAACATGTCAAAGATTGTATTGATTGTCAGCGATACAAAGCAACAAATATGAAGCCAATGGGCTTATACCAAACAGTTTCAAGCAATCAAAGGTTTGAAGTAATTGCCATCGACTTGTTTGGACCATTACCGGCAGCCTCAGACGATTACCAATGGATTTTTATTGTCGAGGACATAGCTAGCCGTTGGGTCGAACTTTTCGCTATTATAGAAGCAACAGCCGAGGTCTGTGCGAAAACCCTTATAAATGAGGTATTTTTCCGATACGGCGTCCCAAGAAAAATCATTAGCGATAATGGAGTACAATTCGTATCTGCTGTAATGCAAAAAGTTACATTTTGCCTTAATATTCAACAAACTTTCACGCCAGTATATCATCCAGAAGCCAATCCGGTCGAGAGAAAGAATCGAGATCTTAAAACCCAACTCGCAATACTTGTTGGAAATGATCATCAATCTTGGGCAGAGAAGTTACCAGCCATACGATTTGCGATGAATTCATCCTACTGTCAAAGCACTGGTTACACAGCGGCTTATCTAACATTTGGGAGAGAAATGCGTACTCTTGATGACGTTCAACATGATTTGAGATCAATAGTACAGTCCGAAAATTTCATTCCAGAGATAACACCATATTTAAAAACTATAGCCGACATATTTAGAAACGTTCGAGAATCAGAGGAGAAGATGCAGGACCGAAACAAGAAAAATAGTAACAACCATAGACGAAATCAATCAGATTTTGACATCGGCTCCAAAGTACTAGTTACCACCCATGTTCTAAGCAACGCCACTAAGGGTATAACTTCAAAATTTATTCCGAAAAGAGATGGCCCTTATACAATCATCAAAAAGACTGGATCAACAAGCTACGTTATTGCACATGAAGACGATTTGAATTTAGCACTCGGTACATACCACGCCTCAGCATTAACACCATTTCGAAGCTCAACAGACAACGAAGAAAGACCAGTCAACATGATACGACGTCGAGGACGTCCAAAGAAAGCATAATTTCTGATACTTCATCGGGACGATCAAAGTATCAGAGGGGGAGACTGAAGCACCTCTAGTACTATTTAACCCTGTGTGTTCACCCTTATAAGCTTTGTCAAACTACAACCCTATTAAAATCTGCAACCCTGTCTAAAAACTACATCACTGTCAAAACTACAATGCTGTAATAATTTAACTATGTTACAAATGCAACCCTGTATGAATTTTTGTATAAAAAGAGCTCAAGCTCGCATAGATAGATCATTCACTCTTAGCGCTTAAACTTGATTGCATACGAGTACGACTAGTTCGGACCGGATCAATACAAATTAAGAAACTAAGAATTGTGAAGGCAAAATTAACCATAATTGTCAAGTTTATGTTTTTAAGTTTTATTGAATAAATAAAAACCTCACTTCCGCTGAAAACTACCCGCATTTTCAATGCGCAAATATAATTTGCGCAGTAAAGATAAAAACAACATTTCAAAATGATATTGTGAAATTTGTTCATTACAAAATTTTCTGCGCAAACTTTAAAAGATTTTGCCTGATTTTTTTGTTTTTTTTTTCTTATCCGATGTATTAACTGTAGATTAGAAAAAAAAATTTTTATCATATGAAAAATTTCACTTTTTCTATTGTATATATGGCCATGATATCCCACTGTGCGGCAGCGCAATTTCTGGATTGCAATCAAGCATGAATAATTGTAGAGATTTTCAATTTGTTCTTTAAAAGAAAATATAAATAAACTATTTTGCTTTGATTTTTGTTTTTTTATGTAAAGGGGTATTCACAATGTGATATTTTTGCTCTTGAGCTTGTTAAATATAAAAAATTTAATATTTGTTGAAAATTTTATTAATTCACATGAAAAAGTACTTGAGGAATAACCTCAAGGGCTTATTTTTTTTTTTAACTGCGCAGTAAATGGAAACTCCATAAAGGAGTTTAATACTTTTTTATCATTTAAAGGCAACATTCTAAAGGCATTGCAAAGTATTAAAACAAATTTTAATTTTTCTTTTTATTTTGTCTTTTAATTTTTTACTGAGATACGAGTGCAATTCTTAATAAACATGTTATTCGTATTCACCTAGCAAAACCTTTGCTTAGATGTATACGGGAAAATTATCCAGAATAATAACTTGACAGAAATAAACTTGAAATGTTGACTTCTACATAATCTCGAGGCAATTCTTTAACACTTTCGCTGCCGACGAAACGCAGGGCATTTTTTTAGCTAGTTCCATCTGATGGTCTTGCCAAACATCAAAAAACTCTACTTGCCTTAAAAGATACACTGTCTAACACTTTCGACTGACAGAAACAAAGTATAAAAGCACAACCTACGCTTTCAATATTATCAATCAACTTAACTTCGGATGTCGTGAATGTCTGATCAGTTCAGAAACGTAAAAATATAACGGTAATTAATGCAATTTCATAAAGTTTTATTGTGACGGTTTAAGCAAATTGCCCGTCAGACAAATATGTCATAGACATAGCAGCGAATGTGTTAAGGCAAAGAATTAAAATAGGACAAATAAGATAAATTGGTAGTATTTCGACAAAATGTTTTAAACCAATTTGACTCCATGCACTCAGGTCGTCACACATATCATTAACATTATTTTACCACGTTTTCGTTCTCTCACTCCTGGAAAATTACAATGTCAAAAAAGAAAAAAAAAAAAAAAATAGTGATTGAGGCCAATGATTTCAGGCCTAAAGGTATTTTTTGCTCTGTGTCTAAGTTGTGTGAAGCTCATTTTATCAGGGCTGAATTAATTTTTAACTGTTTGAACACAACTCATTTTGAAGTAAATAGAATTACGTCATTCTTGGAGGTAAGTAGGGTGGTTGTTTGGGAACACCAAACGATGTTTATGTCACATTATAATGCTATGTTCACTCAGAGAGTTTAGTTTGAGTTTAGATTGAGTTCAACTGAAGCTCTTTATACAGAGATGCGTCGGCAGCCCTGACATCAATTCCACTCAAGCACAAGGCTGCAGCTATATCTGCGTACATATAGGAGTTCTTTCTTGCGCTGCGCGAATTGGAAGTTTTATCGACCCATACTGACATGAAGCCCTCATCTTCTCCACTTGCCCAAGTTCTTTTCTTCACTTATTTGTTCATTTCAAATAGTAAATTGCATAATTTTAGAAGCAGTTGTTTTTGACATTTCTCAGCACAAAATCGTTCATTACTCTGAATGTAACTTGTCATCTAAAAAGTTGCATCTCAACAAGGTACGAGTACGTTCATCGGAACATTAGCATACTTTCTCAAATTAAGTTCTGATTAACTCAGAAAACAAATTGAGTTTAGTTGAGTTTCATCCTGCAAAATTGTACTGGGGAACATAGGGGTTTATTTTATGTTCAATGGCAAAACTCAATTTTGTACTGGAAACTCAAACTAAACTCTCGGTGTAGACATGGCATGAGTCTCAATAACAAGGATTTAACTTGAGAGTTGTTAAACTGAATATCATTTTTATTTTATTTTGAAGTATACGAGCAGGACAAGTATCTAAATAATATAAACATTTTTTGACGAAGAGTATATTTAGAGTAGAGAGCGGTATTTTTTTCAAATTATTCTCTATATATATACTCTATTGTACGCATTTGAACCAATAAAGTAAGTCCAGTACATAGTTTTTTGAACGTATCATCCATTTCTTCAGGTGTCGAAAGAGTTTATTTCACAATTTATTTTGTATGTGTAAGGATGTCCTTGGGTGGGTAATCACATCTGAACGGCGAATGACCAATCAATAAAAGGGCTGCCTTTTAAGTCTTTTACTTCTGTAACACTTAGCATTACCAGATGAATTTTAATAGGTCCATTAAAAAATTTGACATTTTCTAGCATAAACGTACTCAAAAAGTTTTGTTGTACTCGTATGTGCCCTTATGTGTTGTTTACTGTGGTTTGAAAATTGTATTTCAACAACAAAATGGAAATTAACTCGTGAACATTTTCGGGTGATGATTTTTTACGATTTTTGACGTGAATTGACAAGAAATAATGCATCAATAAACTTAGCTTCCAAGATGAATATCGCAGAGATTGATCAAATGAGGAGACCATGCCAGAAATGTTAAAGAAAGTTCACAAAATGTTTAGAGGCCTTCCTTTTAAGTCTTGCGCCCAAGCAACATTAAGCATTGCCATATAAATTTTAACCAAACCATCTGAAATCACGAGATTTTTTAGCATAAAAGTAGTCAAAATGCTTTAGTGTATGTGCACTTATTGTGTTATTTACAGTGGTTTGAAAATTGTATTTCAGCAAGAATATGAAATTAATACGTGAACATTTTTGGGTGATGATTTTTTAAGATTTTGGACGTGGGTCGACAAGAAAAGAATGCATCGATTAACTTAGCTCGACTTTTGGTGATGAAGCGCCACACCCAGACACTCTAAAACGCTGGTTCAATGCCTTTGGGCGTGTCGTCGTTCTCTCCAAGACGAATTTCTTGAAGGCCGTCCAAAAACGGCTGTTGTGGCCGAAAACTTCGACGCTTTGAGGGAACTGTTGGAAGCAGATCGGCATGTGATATACCGTGAGATGAAGTTGTCCTTAGGAATTAGTGAAACTAACATACATTCGATTTTACATGATCATTTAGGCGTCAAGAAGATTTGTTTCCGTGGGATACTCCATAATTTGACAGTTGCTCAAAAAAAAAAAACAAAAAGGCTCGTGATGATTGGAGCAAAGAAATGCTGAAAAACTACAGCGGGGGAGGTTCGAAACAAGTCTACGACATCACCACTGATGACTTACTATGGATCTGCGCTTATGACACAAAAAAAAAGGCCGCAATCCACTGTTTGGTCCTTTCAAAGTAATCAAAACCCGACAAAAGTTGTCCGCGAACGGAGCACTTCCAAGCAAATTGTTGCCAATTTTTTCAGAAAAACCGGTCATGTCACAACTGTACCATTTGAGCAACGGATAAGTGTTATTGCTGAATGGTACATAACCACTTGTTCGCTGGAAGTCTTCGCAGAGAACTTTTTTAATTGTTAGGCGCTAGACTTAAAAGGCTACCGGCGTATGATGTCTTTTGGAGCCCCAATTATTTTTGAATATTTTTTCACCAATCAACATGAAACTTTTTTTAGTGGAACGCCAAATAATGTGGTATCCAAGGCGAACAAATATTTTTGGCGAACACCGAGCGTGTCTCAATTTCACTATAAGTTAAATGACAGCCCTGCTATCGTCACCCAGCATCGATTTTTCTGGTACAAGAGACAATTTTGCACGACCTTAAAAAAAATCATCCAACAGCGGGCTAGAACGAAAATTGAATTCGGAGAAAAGCGCGAATTACAGTCATATGGAATGGTCCAAGTTAACTTTCCTAAAGTTCACCAAGTTAAGATAGTCTTTCACTTTGCATGGTTGTGGATGTTCTCTAAAAATCATTAAAGTAGGTAAAAAAAATCACTGACAAGATGTTGATTATTTAGTTTTTTATTCATTTAGTTTTAAAAGAGTCCACAACTTTTATGAAGTTCAAAAATCTTCTGTTCTGTTTCAAATTTTACCTACCATATCGGGTATTCCGTACCTTGAAAAACAACCTATATTTTTGGAGTATTTAACTTAATGGATTTTTTTTTTTTTTTTTTTTTTTTGTTTTTAGTAAATTTTAGTATCCTTTCTCTACAAAACAGAAGCCTGATTTAAAGTTTTTTTTTATGACATTACATATAAAATATCCTGCATTAAATTTTGAGTTAAATTAAATTTAAGATATTTTTACGTCTTGAAAGAGTTGCTGCTGATGTGAGTGAACTCATCTTGTTGATGAAGTTGTTGTTGCTGTTGCTGTTGCTGTATTCCCAGTTCGGTTGTTATACTTTTTTTTCTTCTTCTTTTTCTTCTCCAGCTTCTTATTTATAAAGCATCAACGTAAACAAACACAAAGCAGCATTTTTATGGTGTGACATACACATGCATAAACACACACAAGCACACGTACACATGCACTCAAGTGGTTGTACAGCAGGACTTCCTCAAGTCGTTGTCCTATTTACGCTGTACAAACAAACAAGTGCTGCTCAGGCTGCAACATGCAGCAACTTAACACAGTGTAAAGTTTTTTGTTGAGTTTGTTTTTGCTTTGTTTACTACATAATTTTAATTTTTTATATATTTTTGCCTTTTTTTTTTAATTTTTTGTTTTTGCTAAGTTTCTAAGAGTCTAACATAAAAATGAAGTCTACTCTGCAACTACTTGCCACCTGTTACAACCACCCACTAAGCAACATCATCAGCAGCAACAGCAAAGCGTATAAAACAGAGAAGTGTGATTGTCAAGTGTAGACCTAGGAAAGCAAGTTTAAAGCAGGAAGTATAGCAACCGGAAGTAGCAGCATGAATGAGTGTGACATTTTTTATGGTTTTGTTTAGCTTCTCATTCCTTTTTTGCTAACTAACATTTTTGCATTTAATTAATTTTTTTTCTTCATCTCTCTCTTAATGCGTATTTTTCAGGTAAGTTAAATCAAATGGAAAATTGAAAGCAAATACAATGTAAAGCAGACTCAAAAACAGAAGCAAGAAAGTAAGGAAAATTAAGCGAAAAATGAAGACCCCCATCGGAGTCGTTAAAGAAACGGTACGTTGTGTCGCACGTAAGTCCAGCCAATCAATTTTTTTTAAATATTTACACAGCGTCTGCTGATGAAATTGAAAGAGAAGAAAGACTTATGGAAGACACACGAACAGACAGAATGACAGCAGCAGCAGTAGCAACGACAGACAGTTTCAGAGGTATACAGAGACAGACAGAAAAACAATCATTGAGTGAGCAGACAGACTTCAATTTAAAACTCAAATACGTATAAAATACAAGCAGAAATCTTTTGATATAAGAAGGAAAAAAAAAATACAATAAATTGAGACAACACAATAGTGCAGAAAATTTATTATAATCCTTTTTGGTAATAAGTTTCTCATTTTTATTTTCTAAGAACATAGAAAGATATTCAATTTAAATGATTCTAATTTATGGATGTACTTGAACAAAATTGTGGAAAAAGCAGGGTTAAAAAATAAGTTCAAATAAATACAAATCAATCGAAACATAAGTAGTCTGTCAGTCCAGACCAAACGAGACTCGAACAATATAAGCATGAACAACAAGAAATATAATAAAAAAAGTTCAAAAGTGAAAACAAAAAGCTAAAAACTATTTATATGAAGATATAAAATATAAGGACAAAATCATCAAAAGATATAAAGATATAAAGATATACAGATATAAAGATCTAAAGATATAAAAATATAAAGATATAAAGATATAAAGATATAAAGATATACAGATATAAAGATATAAATATATAAAGATATAAAGATATAAAGATATAAATATATAAAAATATAAAGATATAAAGATATAAAGATATAAAGATATAAAGATATAAAGATATAAAGATATAAAGATATAAAGATATAAAGATATAAAGATATAAAGATATAAAGATGTAAAGATATAAAGATATAAAGATATAAAGATATAAAGATATAAAGATATAAAGATATAAAGATATAAAGATATAAAGACATAAAGATATAAAGATATAAAGATATAAAGATATAAAGATATAAAGATATAAAGATATAAAGATAAAAAGATATAAAGATATAAAGATATAAAGATATAAAGATATAAAGATATAAAGATATAAAGATATAAAGATATAAAGATATAAAGATATAAAGATATAAAGATATAAAGATATAAAGATATAAAGATATAAAGATATAAAGATATAAAGATATGAAGATATAAAGATATAAAGATATAAAGATATAAAGATATAAAGATATAAAGATATAAAGATATAAAGATATAAAGATATAAAGATATAAAGATATAAAGATATAAAGATATAAAGATATAAAGATATAAAGATATAAAGATATAAAGATATAAAGATATAAAGATATAAAGATATAAAGATATAAAGATATAAATATATAAAGATATAAAGATATAAAGATATAAAGATATAAAGATATAAAGATATAAAGATATAAAGATATAAAGATATAAAGATATAAAGATATAAAGATACAAAGATATAAAGATATAAAGATATAAAGATATAAAGATATAAAGATATAAAGATATAAAGATATAAAGATATAAAGATATAAAGATATAAAGATATAAAGATATAAAGATATAAAGATATAAAGATATACAGATATAAAGATATAAAGATATAAAGATATAAAGATATAAAGATATAAAGATATAAAGATATAAAGATATAAAGATATAAAGATATAAAGATATAAAGATATAAAGATATAAAGATATAAAGATATAAAGATATAAAGATATAAAGATATAAAGATATAAAGATATAAAGACATAAAGATATAAAAATATAAAGATATAAAGATATAAAGATATAAAGACATAAAGATATAAAGATATAAAGATATAAAGATGTAAAGATATAAAGATATAAATATGTAAAGATATAAAGATATAAAGATATAAAGATGTAAAGATATAAAGATATAAAGATATAAAGATATAAAGATATAAAGATATAAAGATATAAAGATATAAAGATATAAAGATATAAAGATATAAAGATATAAAGATATAAAGATATAAAGATATAAAGATATAAAGATATAAAGATATAAAGATATAAAGATATAAAGATATAAAGATATAAAGATATAAAGATATAAAGATATAAAGATATAAAGATATAAAGATATAAAGATATAAAGATATGAAGATATAAAGATATAAAGTTCCATCCCATACAACCCAAATTTGCGATATCGAATAGCTTTAGAGGTATAGGTCACACAGCTTTGGAAATCGGTATTCGACCTCAAATTACACGTACCATTCCACTGGTTACATTTTATGGACGTTGAAACAGGGGCGTGGCACTTTTCAGCAGCCCAAATTTTCGGTATAAACTTTGAACTATAAGTCATAAATCAATGAAACTCGGTAGGAACTTCCTATTTAGTCGTGTTCTTCGACGTCAAAGGGGCGTGGCACCACCCATATAGTTCAAAGTTTTTATATCGAATTGCTTTGGAAGTAAATGCCGTATAACAATGAAATTCAATATGGAGTTGCCACTTGGGGATATCCATCTACTACAAATCAAGACAAACATTGGACAAGGGGGTGTGGCTCTGTCCACATAAACCAAATTTTTGATATCGAATAGCTTTGGAAGTAAAAGTCACAGAACATTGATACTCAGAATAGAGTTAGCGTTTGATGATGTCCTTCTACTAGAAAACTAGGACAGAAATTTGACAAGGGGGTATGGCTCCGCCCATACAAGCACAGTTTTTAATATCGAATAGCTAGCTTTGGAAGTAAAAGTCACAGAACATGGAAACTCAGAATGGAGTTACTATTTTGTAATTTCCTGCCGTATGTGGTGCGTATGTTACGGTATGAGTTTGGTTATATTTCCACATGAGTGAAGAAAGAAAAAAATATTTCCAATAAAAACACAAAAAAAAAAATCAATTTTGAAATGGTCGAATTTCGACCAAAGGCGACACTAGTAAAAAAAAACTACGTGACAGATTACGCTAAAAATTAACGCCCATGCCTATAACAGTTTTATCAGCCTTAAAAAAATCATTAGCTTTATGACAATTCTCATTGTTTCATCGGTAGTCCGGTTCAATTTTGAACAGAAGGTATATAAAAATCGATGAATGTGGGTATGTAAGGTATAGACTCCGAAACCGCTGAACCAGTTTTTATGAAATTTTCAGGAAAACTATAGCAAGGTCTTGAGAGTGTTCTTGTGAAGTTTTGTGCCGAGCGAACCAACAGAACGGGCTTTGGACAAGGAGGTGTGGCACCATCCGTACAACCTAAATGTGCGATATGAAATATGTTTGAAGTAATATTTCGCACAGCCTTGGAATTCGGTATTTGAGCTCAATTAAACACTGGTAATATTTTATGATTGTTGTAGCTAAGAGGATTGTGACACTTTTTTAGGGGCCCATATTTTCGGTATATTTTATTAACTATAAAACACATATCAATGAAACTCGGAACTACGTCACTATTTACATAGTTGTGTCCTTCGACTGGCAAAATAAAGCCATTATCGGTAAAGGCGGCATGACACCACCCCTACAATTTAAATATTTAATATCGAATAGCTTTAGAACTAAATGTCGCATAAAAATGAGATTCAGTTACTAATTTGTCAGGTATTTCTATTGGAAAACTGGCACAAACATTGAAAATCGGGTCGTGACTCCGTCCATTAAAGCTAAATTTTCGAAACAGAATAGATATGGGAGTAAAAGTTACAGATCATTGCAACTCAGAATGAAATCGCCATTTGGTGATGTTCTTCTACTAGAAAAGTGGTACGGGAATTGAACAATGGACGGTTTGTCAAACCAAGGATCTACTAAAAGTTTTGAATGTACAGTGTGCGACAAAGCATATGCACGGACTTGAGTCCATCACGGTTTCTTTATTAAGAACGACAAGAACATATAGAATGCAACTTAAATCATTTATTTATTCATTTATGACCTTAATATAAGGTCACTTTTATAAATATTTAAAAGTATATATCACTAAATAAATATTTATTTATTTAGAATTTATTTTTCCGGTACGATTTAAGTCCACCTTCAACAGCTCTTCTTTGGATCGACCGGATTGAAATTTTTAGCTGTAATTCATTTGCTATGGACCTTGCCGATACAAAGGGATTCTTTCTTATCAATCGCAGTATTGCCTGGTCGTCTCGTTTGCTGGTTTGCCGCGGCCGACCACCTTTATTTATGGAAGTCAACGACCCTAAAGACCGAAAACTGTTGATAATTCGGGAAATTTCGCTATGATGTATTTAAAATTTACTTGCAATCGATGTTACCGATTCCCTATTATTATAATCTTTTACAATTTTTTCTTTTAATTGCTCCGAATACTTATTATTTCCCATATTTTCAAAAAAAAAACCATAAAAAATAAACAATGCCTTCGGATGATCAGAATGAACACGTGCAAATTCTCTCTACCTATTGTTAAAATGTTATAAAAAACACTTGTTGTCGTTAAACTGCACTTGTTGTTGATAATCTTTTACAACAACTACAATATGCCAGGTTTTTTGATTTCGTGCATATGTTTTGTCGTTGCTGAAAACCGACGGTGTAAATGGAATCTCATGGTAACATGATAACCATAAAAATATATAACATCCCCATTATTTTTTTATTGATAATAGGCTTTATTGTAGTGTGAACAAGTTCGTGCATATGTTTTGTCGCACACTGTACATATTATTTCGCAATATAGTTGCCGGGTGTAGCAACGCGTACCGGGTATTGTTAGTATTTTATATTATTATTATTATTGTTGGGATATGCACTGTGACCTTAAGATCTATTTTGCCCCTTCATAGACTTAATTAACCTCTTTTAGTCCAATCTCTGAGATAAATGCTAGTATATGCATTAAGTCCCTTCATGGATTTAAATAACCTCTTTTAGTCCAATCTCTGAGATAAATGCTAGTATATGTCCTATATCTCTATAATGAGTTACCTGGTATTATGTGGTAACCCAGATATTTCTGTGGCGTTTGAGCAAGTGCAGGACACTGTCCTAGCGTAGGCATCGCAGTTTCTTCGTCCTCCATGCAAAACCTACATGTGTCATCACTAAGAATTCTCAGTTTTGTAAGGAGATAGTTCAACCTACAATCAACCTAATACAATACAACTTATTAAAATATGCCACAATTTTATAACTCATGTAAACTGGTGCGAGCACGACCTACGAAAACATGATGTAATATTATATGTCTGCGCATATAATAAACATCTGCTTTCAAAAAAAACCTTCTTCACGCCTTCTATGGTTTAATACCAACAAAATGTTGGAACCTAGATTGATACGTGATAAAGAAGTAAACAAAAAAGCGCAACAACAAAATCTTTGCAGAATCAATGCAGTCAACTTTTTGAAATTTTGCGACTAGCAAAAGAGTAGAAAAACATTGCTTTGACAAAGTATAGCGCTTCTATAATTCCTCTTTGGTTTTATTGATCTTGCGCCTATTAGCTTGTCAAAGTTAGTGAACTGCTAGAACCACTGAGACTACTGATGAGTCGGAGTAGCGTCCGACGAAACCATGGTCTAGTCAGCTTGGTTTAAGTTCTGCAAAGAATTTTGTTGTTGTAGCAACCTGTTGCTTCATGAATTATTTGGCATTAAGCTCACAATATAATTCTTAAAAAATATGTTTTTTAAGAATAATAAAAGAAATAAACTTATTAAAATATGCCACAATTTTATAACTCATAATACAAGCAGTTCTGTGAAGATTCTTAGATCATTTTTTGTTTGTTTCATGCATTCTTTGAATCACTTTAGGTCGTTTTTGGTTTTAAAAAAAAAAAAAAAATAAATAACTGGCCATTTCAGCCCTTGAAAGGAAGGAAGTTTTTGGTTTTAGTATATTATAAAATTAACTAAATAATTTTGAACTTCCTTGAAGCAGTTGGAATGTCCCGAGTATTTATAAATTTACCATATTTTGAAATTTAAATTCATTGCTTTAACATTCCGTTGCTTCGATGTGCTCACAAATTTTTATTTATTTCCTCATATATCGTTAAAGCTAAAAAGGCTCCTCACTTCCTCCTTACGGCTGTCAGCCGCTTAGATTGCTCGTTTTGGTCATCGACACTTTGGCTGCCAATTTTATTGAGTCTGAGGGAAGTCTTGCTGATTGTCTGCAATTCTGATAAGTAAACGCTTTTATGTTCTTGCGCAGAATACAGCTGCTTGCAGCTACACGCAAAGAAATTTTTCATTTACCGCAACTGAAAATTTCACTAACTACACTTCGTTTGCGAGTTATATTGCCGCAAACGAATATTCAGTTGTCATCAACTTAAAAATGTATCTTTTATATCGACTCATAACCGCCAAAATATCTTAAGCGCCAAAAAGAAAATTTTACAGGAGAAGGTTTTTTTTAATTATCTTTGCTATTAATTTTATCTTTTATCTCTTATCTCTTTGCTATTAATTTTATTTTAATAATTGTATCTCTTATATTGATTAATTTCTTTTAGAGAATTTCATCTTAAGCGACACTTTGCTGTCATGAAAAATGTAAACAAACATGTAGTGTGTACTTAAGCTAAAATTTTGGTTTAAATTCATAATCTAATTTCGTACTCCTATGAAATTTTGACAGACGATGTAAACCATCGCAAATTATCGATTTTCATCAAAAAACATAAATCGGATATTATGTCGCTTAAGATATTTTGGCGGTTATGAGTCGATATGTAAGTAAACCACAAGCTATTTCGGTCATTATTATTTATTATCTTCTTCCCTTTGTCCATAAGTTTTCTTATCGATTGCACTCATCGCACCTTTGTTTCTATTTCCGTCCACGTTTTAAGCAAATTAACACTTTGCCTTTATATTAACAATTTGCCCAAAAAGTAACTCTGAACTATAAGCGTTGTGTTCATATAACGAAGAGAAAAACAAACGAAGTTTTCAGTTGGGAAAAACAAATTTTCCAGTTGCTGCAATTTAAAAATTACTCGCGTTTATGACAAACGAAATTAATTTCCTGCAACTAAATAATGCGTTTCTCGCAACTGACTATTATTATGACAACTGTTGAAACGTTTGAAAATAACTATTTCAAGCACGACAAACAAAGTTCGTTTGCAGCAAACTGGCGATAAACGTGTTTTTTTTTTCTTTGAGTGTATCTAACAAAAACAACAAAAACACAAGAAGCATAAAAAAGCACAATGATTTTCCAATTGCTGGGTTTTGTTTTTACTGGACGTGCTCTATTTATTTTTTTAGTGGTATTTTTATTTTTTGCTTTTTCTTTTGCCATGTTGTGCCATTTTTATTGTCCAGCATTAAAGAAGGGGTTGTTCTTGGGCAGTTACCGACCTTAAAAAACTGGAGCAGTTTTGTTTATATTTTTTTATTTTAACAGCTCACTTCTTTGCTTTCAACCTATTTCATGTTTCTTTGCTTTGCTTAAGCAATACAGATATATTGTGGGACTTTGAGAAGGAAAATAACATTTTTTGAATCCCCTTTGAAAAGAAAAAAAAAAATGTGTGGAGCTTTTTTAAGACGTTTTTGTTTTCAAATAAATGCAATTAAGACAAAAGATTTGTTGCATCTGCTTGCAATCTCTTCGATATTGTTCGAAGGTTTGAGGAATTTTATAGAGAATACAAACATAAACACTTCCAAGCATACAAATTTTGTTTGCTATCAGTTAGCAAAGTTTTTATTTGCTAACAGGCAATATTTGATATGATTTCATCGAAGAAACAATTTAAATTCTAAATTAAGCAAGATTTGGATAAATGAAAAAAAAATGTGAAGGTTGTTACAGAGCTATAGCTAGGAATTATAATTATATTACATCTCCTCGATATGCAGACCTGTAGTTTTTCATGAAGTGAATAGAAGAATGTTGAGTTGGAATCTTATTTTAAAAATTTCAATTTTTTATTTTAAAATATTTTACGTTATCCTTTCTCTCTAAATGAAAATATCGAGTTTTCATTATTTATATTGAAAACAAATTTGAGCTTTAGGCCAAGTATGTTGACAACAAGACAACGTGCAGACAATGAAGGCAACAACCCAACAACACCAACAACGCCTCTGTATAGAGCAAATCACACAGCAGACTAGATAGACTGTTTCGTTGGCCGCTACACCAACGTATCAGTAGTCTTGCATGACTTTTCACTGTGATCCTCTAAAGTAGGGGTGGGCACAATTCTTGCACGTGCTGCGACTGCGTGCAAGCAGCGGGCAAGCAGCGTGCAAAATTAATTGCATGATGATTGCGGAATGGAAAATCCTCTCTGTAATCCTCTCACAATATGCAATCACAAGAGCGCACTTGAGATTGCGTTAGTGCAGAAAAATATGTATTCATCTCACGTACAGAACGATCAAAGCTTCAGTGTTCAAGCGAACGTCAAGCAGGCAATATCTGCGCTGGCATGTTCCTTGAATAGATGACGAAAAATTGTACACTGTACAAAATTTCACTCATGCAAAATTTTTGATGCTTCTGCATCAAACTGTTTAATTTTTTTATTGCAGTACTTTTTTGTTTATAATTTTTTTTTTCAAAATACAGCTATTTATAAATCATCGACCGTGAAGTCAGATTTATTTTTTGACGTGACGAAGTTACGTTATACTGCTCTAGTTTCCAAAAAAGTTGAAAAATGAATTTTTTAAAAATTCATCTGCGTTTCATTGAATTGCTACTCGCTGGGTATAAGAGCTATGATTAAAAAAATAGTATAACCGTAAAGGTTAATTCTTTGACTATATTAAAAAAACAAAAAAAAAAATTTAATACGGCATAGGGACGTAGTGGGAGCTGCGTAAGCAACGCAACTGAAAATTTGTTACATGGAATTATTACTCACTGAGTATTAGCGCTAGGATTAAAAATACAATACGCCAATAAAGGCCTACTGGAAGCCCTCACAACAAAATTAGACAAAAAATTTCTGACATCATGGGGACGATGAGAGAGCCGCTCAAAGATCGATAACGCATCATTCATGCAGCGGCGTTGCATTGAATTTTTACTCAATGAGTATATAACCTACGATAAAAGTTTAAAAAGGAAAATAAAGTTTTTATACATGGCTTTACGACAAAAATAAAAAAAAATTCCGGTGTCGTCAGGTCGTGAATATAGTAGCTTATGTAACAGAAATGTAATATCGTTGCATGGAATTATTAGTCACTCAGGAGGAGTGCTACAGTAAATTTTGTTTTACGACAGCAGGGATGTGTTATTACGCTTCACAACTAAATTACAAAAAAAATTTTGTTGTCATGATTTCAGGGATGCAATCACATAATGCAGTAAAAATGCTACAGCCATGAAAAAACGTTGCATGGATTTTTAACTCTGTGACTACTGGTGCAACGGTAAATTTTAAGGAACGAAAACAAATGTGAGGTCTTCGGGCATATGACAAAAATAAAAAAAAAATTTGACGGCGTGTCAAAGACCCTCAGGGAACCGCCTAATGTGACGCATATGCATCACTTTTGCTGGATTAATTGAAATTAGAGCACAACCAATGGGGAAGCAAAAAAAAGCTAAACGAAAAGCACCAACTCCAAATCCAACAACTCCAACACCAACACAAACACCAACACCAACACCAACACCAACACCAACACCAACACCAACACCAACACCAACACCAACACCAACATTAACACCAACACCAACACCAACACCAACACCAACACCAACACTAACACCAACACCAACATCAACACCAACACCAACACCAACACCAACACCAACACCAACACCAACACCAACACCAACACCAACACCAACGCCAACACCAAAACCAACACCAGCACCAAAACCAACACCAACACCAACACCAACACCAACACCAACACCAACACCAACACCAACACCAACACCAACACCAATACCAACACCAACATCAACATCAACATCAACATCAACATCAACATCAACATCAACATAACCATTAACATCAACATCAATATCAACATCAACATAACCATTAACATCAACATCAACATCAACATCAACATCAACATCAACATCAACATCAACATCAACATCAACATCAACATCAACATCAACATCAACATCAACATCAACATCAACATCAACATCAACATCAACATCAACATCTACATCAACATCAACATCAACATCAACATCAACATCAACATGAACATCAACATCAACATCAACATCTACATCAACATCAACATCAACATCAACATCAACATCAACATCAACATCAACATCAACATCAACATCAACATCAACATCAACATCAACATCAACATTAACATCAACATCAACATCAACATCAACATCAACATCAACATCAACATCAACACAACATCAACATCAACATCAACATCAACATCAACATCAACATCAACATCAACATCATCAACATCAACATCCACATCAACATCAACATTAACAACAACAGCAAGAAACTTCGTCACGTCAAAACCTACGGGTGTGTCCACGGCACAGCCAACTCTTTTTTTTTTTTTTTATTTTTTGTTAAAATCATTCAAGACCTATAACAATTTCCTTGTTTCAAAAAACCAAATCTAACATTGTACGTCATTTTTTGTTTTTTGTTTTTTATTGTCATTTATCATTTTACAATGAAACCATCGCCGTCCCATTGTACAATTTTGTGCACTTTTAGCCGAGATATACAAACCAAAATTTAAAATGGATTGTTTTCAGATTTTTACATGTCAGTTTGCTTATCTGTATTTCACTTTATCCATCTGTTAAAATAAAAAATAAATAACTGGCCATTTCCGCCCTTGAAAGGACTTTGACCTTGCTTCTTATGATCAATTGTGTTGTGCGTGTTATTAAGTTTGTACACAATTGACCGAGAAAGGGACCTACATGAACGTAATGTTCTTATTCTCAAGAAGCTTTTCATGGCTTTTGATTACTCTCTGAGATTTGCCATTGTCTGCAGAGAGGTGGGGGCCGTACAGAAAAATTATTTTAATTCAAATAATTTTCTGTCGCTGCTGGGGTTCGAACCTTTGTCTCCAGGTTCTTTGACATAGCGGCCACGCACTTTAACCAACTACGCCACGGACGCCACAATCTATCCATCTGTTAGTGTGATTAATTTTTATAATCCGTCCATTACACATTTATTTCATTTCGCAATATAAATCAGAACAAAGAAAAAATCTCTAATACCTATAAGATTTCTGCAAAAACCACTTTAGCACTACTTTGTTTTCAGTGTGCTTTATAGAAACCGTAAGAGCGAAAACATGCTGTTGTGAAAAGTAAGTGTTGCATACCTAGCATATTAAGAGGATTGCTTATTAAATGGGAGCTTTTTTTTAAATTACTACCAGTAGCTATAAAATCGTTTTCAAAAACAACTTCTTGGCATATTTATAAGGGTTTTCCAAGAGCATACAACCATTATAATTCTACATCTGCCTTCTAACATATTTTTAACTAATATTTTTTTAGAACTGAATCACCATAATAAATTTATACTTTTATTTTGCGCGGGCAAAATGCCCATGCGGGCAAAATGCCCATACGTGTTACTTTGCCCCTACTCTAAAGGAACTTAGGTCCTACTTATACTCCCAATATTCCGATAAAGTTACCCGGAAGTTTATTTGACAGAGAGAACGCTTTTACATTAGTTACTGATGACACTGTTAAGGTCTTTCAAAGTGAGCTAAACCCGACAAAAGTTGTCCGCAGACGAAGGACATCCAAGCAAATGATGTCAGTATTTTTCAGAAAAACCCATCATGCAGCAGCTATAACTCTTGAGCAAGCAAGAACTGTAGATGCTATGATACACAACCATTTCTTCAGAGAATTGAGGAAAACCAAGCTCCGAAGGAGGATCATCCTCAATTACGACAATACGTGTTCCCACAAAGAGAGTTCTTACATGATTTTTTTTTTCCTCAGTGAGTAGCAAAGAGTGCTTAAAGTGCTTAAATCCACATTCTACAGATAATGACGTAATACTACGTCAAAAACGAAAGCAACTGATATGTATGTATACATGTAAGTTTTGCATATACATTAATAACAACAACAACACAAGCAGTTGCTGAGAAATATTCTTAAAACGATTCACTACAACAAACGACACAATGCATCGCGATGTTGTGCTCGCGACTTCAGCACGAACAAACGCAACAACCATAGCAACAACCAAGAATGATACAAACAAGATTACGCGTTCCGCAGTCGCGTATTCTAATGCTCTCTTTCTCAACTGAGTGCATGACGTCACACAGTACTTTTGCTTGACAAAAACGTATGCAAATGTGCGATCTCTTAATCAAATTGACGAAATTGAAAATATGTAAATTCTTTCGAAAAAGTAAAGTAAAAATGTCTACTCTTCTGTATAAAAATATGAATATTTTCGTATTTTTTTTATACTCTCCTAAACTATTCGAGACTGACAAAATGTTATTGTACCAATGGGTTAAGGAGGTCCATATACATATTATAAAAATACGAAAAAAAATATTTAGGCGTGGGTGTGAGAGTAAAATTATTCCAAAGTGACAAAGCTTAAGTCACAATTGTGACGTCATGCTCTCTCTCTCTCTTTCCCATTGGCGGAACGCGTAATCTGGTTTCTATCCTTCTTGAGCAACAACATAAGTAACTACTGAAGCATTTTATGTATGTATTTTCATTCAAAAATGAGAGATTTTTCTTCTTAGATTTTGCCATTTTGTGACTTTATTAATAAAGTGACAAAATCCAAAGCTAGCTATTCGTTTCATTCGCCGTATAACTGATATTTTGCCATATCTTTATCTTCTCTACTCAAAAAAAAATTTAATCAAAATTCTTCAAATATCTTTTAAGTATTTCGGATTATACAAAGCAACAAGATACAAAACTCCCCGTAATACATTTTATCGATTCAAAGAAATGTGAGCTCAATCCTATCAAATTGCCTTCGAAATGTTTTGTTCACTTAAATATAAGCTGTTGTTCCCCGGTACTCATTCTATGCTACGATGAAGTCCATAAAAATATATGTTGCCTTTTTTAATTTTACAAATCGTTTCTAGAATCCTATAAATGCAAATTTTTGGCATTATTTTAAGCATACAATTAAGCAATAACACATTTCACGCCATGTTGTACATAAAGTATCCAATATATCCGTTTCCTTTTCCGTTTAAAGCTATTAGAACTTTAAGTGTAGCAAATGTCTCTGGTATATGCTTCGGGACTCCACAAGGACTCATAAATTCGCACATTTTCGATTGTCGTGTCGTTGAATTTGTTGCTGCTAATGTCATGGTTGTTGTTGTCGTTGTTGTTGTTATTGCTGTTGCTACCATTGCTGCTGTGGCTTTCTTTTGCCTTCAAATGCACATTCGACTTTATGTGTTAAGCCAGAGGGCGTTGTTTTCTGTTACAGGCATTCATGTGAGTTCATTACGCGGATTCCTTTTTACATTTGTATGAGTTTCTAAACTTTACCGTTGTCGCCGCCGCCGGAGATGCTGCAGCAACACAGTCATTATTCGATAATTGGCAATATTAGGCCTATTGAATGTAATTGTGTTGGTGTGTTTGCTTGAGATGGTGTGTGTGTGTGTGTGTGTGTCTGTGTGCTTTGCTTTCGAGCACTTTATATGTGTGTTAATCAACCGGAAGTGGGCAATGAAATTTATGTATATGTTGTAATTTTTTTTTTATATTGGCAATATAAAAATTAATGATTTTGCCTTTTTGTATTTTTCTTTTGAATCTTCAGTAGCGAAGAGTCTTAAGAGTCCTGTTAGTCAGCTTGTGCATTTTTTGCCAATGTTCTCAATGAATTGTGAGATGATGCATTGTCTTGAAAAAAAAAAATGTTTTTTTTCTTCTCTATATATGTTCGTATTGCATTGAGTTCATTGTTGAAACGGTCCAATGCTAACTCTTTTGGGCAACCTGAACGTTCTCTATTGGAATAGCTTGTTCGACCACGTTAAAGTTCAGCAAACCAAAAAATTGTGAAATATTTTGGGGGAGCAGATTCTCCATAATATTTGTCTATTCATTCCCTTGCTTGCACCTTGTTTTTTCTATTAAAAAACAATGCTTTATCATAACCGTGGCGTCCGTGGCGTAGTTGGTTAAAGTGCGTGACCGCTATGTCAAAGAACTTGGAGACCTAGGTTAGAACCCCAGCAGCGACAGAAAATTATTTGAATTAAAATAATTTTTCCGTACGGCCGCCCCCTCTCTGCAGACAATGGCAAACCTCAGAGAGTATTCAAAATGCCATGTAAAGCTTCTTGAGAACAAGAACATTCCGTTCATCGCCGTTCGGAGTCAGCGTTAAACATGTAGGTCCGGTTCTCGGTCAATTGTGTACAAACTTAATAACACGCACAACACAATTTATCATAAGAAGCTAGGTCAAAGTCCGTTCAAGGGATGAAATGGCCAGTTATTTATTTATTTTTTGTCATAACCCGCAATTCACTATTTTTATTGTAACAAAAACAAAAAAAAAAAACTCAAGCCTGTGTTAGATAACACGGGCGCTTAGGTCAGACGTAGAATACGTTAGTCATTAACAGCCTTATTCAATAGATTTCCTTAAACATTATTTAAACGCTTGTTTAGTTACGCACTGTTTAAGGCTTTACGCAGCTTCTATGCAACCTTGCTAACATTGTTATTCATAAACATTTTTTCATATTCTGCTTAAGCCCAGTATGCTGTAGAAGCGGAAAGAAACTTTCCATATGGAATACATTGAGTTTTTGACAGCGAAAAGGCAGCGGAATTTTTTTTCGCTACTTAGTACGCTGTAGAGGTGAAAAATTTGTTCAATGCTAGCAAGTACAACAACCATGTGGAGAGTTGAAATGTCAAAATTTCGCTGTCGATTATATGTCCGGGCATTTAATTGGCACCAGAATTTTGACATTTCAATAAGAAAACAGTTCGACCTCGCTTTACGCAACACTCGATAATCGCAATACTCAAAAATTTACATTTTTGACTCAGTAAACGCAACTTAAAAAAAAAATGCACAATTATCGCAACTTCCATTTGCGTACACTTCCATAAACTTTTATATTATATACTTTGAGTTCTTCTTTTCTTGTAAAATACATTTTTGATGTACGAAAAATCTCTTAAAACCATATTTAAGGAAACAAAGTGCATATCTTAATACATAAAACCACAATATCTAGGATTCAGAGCCATAAAGCTTTATGCTTAGAAGTTTAATTGCGTTTCTTCAACATTAACTACGTCAACTGGCCGAATTTCTATTAGTTGCATTGAGCTAGGTCGTACTGTAGTTGCTTTTTTCTCCACACAAACATTTTTGACTCTACACTAATATTTCGGGTGTAGAATTATATGCCAAGAAATTTTCGTTTCTACAGCATACTAGGCTTTATGATTGTAAGGTTTGTGTCTGAACTATAGAAAATCTCTACAAAAATTAAGAATTCCTATGGATTTACAATGGCCGCCGCATAAAAAAATGCTGCAAAGGGCGCATATGGAGCATGTCTTTGATATTAAAAGAAAAGACAAACAAAAATCATGGTTGTATTTATCATGGTTGTCGTTCGCTACTTGGTCATTATACTTCTTCTTTTTCTCACACTGGTTCTGTGATGAACACACAGATAATCGTACTGCTCTTACACATGATGTTATAATACATAAAATACAAAGCATATGATAATGAATACAAAATTTGAAGGAGTTAAATTTTGATTTACTTATAGAATCAAAAAAATTATATGTAGCAATATGATTATTTAAATACAAATCAAAAGAAGACATATTAAATATGTTTAGACCATACTTGAATTTTCTTCAATGAATGCATAAAGTATTAAAAACTTATAATGAAAGTGACAAACATTTTCTCAAAATTTTGTGCTCCAGATTAACACCCCCGTATAACGTATTCTACGTTAAAACAAAATGACTTCAAATGACTATTGCTCACAATTTACTTGACACATCTGTAAATTATTTTACTATTTAATGGTTCATTGGGTTCAGTTGGTTCAATCGAAACAGATATACCTTCTCTTCTTCTCCACTATTTTCTCCTTCCTTAAGTATAGACCTCATTCATTACTTTTTTCCTTGGTAAATATATCTTGTTTGTACTCAGTAAACGAACAATGTACACAGGTGCGTACTAGTGCCCATCAGTCGAATAAAAGTGAACTAATTTTATGCCATAACCGTTATTTTGAATATTGTGCCGGAAAACATCCTTAATGGGAAGCATTTTATTAGTGACTATGTTTTTTACAGGTCCTTATGTTATTTATCATCTCATTCGGATTACATCTAGATGGTATTTTAACTTACAGAGCTGGTAAGCTGGTGTAATAGTATTGTTATTTGACAAGTGCATACAATAATGCAACAATTCTAAACGATTATGCTTAAGTGTTTTCCTGAAAATATCCAGTGTCCATGTCCATATCCAAATTCATATTCATATCCATGTCAATATCCATATCCATATCCATATCCATATCCATATCCATATCCATATCCATATCCATATCCAAATCCATATCCATATCCATATCCACATCCATATCCATATCCATATTCATATCCATATCCATATCCATATCCATACCCATATCCATATCCATATCCATATCCATATCCATATCCATATCCATATCCATATCCATATCCATATCCATATCCATATCAATATCCACATCCATATCCATATCCATATCCATATCCATATCCATACCCATATCCATATCCATATCCATATCCATATCCATATCCATATCCATATTCATATCCATATCCATATCCATATTCATATCCATACCCATATCCATACATATCCATATCCATATCCATATCCATATCCATA
Source organism: Pherbina coryleti (assembly GCA_943735915.1). Taxonomy (NCBI): domain Eukaryota; kingdom Metazoa; phylum Arthropoda; class Insecta; order Diptera; family Sciomyzidae; genus Pherbina; species Pherbina coryleti. The sequence continues at coordinate 147,885,909 of OX030950.1, read as the reverse complement.
TCCATATCCATATCCATATCCATATCCATACCCATATCCATATCCATATCCATATCCATATCCATATTCATATCCATATCCATATCCATATCCATATCCATATCCATATCCATATCCATATCCATATCCATATCCATACCCATATCCATATCCATATCCATATCCATATCCATATCCATATCCATATCCATATCCATATCCATATCCATATCCATATCCTTATCCATTATCCATATCCATATCCATATCCATGGCCATATCCATATCCATATCCATATCCATATCCATATCCTTATCCATATCCATATCCATATCCATATTCATATCCATATCCATATCCATATTCATATCCATACCCATATCCATACATATCCATATCCATATCCATATCCATATCCATATCCATATCCATATCCAAATCCATATCCATATCCATATCCACATCCATATCCATATCCATATTCATATCCATATCCATATCCATATCCATACCCATATCCATATCCATATCCATATCCATATCCATATCCATATCCATATCCATATCCATATCCATATCAATATCCACATCCATATCCATATCCATATCCATATCCATATCCATACCCATATCCATATCCATATCCATATCCATATCCATATCCATATCCATATTCATATCCATATCCATATCCATATTCATATCCATACCCATATCCATACATATCCATATCCATATCCATATCCATATCCATATCCATATCCATATCCATATCCATATCCATATCCATATCCATATCCATATTCATATCCATACCCATATCCATACATATCCATATCCATATCCATATCCATATCCATATCCATATCCATATCCATATCCATATCCATATCCATATCCATATCCATATCCATATCCATATCCATATCCATATCAATATCCACATCCATATCCATATCCATATCCATATCCATATCCATATCCATATCCATATCCATATCCATATCCATATCCATATCCATATCGTTCGTCGGATTACCAACTTGCTAAGCCAAGACTTTATTGCCTTCAAGGACAGAACGATATATTTATTTTATACATATTTTCATTCTCGATACCACCGCCTTGGACCCTCTTGAAGATTTATTATTAATGTATTTTTTGCTTTATAATACCTTTACTCATGTTATCTATAAGTCTGTATACTTTGAAACGTTCATGTTTTAATTTACATTACATTACAACTGAACTTATTTTACTTTGGTTTTGTATCTTCATTTAAAACGAACTTGAACTCTATATTAGTATTATTATTAGTATTATTAGTATTAGTATAATTGGATTATGAATTATAATTTTAAAATGCTATAAAGCCTAAAAGGCTTAGCAAACAAATAAATAAAAAAAATATCCACATCCATATCCATATCCATATCCGTATCCATATCCATTTCCATATCCATATCCATATCCATATCCATATCAATATCCATATCCATATCCATATCCATATCCATATCCACATCCATATCCATATCCATATCCATATCCATATCCATATCCATATCCATATCCATATCCATATCCATATCCATATCCATATCCATATCCATATCCATATCCATATTCATATCCATATCCATATCCATATCCATATCCATATCCATATCCATATCCATATCCATATCCATATCCATACCCATATCCATATCCATATCCATATCCATATCCATATTCATATCCATATCCATATCCATATCCATATCCGTATCCATATCCATATCCATATCCATATCCATATCCACATCCATACTCATATTGATTGATCGTAGAATTAAACAATCTTGTAACAAATACGAAACGCACATTTTGGGATTGTTCCCTGACAACGAAATTGTTGTTGCTGCCAATTTCAATGTCAACATTGCGCTTGGGTTATGCCATTCGGGACCAATAATATTTGAAAGACAATATGTTGAGCTTTTAGCTTAATCAAACCAAGTGTTGCAATTAGTGAAGGATCTAACTTACATTTCATGAGTAAGTGCCTTCAGAGGCAAAAAGTCCTACACCTTTTTCGAACTTCGAAAAATATGATGTAAGTGTTAACGCTACCGTCTTACTTGGGAGGAGATTGCTTGGTACCGTGACTTGACGGTACCGTGAATGCTGCGGCTTTTATGGTAGAAGTTATTATATTATTGGCCATGGGGTCTTTCATCTCCAATAAGATGGAAAGCATTAAACCAAAAGATCAATCATGGTTTATAGGACTTACAGGATTACAGTCAGGTTCAAAACAATCAAAAAAGTAAATTTCGAAGAAGTCAGGTTCAGTAAGGTTCAAAGAAGTCTTTTAGAATGGGCGTTTAAAAGGTTAATACTAAAAGATATTACATTTAGCTTTCTTTCGCACGCGTGAAAAGTTTCATTGACAAAAGTGACGTCAGAGAACACGTTCTCTCCACGTCGATTCATATTCTTTTAAAATATGACCAGATCTTCACTGAATCGGGATGATAAAGTGAACGTGTTGTCTAGGATGTTTGCCCAGAATGCATCATGGATAACAATCAACCACTACCCTATGTTGAAAATAAATCTTTCTTAAGGTAAGAGATATTATTTCAAACGGGAGCGGTAAAAATAATAAATATAATGAGAGCGGTAATAAAGGGTGTTAAAGAAATGCAAAAAGGTTTAAGCGTAGCACCATGGCCCAACTAGGTTTCGAGCCTGGGACCCCTGTTATGGCAGTCAAGTGCGCTACTTATTCTACTACCGAGGCCGTCGAGTATACGCTACCTATTCTACTACAACAGAATAGAGTGTATTTCCTTACTTACCAAAGTTATGGAAAGTGTGATCAATTTCAACCTTATGAATTATCTGGAGAACTATAAATTGCTCAGTGACCACAAAAATGGTATCCGTAGGCACCGCTCTTCTACGATTTTATGACGTTCTCACCGAAAATTGGTTGTTCTACTAGATATTTCAACGACGTTTGACCAAATGTATCATAGGGGTCTCGTATAATGGTCCTTTGATGGTGATGACTATGGTAGGTGGATAATGTACTTTCTTAAAGACAGATCGATCCCAGTCGTGATCAGGATGTAGGATTATCGTAGCATTCGACCACTTTTGTAATTAATTTTTATAAAACAAAAACTCAAAAAATGTCCCAGCTCTTTGAAGTTTGAGAAAATATGAAGAGGTGAAATATGAATGGAACATCTCCCAGTTATCATAGTGGATTCCAGATTTGTAATACAAGAGCTTCTTGGTTTCCAGAATAGTCCAATCAATAAAGGAGAATCGGTGGCAAAAGCTGTAGTTGAAACAATAAAGGAATGGGATCTGGTGGATAAAGTAGAAGGTATGTGTTTTGATATGACCGTTTAGGACACTGGAAAGAACATTGACGCATGTAAATTTCAACAAGACATGATCGAACACAATCTATTGCCTTTGGCGTGCCGATATCATGTGTACGGAATTATGCTTCGCCGCGCATTTGAGGTCAAATTTGCAATCTTTAAACGATTTCGTGAAACCCGAAGCACCGGAAGAATATATGTTACTATGTTCGAGCCAGAAATGCGACAGAAATACATTCGTGCAGGAATTGTCAAAAGTTGACAAACTAATAGCCCCGAGCTCACTCTAAGAAGTGGTTGCAACTAAGCATAATTTTTCTTGGCGGTGACGTGGAAAACTTCAAATTTCCATAGCCTGGCGCTACCAGCAAAGCCAGATGGAAGGCCAAGAGAATTTTCGTCTTGGAAATGTTTTTATTCCGAAAACAATTTGTTTTAACACCTCAAAGCGCGAAACCTAAGCATTTTCATCATTACATTGTGCATTGAGACATGGTTTAAATGCACAGACGGAACTTCTGCATCGAACTAAGACTTTAACTTCATCACTAACTCGATTGTGTTCTCAGATATAATCGAAAAAATTTCTTCGATTGTGTCAAAGAGATTCAGTAAATATCTCCGGCACTTGACAGAAGAGACAGTTGCTTTCACTTTCATAGATCCAATCGTTTCGAGCGAGAAAAAGAAAATTTCTGAAAATTTATGCCGACCAGTGAATCCTAGCATTTGAACCGAAAATTTACCAAATTTTCAACGGAAATCATTATCGGATTTCATTACCGAAAAGTGTTTAAATCTATTTCTATAATATTGGCTGGGTACCCAACAGAATCTTGTATTGCCGAGAATATCGTTCTTGGGCGGTAAAGTAAAATAGTGGAATGGTCTCTTTTATTTTTTTTTTCACCCTACAAATAAACTATCACCTGTCTTTTGAATCAACGCAATGCTAACGCATTTATAAGAGACCATCCCATGAGCGTTGGTTCCAGCTAAGAAATGACATTTCTCACACAAACATCCCTTATTTTTATATCCCTTAGATTTAACTTTTTTTTCCAATTCTGGTACTCAGGACATATTTGTTTCTCATACAAGGTGGCGCAAAAATAACCTTCTGATGTTTTTTGGCTGTAATTTAAAAAAAAAAAATGAAAAACTTTGATTCTTCTTGTGGATTATTTTTATTTGGTCTTTTAATTTTTTTTACATCAAGTCGAGAATATGATGTCATGTAAATGGCCGCCGCCACAGTTGATTGTCATTTGAGCCCTTTTTATGGCATTTTCCATCACTTCGGCCAAAACTTCCGGCGATAGGACCTCACATTCTTGACGGATATTGTCTTTAAGAGCTTCAAGAGTCCGAGGCTTGTTGACATAAACCCGCGACTTCAAAAAGCCCCACAAAAAGAAGTCTGGAGCGGTCAAATCAGGCGATCTTGCTGGCCAGTGCAAATCGCCAAATCGGGAGATTAGGCGCCCGGGAAATGCATCCTTCAGCATATCGGTTGTGGCACGTGCAGTGTGTGCCGTTGCACCGTCCTGTTGGAACCACATGTTTTCCAATCCCAATTCATCAAATTGCGGCAAAAAGAACTCGTTGATCATTGCTCTGTAGCGCTCACCATTCACAGTAACCGTTTGGCCCGCGACGTCTTCGAAGAAAAAAGGTCCGATGACTCCTCCAGTGAAAACAGCACACCATACAGTGACTTTGAGCGGGTGTAATGGCTCTTCGTGGGTTACACGCGGATTTTCAGTGCCCCAGAAGCGTAAATTTTGCTTATTTACGTACCCGCTAAGATGGAAATGGGCCTCATCACTCATGATTATTTTTGATGAAAAATCATCTTCCTCTTGGTGGCGATTAAGGATGGCTTGAGCGTATGTTAGACGCGATTGGCGGTCAGCAGTTAACAGCTGATGCACCGTCTGGACTTTGTACGGAAACATCTTCAAATCTTGTACCAAAATTCGCTGTAAAGACCGTCGACTGATACACATTTGCGTGGCACGTCGTCTGGTCGATGTCGACGGCGCTTCCATGACATCCTCGGCTACAGCAGCAATATTCTCTGCAGAACGGCTACTCCGGGGTCTGCCACGCCTGGCATCATCTCGTGTTGTGCCAGTCTCTTCGAGGCGAGCGGCTAAACGTCGCGGTGTTTCACCAGTAGGCGTTGGACGGCCAGGAAATCTGCGGCGAAATTCACGTTGTGCCAAAGACACCGACCGATTATTGGTCAAATATAAGTAAGTGTTTGTTTTAAGCGACATATCTGAATGACGGTTCATATCCTATTGAATATGCTTCTCTCAATACAGAATACGGTCTAAAACGGCCGTTATGATAAACTATTTAAAAAAAAAGCTCCAACATTAATATAACAAAGCAATTCAAATCATTCATCTACTTCAAGACTCTTATTTAAAGTGCTAAATTAAATTTTTTAAAAATAACAATTTATCTAACGAGTGCATCTCCTGCTAAGCCCGTAGATTTTTGCAAATCTATGCACGGTATGACTTAAGTCCCGGCTTCCTGCGAGTGAAACATAAATTTTCCTAAAGCTATTTAGCATTACTAGAGTTGTTTTTTTTTTTTTTTTGTTTGTAAGTATTTCCAGCGATTGTATGGATTTCATACTACTTCCGTAGCTTTTGCCTTTCCACTTACTTGTGCTGCCACAATGCTGCTTCCATCAACATTTCCTCCAAACAATAACATTTTCTCGTTGGCTGCAAGCCGCAATTCATCACCGCCAACTCATTGCCACCTGTACCTGCGGCAATGCCGGGACGCATGAAGGATCGGCTGTCCTCTGTCTGAACCCTAACGGCACTCGATGATTCCCCTGACCTCCGTTATTGCCCTAAAAAGTCTGCCATGCCGGATGCAATAAACAAACCAAACATAAACATTCTCCGCTCGTCCATTAATAAAAATAACGTTTGCAAATGAACGCTACGTACACCGATAGCGACTTCGACTCGGGTTGGTTTATGCAAATCCAACAGGATAAACATCCATACACAAACTGGATGTAACAACAATGAGTCTAGAAAGAATATTAAGCAAGAGTAAGAGGTAAAAAAATGGAGAATGAATAGGTGGGAAATGGGGAAAAAAAAAATATCGTAAGGTTTGCAATCAACTCTTAACCGCGTTTCGGTATATTCGAAGCGATAGCGAAGTTCTTGTGCCACATCCAGACGCCAGAGTGCCTTGAACTAGAGCACCATCACTTTGCAACGCTTCTGCCTCGAACTGTTTAAGAAAAATTTTAACCTGTTGGGCGGTAGAATAATATCCAGACTTTGAACCGACGCTGTCAAGTCGCATGACTTCGACGGTTTTGTTTTCATAGTTTTCAGCGCTCGAGTTTGTTTGGTTTTGAGCGAATTTTTTTCATCATGTTGATGTTGCTGGCTGTTGCACTTCACACACACACACACACTTGCAAACACACACATTTGCATTTCTGGCTGCGAGCGGCGCGTGTTTTGCAAGAACCAGCTACAAACGAACAATAAGAACCATGTCTCTCTATGGCTCAGCTCGCTAGGGTGGAGTATGTAAAAGTTTGGCTTTGGCTATGGCATGGCATGACTTCTCAGCTCAATGGCCGAAAATATGTAAATGAAATGGAAAAGTGGTATCAAAACAACAATGAGAAAAAAAAAATATGAAACGAAACCTACAAAAATAACTGAAAATGTAAAAATATTCTGAATTGAAAAGTAGCTTCGAGGAGTTAACTTTTACAAATTTAGAACACAGACGGCTTTGACGCCGCCAGAAAAAGCTTAGAAAAAAAAAAATATTTAATCCTTATGTAAAGCTTCAAATTAATGGATTTGTTAACTTTGTGAATTCTTGTGAATTCAGATAGGCAGAATCATTTCCATTTTTTTTATCGCTATGAGGCACAAGTACTTTTGCGGAAAAAAGAGAAAAGTTGAAATTAACAAATTACAAGTTAATCCTAAAAGCTTCACAACTATGTCTACACATAGAAAACTTGTGAGCTAATCACATGCTCCAAGAAGTTAATTAAGGTTATAAAACATCCAAAATAAGACGCTACAATAACTTCCTTCCAGCTATGAGAGATGTCACATGTACGAGGGTGGTTTGAAAAGTGTCTGATAAAGAAAAAAAGAAATGGGTTGGATTTTTAAAAATTGTATTTTTCAACAATATCTGCATGAAGACAAAAACATTTCTAAGGTGACAGTAAAATTTTTTACGATTTGTCAACTTCTCTGAACTAAGCACTTACAGCCCTGATGAATACTCTCCGCCACTACCAAATTCTTTATCTATCAGCTATTTGTTGAGTTTAGAAAACAGATGACAATCGTTCGGTGCTAGATCTGGTAGATATAAATATGGTGGATAAGGGACAGATTCGCAAATCAATTTATTGATTTTAGCCATCGAAACGACTAACGAATGAGCGGGTGCATTTTCATAGTGAAACATGACTATTTTCTGAGCTAGATGAGACCGGTTTTCTTCACTTCGTCACTCAAAAGTTTTCATAACTTTATAATGCTTCCTCGATAGCCGATTAGAGGCATTTCAGTGCCACCACAGTTGTCCCGGTCTCGAATCTCGGCCAGAACCAGAATTGGTCTTCTATCTTTTTACCATTCTGTGTTTCTTTTCTCATTTATAATAAAGTGAAATTGAGAAAATATCAATACTAGTATAGCCTGTGGTCGAAATTCATCCATGTAAAACCGGATTTTTTTTTATTGAAAAATGTTTGACAAAGTAAAAACACATTCAATTAAGAACGAAAACTTTAGGGTAATACAATGAATGAGATTAAAATCAATTGTTATGGAAGAATTAGTTTAAGGATAAGAGTCAAGGATAAAAAATAATAATAACAAAGTGCCGATTTCAACCCTTGAAAGGACTTTGACCGAACTTCTTACGATCAAATTGTGTTGTGCGTGTTATTAAATGTTTGAACACAATTGATTGATAATTGGACCTACTAGTTTTATGTCAACACCAAACGGCTAATGTGCATGTTCTCAAGAAGGTTTACATGGCATTATTTACTCTCTGAGGTTCGCTATTGTCTGTAGAGAGGTGACGACCGAACAGAAAAAATCAATATAACTGAAAAAACTTTCTGTGTCAGATGGAAATTGAACCAGGGTCCTCTGGCGTATGGGAGGATCCCACTGCGTCACGGCCGCCACACAATCAAGGATTAGTTTTAATTATTTCGTAAAGATTAAATTGAACAAATTAATTGGCCAGCATGCATGGTGAACTGTTTTTTATGTTAAGATTTCATAGTCTTCTGGATTGGTAATAATAATTTTTTCAGAAGAATTCGACTTTACAACGCATTTTTTAAAATCAAATTTGAAATTTAAAATGCATTGAAATTAAATTCGATACAAAATGAATATGAAAAACATTTGTTTCTCCATAAAAACTTCGATTCACTTTTACTGTCCCAATGAATTCGCCACCAGTTCTCTCGCTTAGAAGAGAGCACTATGTGAGCGGCAAACTGAAAATAGAAAAAGAGTCAAGTTTTCCTTCTTGCAATCAACTTTTTGCGTCAAGTGGTGAGCTTTCCTTCTCTTCACCTTATGTGGATCGTTTATGTGGAACTTTCTCTGTGTGTATGTTATATTTTTAATTTTTTTTTTCTCTTTCTTCACTCACGTGCGAACATTACAGTGCGAACATTACAGTGCAGCGTAAAGATATTAAAAATCGAACGAAAAAAACCGTTTTCGGATCTTCTACGTGCATATGAACAATGGGCGAAATATATCATACATAATTTCACCTGTTCAATGCAGGATGAATTTTATAAAAAATTTACGGTCCCTACTCTTATTGATTAAAAAAATAGTTTTAGTACATTTCAGTTGAATTTTGCTACTTTAAATATATAATTTTATCAAGAAACGACTTCTAAGACGATTTAAAATGGTTGGTAATGAATCACGATAATATTTAAAAAAACATAGTCTTCTTAATAACCATTACGTACAATAAAAAAATAATATTTTTTATTGTACTATTTTCAATATTAAAACTAGCTATCTATATACAGTGTGGGCCATCTAGTGGTTTCTTTTTAAATCATATATTATTTTGACACTGACAGCTGTTTCCCTTTCGAAATCTTGACATAAGTCAGTATCATACCTCAGCGGAAAGAAATGAGTGCTGTGTAACCCAAACAGTGCGTTATTTAAAAATAAGTTTTGGTCGAAATGAAGCACCCACCGCGCCTGCTGTACGCAAGTTTGTGCAAAAAGTTCGTGAGACTGGTATGCTTGTGGACAACACTCATTATCCCCGTCGTAGTACGGTGTGCACATACGAGAACGTGACTGCTGTAGCCGAGAGTGTGAGACTCAATTCACGAACATCCACTCGCCATCGATCTGAAGAGCTCAACATTTCACTCACTAGCCTGAGGAAAATTTTGGCAGGAAGATCTAGGATTATTCGCTTACAAGGTCCAATTGACACAGCAATTGAAAGCGCATGACTATCCGCTTCGTTATCGCTTCGCAGTTTGGGCCATAGAGCAGCTTGAGTTGAACAGAGATTTTGGGCGAAAAATCCTCTTTCCTGACGAGGCGCATTTTCATCTCGGTGACTACGTTAACAAACAAAATTGCCGCATCTGGGGCTTGGAAAACCCTCACGTTATTGTCGAGAAGCCGATGCAACCACAGAGAGTGACTGTTTGATACGGCTTGTGTAGTGAACCACTTTTCTTCGAAAATGAGACTGGAAATAACGTTTTGGTCAACGGTGGGCGTTACAGAGCCATGTGAACAGACTTTTTTCTACTGAAATTGGAGACATAAATTTGGACGACTTCTGGTTCATTCAGGATGACGCACCATGCGACCCAGCCCATGCCACAATCAATCTTTTGCGCACCAAATTGCCAAATCGTGCTATCAACCGTCTTGGCGATGTCAATTGGTCTCCTCGGAGCTGCGATTTGATCTTTTGGTTTTTTTTTTTTGTGGGGAACCGTGAAGGACTGATGATATGCCAACAATCCGGAAACGATTCAAGCACTTAAGGCCAATATCATCCAAGTAAACCGTGAGATATAGCCCGAAATCATCAACAAGGTCTTGGAAAATGGGAGTGAAAGAATGCGCTACTGCGAAGCTAGCCAAGGCAGCCTCTTGAACGACATTGTGTTCCACAATTAATGGGAATGTTTGTTCATACTAATAAAGCCCTATTACATCGAAAAATTTAATTTTGTTCATTTTATCGCATTTCAGAAAAAAAATTTTAAAAAAGAAATGTTTTTTTTAATGTAGATAATTATGATGCGAAGGTTAAGCCAAAAAAAATTGGGTTGCTACCTAAATTTTTTTTATTTTTATGAATTCGGTATGCGAACACTTGGTTAAAATGGGTCACGAATCTGAATCCGTTGTCAGAATTTAAAAAATGATGCATTTTTTCCAAAGGGTTGTCACCTAAATTTTTACAGTTTTAAGAATTCGGTGTTGGACGAACATAAGCTAAAACTGGGTCGCTGAATCCGAATTCGTCGACAGAATTTAAAAGTAATGTAATTTTTAACCGACTTCAAAAAGGAGGAGGTTATCAAGTTCGTTGATTTGTCCGTTTTTTTTAAGTGTATGTACATTGATAACTCCTATAGCACTTGCCCGATTTCCGTAATTTTTTGTCAACGGATAGATACCATGAACCCGGAGGTCCTTTTTTAAAAAAGTAGGCGATATTTGACAAAGGGGTGTGTCAATATTAGAAAAACACTGTATTTCAGTTAATATTGACACTAGGGTAATGAAATTAACAGTAAAAATACTGGGGTAGGCAGAATTATTACAAATGACGGTCAATAAAGTGGGCGTTATTCGACAAAGGGGTGTGGTCATATTAGAAAAACATTGTATCTCGAATAGTATTGACACTAGGGTACTGAAATTTAGTGCATGGGTAGGCATAGTTATTAAAAATTACAGTCAATAAAGTGGGCATTATTTGACAAAGGGGTGTGGCAATATTAGAAACACACTATATATCGAATAATATTAACACTAGGTTACTGAAATTTAGTACATGAGTAGGCGCCGTTACTACAAATTACGGTAAAAAAAGTGGGCGCTATTCAACATAGGGGTGTGACAATACTTTAAAAATACTATATCTCAGTTAATATTGTCACTATGGTACTAATATTTGGTATTCAGGTAGGTGGGTAGGTAGAATCATTACAAAAGTGGGCGGGATTGTACATAGAGTTGGCACTTTAAGGAAAGTAGTATATCGGTTAATATTGATAATTGGAAACTGAAATTTGGCACAGGGCTAGGTAGAATCATTATAAAATGCGGTAAATAAAGTTGGCGGTAGTAGAGAAAGAGCGTGGTACTTTAATAAAAATTATAAAGAGACAGAAATGGAATCTACCCAACAAAGTTTCAGGAATTAATAAAACAAATTTTTTAAAAACAAATTTTCATGTTTGAAATTTTCCTCAAGAATACTATTACATAAAATTTTTCATATTCTCTAAAAAGGAAGAAATAAAAACTTTTTAACAAAACAAAAAACGACTTCAATATCACTACAAAGTAAAAAATAATTTTAAATAACTTTTCCCATTAATTTCTTGGTCAAATTTAAAAAGTTATTTATATGTTTTAAAATATTAGAACTCTTATCATTTCCATTTTTTATAATTTGTTTTATTACCATCAATATATTAATTGCTTTATGAACATAAAAGCTTTGAAGTCGGCGCTAATCTTTGACACACAATCATGATCTTTTACCATCCCTGCACTATTTTAAACTTTTTTATTTGATGCTATGCTGCCTTGGTGACACTGTAGTAATTTTAAAAGCTTTGTACACATAAACATTCTCACTATACTGGTTTGGGTGAGCTTGTAAAGCTCATATTGAATATGACATAGTGTGTAACAGCTGCACAAATAATGCATGGAACACATTGGCTACATTCAGCGCACTCAACAATTGCCAACTGAAAGAAAAAAATCGCTAAAAATCTTTTATATTCATAAAGTTAGTAATATTTTTATGATAATAAAACAAATTAGAAAAAATTAAAATAAAAAGATTTCGACTTAGTAAGATTAGCGCCGACTTTAAAGCTATTATGTTCATAAAGCAATTAATATTTTGATGATAATAAAACAAATTAGAAAAAATGGAAATGATAAGATTTCTAATACTAAAAATGAAATAAATTGACTTTGGTTACACAATTTTTGATGCATGGGATGATGTAGTTACTGTGCAAAGTTGTTAAATCGTATAGAAAAATGTCAAAAATAAAGCCGATATTCTTTTAAAAACATACTTAATAGTAATTAGTTACCACATGTTAAATGAAAAGTGTGTATTTAAATTGAAACGATGTCGTTGTTGTATACAACCTCATTAGCGACCATTCACACGCTCTCGATGTCCTCAGACTGAAATGAAAAATCAACCAACTGATTACATTCAATGCATGCTTAAATGAATGAGAGACTAAAGATGCCATCAATAATACACATGCTTCCACACACTCAACATACACACACACACACATCCACACTTAAAGCAATTGCAATTAAATTTAATTTTGAATGCCAAAGAGTTAAGATGTTATGTGGCAGCACTAGTGAGCATACTACGAATACCAACACATGCTGCGTATGCAAAGCAGACAAATAGGCGGTAAACAGGCGCATGCATTAAATTCATTCAGCCTAATATGCACACATTGAAGCCTATCAAGTAGCGCTTGTTCGAAAAATGTGGTAGGCGTTGAGTAGGGGGTGGGAGGGTGTGTGGTGGGTGCGATGTGACGTCTGGATGATTGTGACAAAACGCTGTAGACGCCATGTTGTTTGAGTTGAGTTGAAACAATTTCGACAAATTGCCTCGGCATGAAATTGAAATTCATCATCATCAATAGCAGCAAAAGCAACAGAAGCAGCAGCAGTAGCAACACGAACAACACCAACGACAACGTCAACTAAAACAAGAACAACAATTTCAACATCATCGACATGTTTAACAAAAAGAAGGAAGGCATGACAACGCCAACGGTTCAAACACGGGGCCATGATTGTAATTTTATGTAATGTATTTCGATATGTCAGTCAGTTTATTTTATTGTCTTTGTATTGTGTCGATGTGTCTGTGCATAAAGCTGACTGTAGGAGTGTACGTGTAAAACAACAAGATAGACACACAAACATAAAGCAGTAATACGCCGTAGTACGTACACTCAGCCAGACAGTCAAGTCAGGCAGTCAAACCAGCCAGTTAGTCAGTCAGCCAGTCAGTCATTCAGTCAGTCAAAGCATAAAATTCATTTATTCGTTTTATGCTGCTTCTTACCCGGCCTTCGGTCCCCTATTTCCGTTTGAGTTCACTTAAATAACATCCCCGACTCAACCTAAAACACCTACAAAGCTTCTACCGCTGCCAATTTTTCACCCCCTACTGTAGTACATTTAGTACAATTTGCAATTTGTGTTTTTTTTTCTGCATTTTTTTTTTTTTTTTTTTGTTAGCAGAACTCTGAGAGCGAGCGGCTTCCCCCAACTTCATCTCGTGGGAATATATCGAATGACAGTCTACAAATTAAGAATTTATTAGTTGATTGTGAGTAACAAATAAATAAATGTACTAATTGTGTTACAACTGTGTGAGTGTGGGTAGAGGGGGTATGGTAAAATTTTTCAAATACTCTGACGCTTCTTTCGAACATTTAGAATGCATGAATAATTTATGGAGACATTTTTCTTTGATAATAAGCAGAGGCACTTTTTCAGAAATGACCAAAAAATTAAAAGTTTTTGTCAGCTGAATTGCTGTATAAGTGCTGTGAAAATATTGAAATGCTTATTGGGTACGTTAATGTAATGTCTTATGTCAGCTGAATTGCGCTTAATGATGCTGAATTAAACTGAATTGTTTAATAAGTGCTGCAAAATTTGTTTCTGTTAATAGTGCACTTTAATTTAATGTTATATGATAGTTGAAATACGCTGAATTGTGAGAAATTGAGCTGAATTAAATTGTTTGAGAAAAAATATGAAAACAGCGGAAAAAAAATGGTGATCTTGTTTGGTTTTATTTCTTCTCATTGTTACTTCCCTAAATTGCAGCTGAATTGTGCTATATTTATAAAATAACAACAACAAAATCTTAAAGATGTATCAGATTGCATAAATTATTGTTGTTCAGCGATTAGAAATGATAAACAATGCTTCTTTTATTGACAAAATATGTTTCTTCTTAATGGAGATATTGTTTTTCCAAGCTGAATAGCTGAATAGAGTGTAGAATTTCACAAAGTTCAATTTGCTGAATATAATGTTATCTTTATGTGATATAAGCTGATTAGGTTTGCATGCTCTAAGAATTAAAATTTATCTGCAGCATTGCGTCAGAGAGCAACATTGTTGCTTTATTGTGTACAATTGCTTAAAAGAGTATTTTTGTTTAGATAGCTGAATTGCTTTATTTTTGACTTAACTTCATTTTAAAGAAGAAATGTGAGGGTAAAGTGTGAATGAGGCTTTTATGTTGTGTATTGTTTTAGATTTTCAAATGATTGTCTTTTAAAAATTTTTCATTTTCACAGGAAAATTTTTTACAATGATGGTAAAAAAAAATATTCACAGGAATTATTACTATTGATTGCTGAATTACTAAAAATAAACTTGATGTTTTTTAATTGAATCTAAAAAACCTTCAATCACAGGACAAAATATTTATTTGGAACTTTTTTTGTTGTTTTTTGAAAATTTTATTTTATATACCGTTGAACGGTAGCTGAATTCATTTAAAATATTGAAATAGTATCAAAATAAATTAAATAATATTTAACTAGACAGAAGATATATTTAGGTCATTTACCCTCACTGGCCTTAACTGACAGCTGTACAGATCTGTTTTTAATTTATTGCTTGGCATGCTGAATAACGTTGCGTCTGGAATTCAGCAAGCTTAATATACAGTTGTGATATAAGCTGATAATGTTTATATGCCTTAAGACTCAAAATTTGTCTGCTGAATTATGTCTGAGAGCACCGTTGTTGTTCTAGTTTGTTTTCAAGTACGCGCTTTCAGCTGAATTGATGTATAATCAACTTTAAGAAAAAAAAAATTAACTTTGGAGCAGTGAATGATTGCGTGGGACGATCGGAGATAATTGCTACACATTCTAATACTGATTTTGAGAGCTGAATTGCTAACAGCGTGAAATATGAACTAAAATATATGTTTAAAATTGGTTTTAAATGACATATACTGCACTTGAATTGCGCTGAATTTAAAAAGAAATATATAAAAACAAAAATTAAACTGTAAAAATGTTATTTTTATGTACAATTGCATTACTTACGACTGCTGAATTGCGCTGAATTATTTTAAAACACAAAAATACATATGAAATTACATCAGTTTCAATATTTCTTTTTCAATTCAGATAGACAAATATTAATCTCTCTCTCTCTCTCTCTCTCTGTTTCATATTAATAACTGTTTAAAATCACCATTATATTGCCATAAAATATATGTACTTAATTAAGAAATTATTTTATTGCTAGCTGAATTGCTTTTTACTTGAAATTTTTCATGCTGAATATTAAGTTAATTTAATGTGATATAAGCTGATTACGTTTGCATGCCTTAGGACTCAAAATAATACTGCTTATTTGTGTCTGAGAGCACTTCTGTGACATGAACTTTGCTTTATGATAGAAATTTCCTGCACGCTTTAAAGATATTTCTGCTGAATTGTCGTATGTTTAATTTTGAGACGTCTTTGAGTAGTTATTTAGAAGAGTAAGAGTGTGTTGAGGTTGAAATACAAATTTGTATAATACACACCGATGCTTTTATTTTGCAATCGTAAGCCTCAACAAAATTTTAACTATTTTAAATCATATTTTGTAAAGATTTTCCCAAAGTTCATAGAGATATAGAACTCGTATCAATGTGTAAAATAGTTGTTTTTATATTATTTTTATTATTTTGTGAACATTGTTTTTTGCTCTGAATTGTGCTGAATTGTTTTGAATTACAAAATTGTAATGAAAACAGATGTGAAAATACAAGAACTTGTTTATCTAATCATATATCTATCGAAAAAATTATGCTGAATTGAGCTGAATTCATTAAATAATAGCTTATAACTTGAAATTATATTGGATTGAATAAATTTGTTCAACGAATACAATTAAGCTCTTTTCTCTATCTGGTTTAAGCTATAAACTTTCTGAAATTGCTTTTTTATTATCCAATTATGTTTCATATGTTATTGTTGTTTGTAAGCTTGCTTAATAGTGTGCAATTTAATAAGCTGAATATCAAGTTTAGTGTATGCATTGTTAGCGGATTGCATATGCAAGCTTTAAGACTTCAGAAATTTTTGCTGAATTAGGGTCAAGGCTCTTTAATGGTGGAAGTTTAGTTTATTATAGAAGAAAATATTATTCAACTGCTTTAAGTGTTACTTTTATTAGCTGAATTCTTTATATTAAACGTTTTAATGCAAGTATTTCTCTGTAAGAGAAAATATACCTCAGATCTCGTTAAATCTGCTGAATAGCAAAAGATCTCAATAAAAAAGAGTAAGTATTTTATGAACATATTATTCAAGTATTCAGACAAATTGAAAGTATCTTAATCAATTGTTGAATTGTGTTGTTGTATTATAAAAAATGTTTTGATATTGATTTCGTTCATCTTTATACAGAATTTGTACATTTTTTTCCAAAAATGGGAGCTGAATTAACAATTCAATCAGCTGAATGAGCTGAATTACATCATTATTCTTGCTAGAAGTCCAATCAGCATAACTGAAAAAAACCGAATTTTGTTGTAATCGTCTAGCTGTTGTAACAATCTGTAACGATGTAATGCAATCAGCATCATTTGTACAAAAATTAAGAAACATTGCTCTGAATATTTTATTGCAAAACATAAATCTGATTAAACAAACACACAAATATAATAATGTTAACATCCGGTTTTCAGTATTTCACCGCACTGCCTTCAAACTTCCCCCAACATTATTGCGCATACCATCAGAAAGATGGCAGCAACATAAAATACAGATGTATAAATAATATTTTCAATTGCTTGCCATAAACGTAAATCTTAATTTATTAACTTCATTGTCATTCTGTTCGCACAGCTACAGTATCAGAGCTCAAATAAAAAATAAAATAAAATAGGACGGTGCTGCATGGATTAAATAAAAACTCATAAAATGCCAAATAATTTTCAAGTGGCAAAATTTCTTGCTGTGCACGTAACTGTGATAGAAGAAAACCTGAGAGCATAAATTTTGAAATTAATTTAAATGTAGAAAAAGCTTTGAAAGACATTTTTTTGAAGTGCCTATAAATATGCCATGAATTTAATAAAAATTTGTAAACGTGCGTTTCTATTGTAGCAGAATAAATTATATAAAAAAAATTTATGTTGTTCCTACAATTCCCGAAATGCTGAAATATTTGTAAAATTTTCTTCATGTTGTGAAACTCTCTTGTGGCTTATGGAATGCTCAAAAATTATAATGAGACGCTTGTGTTTGCTTGAGATTTTATTTATTTTTTTTTTTTCATTTTTTTTAATAACTTATTTCCCAATTATTCATTGAAATGTATTTGCTTTTAACAAGTAGCTCGTTCTGCCCACAATTCTTATTAGACTTTAATAAAATAATTGTTCCAACTAATCAAGTTTGACCCAATTCAGCTCTATTCAGCTCAATATAGTGCAATTCGGTACAGCAGTATTAAGATTAGACCTCTATGTATTTTGTCATCGTGCAACATGTAAATACTTAAGTGAATTAATAACATATACAGGACACTTTTGCATCAGCTTTTTTTAAATATATGGAACCGCTTTTCTTTTTTTTCGTGTTACAACCTATAACACTTATTCAGCACAACTCAGCAGCTTGTACTTAAAATAATTTGTTACAAAAAAGTATTCAGCGTTTTGTTGTTCGCTTGAGTTTCAAGTGTCATAATTTTGAAATGGTTAGCTACATCTGGTAACTCTTCTTTTTTGTTTTTTGTTTTCTTAACAGAAGAGAGAAAAATTAGCTGATTACACTGTTCAACACGAAAAAAATAACAAGGTTCTGAAAACGGATTCTGGTAGAGGGGACAAAAAAACAATACACGTGTATCGGCGTTTTGAAAGTTTACGTCTGAGTCTTATTTTAGGAGGGATTTAATTTTCTCCCTGTTCGAACATTCTCCTAGTGCATCGGCATAGGAAATCATGTTATCCTTACATTTTGGGTATAGAATGTGTTCTGAGGATTTATGTAAAATACTACGAGAAATATTTTAACCCCATACCTTTTCAATTTATGAATCTTTTTTGACCTTTTTGTGATAAAAGGCAAAAAAGACCCATACATCAAGAATAAAATAGCTGAAAGTTCAACATAAATGCCAGAAATAAGTCAAAACTTAAAATGTGTTAAAGGGTTATTTTCGTACTTATTCAGAATTGGTGATAAAATGTCGCAAAAAACTTGGGTTTAGGGGGTTACTTTATATGAAAAAATTGTTTTACTCATTTGGCACATCAATCTTAGCAATAGCAACGAACCTTATAGGATGCACTTTGGCTCATAAGATCCATTAGGTCGAAACAAAAAACTATGAAAAGCAAAATTACAACAAAAGTTAATTTTAATCCCCTCCTCCGGTTCCCATTATTTTATTGTACCAAAACTTGTTACCATTGTCAAGTCCCTAGTGGAAAAACCTGAGCTTGAACTCGTACATATAGTTGTACTTGTACCTATGTACTTTTATTTCTACTTTCAATTGTACTTTTACTAGAACTTAACTTTTACTTAGGGTGAAACCTTAACTTTGACTTTGACTAAGTTATATACTGCACAAAAAAAAAAAACCGAAGAAAATCTTTGGTGGGATGTACAAGGTGGCGCAAAAATAACCTTCCGATGTTTTTTGGCTGTAATTTAAAAAAAAAAATGAAAAACTTTGATTCTTCTTGTGGATTATTTTTATTTGGTCTTTTATTTTTTTTACATCAAGTCGAGAATATGATGTCATGTAAATGGCCGCCGCCACAGTTGATTGTCATTTGAGCCCTTTTTATGGCATTTTCCATCACTTCGGCCAAAACTTCCGGCGATAGGTCCTCACATTCTTGACGGATATTGTCTTTAAGAGCTGCAAGAGTCTGAGGCTTGTTGACATAAACCCGCGACTTCAAAAAGCCCCACAAAAAGAAGTCTGGAGCGGTCAAATCAGGCGATCTTGCTGGCCAGTGCAAATCGCCAAATCGGGAGATTAGGCGCCCGGGAAATGCATCCTTCAGCATATCGGTTGTGGCACGTGCAGTGTGTGCCGTTGCACCGTCCTGTTGGAACCACATGTTTTCCAATCCCAATTCATCAAGTTGCGGCAAAAAGAACTCGTTGATCATTGCTCTGTAGCGCTCACCATTCACAGCCCGCGACGTCTTCGAAGAAAAAAGGTCCGATGACTCCTCCAGCGAAAACAGCACACCATACAGTGACTTTGAGCGGGTGTAATGGCTCTTCGTGGGTTACACGCGTATTTTCAGTGCCCCAGAAGCGTAAATTTTGCTTATTTACGTACCCGATAAGATGGAAATGGGCCTAATCACTCATGATTATTTTTGATGAAAAATCATCTTCCTCTTGGTGGTGGTGATATTCCGCGTTCTGGAGCAGTGTAGCGTAACATTGTTTATTAACGTGTATTTCGCATGTGTTAATTACACAAATGTCAAAACAGAACTGACATTAGGGGCCAATCGCAAAATTTATAGCATTTTCTGATAGGAGGATTACTTTTGCGCCACCTTGTAGTTGTACTTTTACTAGAACTTAACTTTTACTTGGGGTGAAACCTTAACTTTGACTTTGACTCAGTTATATAATGCACAAAAAAAAAAAAACCGAAGAAAATCTTTGGTGGGATGTATATGACCGCATATATTCTATACTTAACCATACACCTAAAATTCAACACAACACACTTAAACTTAGACCAGTGTCGGCCGACGCCTATGCATGCGTGCTTCGTGAAACTTCGTAGTTTTACACCGACATAAAACTGGCTGTCGTGCTTTTACACCGACGCTGCCGATTATTCGTAGCAAGAGCGCTCAGTCGATGTTTAGCTTTTGGCTAGTTAATACCACGCTTCTATTTCGCGCAATTTATTACGTAATTTTGAATGCTTACACGTAAAAAGAATGTTCAACCAAATGTGGGAATTATCTTATTTTTTCTTTAAAAACTGTTTTGGAGAAGCGAAACTTAATTTGTCAGAAGAAAGTAGGGTGCGCTACCAGTAAAAAAAAATAAAATAAATAACTGGCCATTTCAGCCCTTAAAAGGACTTTGACCTAGCTTCTTATGATTAATTGTGTTGTGCGTGTTATTAAGTTTGTACACAATTGACCGAGAACCGGACCTACATGCTTAACGCCGACTCCGAACGGCGATGAACGGAATTGTTCTCGTTCTCAAGAAGCTTTTCATGGCATTTTGATTACTCTCTGAGGTTTGCCATTGTCTGCAGAGAGGTGGCGGCCGTACAGAAAAATTATTTTAATTCAAATAATTTTCTGTCGCTGCTGGGGTTCGAACCTGGGTCTCCAAAGTTCTTTGACATAGCGGCCACGCACTTTAACCAACTACGCCACGGACGCCAACTGCGCTACCAGTGCTTCTTTTATTTTGAAGTAATATGCAATATAAATAATATTAGTACTATTAGGAGTCAGAAAAATGTAATTAGTAAAATATTACTTTCCAAATAAATATGTAATATTGATATTTATAATAAATATATCCATATTGATATTATTAATAAAATATTAATGTTATTATTAATTATTATTAATAACACGGCCCCTAGACAATAAACAATATTGCACATTATTTACCTTGTAATACACATCAATGCCGCTTAATGTTAATAATAAAAAATTTCTTTAACCCTCCTGCGAAGTAAAATCTTCACAGTGTAAACCAAAGAGAGATTCTTTGCTCTCACTTGGGCGCATACTACTACAAAACTGAAAGAACTGTGTATGTATTTTTTTGGCCGACACTGACTTAGACTTATACTTCGACTTAGACTTTGACTTTGACTTAGACTTAGACTTAGACTTAGACTTCGACTTAGACTTAGACTTAGACTTAGACTTAGACTTAGACTTAGACTTAGACTTAGACTTAGACTTAGACTTAGACTTAGACTTAGACTTAGACTTAGACTTAGACTTAGACTTAGACTTAGACTTAGACTTAGACTTAGACTTAGACTTAGACTTAGACTTAGACTTAGACTTAGACTTAGACTTAGACTTAGACTTAGACTTAGACTTAGACTTAGACTTAGACTTAGACTTAGACTTAGACTTAGACTTAGACTTAGACTTAGACCTAGACTTAGACTTAGACTTAGCCTTAGACCTAGACTAAGACTTAGACTGAGACTTAGACTTAGACTTAGACTTAGACTTAGACTTAGACTTAGACTTAGACTTAGACTTAGACTTAGACTTAGACTTAGACTTAGACTTAGACTTAGACATAGACTTAGACTTAGACTTAGACTTAGACTTAGACTTAGACTTAGACTTAGACTTAGACTTAGACTTAGACTTAGACTTAGACTTAGACTTAGACTTAGACTTAGACTTAGACTTAGACTTAGACTTAGACTTAGACTTAGACTTAGACTTAGACTTAGACTTAGACTTAGACTTAGACTTAGACTTAGACTTAGACTTAGACTTAGACTTAGACTTAGACTTAGACTTA
Source organism: Pherbina coryleti (assembly GCA_943735915.1). Classification (NCBI taxonomy): domain Eukaryota; kingdom Metazoa; phylum Arthropoda; class Insecta; order Diptera; family Sciomyzidae; genus Pherbina; species Pherbina coryleti. The sequence goes on along the minus strand of OX030950.1, from coordinate 147,863,657 downwards.
GACTTAAACTTAGACTTAGACTCTCTAATAATATTTTCTGTTTCTAAATAATTACAAAGAAATGTTTTTAAAAGCATTCAGTTATGAAAACCTTCAACAAATTTTTAATGGAAGATTAATTGACAATTTCTCCCCTATCTCGTGAGTTAACTCAAACAGTCAAATTGACCAAAGTTCTGAAAAGAAACACCAACTTCTGTGTAGGAGCTAGATATTAGCACCAAAGACGGAAAATTGTACGTTAGAACGCAATCGTATTTTAAAGCTTTCAACAAGCCATTTTAATTGACGGCCGTGGCCAAGTGCGTTTAAAAGTCTGTGGATAACTCGATGCCGATTTGAGACCAAGTTCAAACCCCAGCTGACACAGAAAAGTTTTTCAATTGAAATACATTTTTCTGATCGACTGTTATCTCTCTGCAGATAATGGTAAGCCTCAGAGAGTAAAATAAATGACATGTAAAGCTACTTGAGAACATACATAATAGCCGTTCGGAGTCGGAGTCAACATAAAACTAGAAGGTCCAGTGCTTGATCATTTGTGGGCAAAAATTTAATAATAATAACAACACAATTTTATTATACTCGGTCAAAGCCCTTTTAATGGCTGAAATGGCCAATTAAGTTTTTTTTTATTTTTAAGTCATTTTCTCGTACTCGTTTGCTTTTGTTTTTGTTTTCTTTTTGTCTTTTGTCTTTTGTAGATGCCCAAGTTTTTCATCGTTTACAAACTGGTTCATTTTCTTGCCAGCATTAAGCTTTTCTAAATAAACTGAATTGCAGATGTTACAGCTCTGTTAATTGAAAGACATGTAAGAACTTCGAACCTCTTCAAATCAAAGCTCTTCTAACATTTAGTCTTTTAGTTTTATTAACATTCAGCTAATATTACAGCTTATCTCTGTCGCACTTTTGCTCGAATTTATAAAAATTGGTTGGTTAAGCAAATGAAGGCTTTTCGGTTATGAAGCTGAATAGCTGAAAATATTCTACTGCGTTGATTAAATAAATTCATTTAATTTAATCATCATCTCTGAACAGCGCTGAATACGCTATTATGTTGGAATTTTTGTAAAATTTCTTTAAGAACTGTTTTAAAACTGATTAAATCAGTCAACTTCGAGATAACTTCGCTGAATTGCATAGTGTGTAATGCCTAAATACTATAAATTTTTTTTTTATTAGATTATTTCTTCAGTGACTTAAAATTGACCACTTTACGTCGAAAGGGCTGCTGAATTGAGCTGAATTCCATTATGATTTACAATTAATATTGAAAAATTACTTAAGGCATAAGGATAGACTAAAGATGCGCTGAATAGGTTATATAACAAACTTACTTGAATTATTTGCTTATTTTTGCTTTTATTTAATAGTACTCATACATAATTAACAACTTGAAAATAGTGCTGAATTGAATAGAACGATGAGTACCTTATTTTAATAAACTAAACTTACACTAAAATTCAATCATAAGTAGTCGATTTGTGATTTAATAAGCTGCGGAATTGCGCTGAATTGATAATAACAAATAATTAAGAGACTAAGAAGTTTAGGAAATATTTATATTAAGAGATATTGTGGTTCGTTATGAGTTCTGAAATATTAATGAGCAAGATGTTACTTTTGCTTATATTGAATAGAACCCATACATAATTTACTGCTGGAAAACAGTGCTGAATTGAATACGCGATGAGTGCCTTAATTAAATAAATTTACTCAAAAATGCAATCTGAAGTAGTTGATTTGCTATTAAATAGGCTGCGGAATTGAGCTGAATTGATAATAGCACATAATTTGGAGCTTGAGAAGTTTCGGAAATATTTGTATAAAGTATTAATTCTGAAATATTTCTAAACAAAATATTCTTCGCAAAATTTAACATTTTTATGCTCTATGCAAAATTTGTAAATGCGCTGAATACTTAAGTTGGCACTTAATAGCGTTAAATATGTTGAAGTTGCTTAATTTCACTCAAAATTAGCATGAATTAAGGCTAATAAACTGTGCTGAATTCTAGTGGGAGCTTATTAAAAGCTTAATTAACAAAATTTTAGCTAAAAACAAATTCTGAAGAACCCAAACACAATTAAAATAGCTCGCTGAATTGCGCTGAATTGAGTTTAAAGCATCTTAATTGTACTTAATTTTTTACAAGTGCAGAAAATTGACATATAAACATCAAAAAACTAAATAACAGCCTGTTAAAATAATGTGGAATGAAAAGAACCTTCAAGTTTTTGCATTTTTAAGAAAAAAATGTACTAAGTTCAGGCAACAACTTGACAGTTTAATTAATATTTAAACTTGTTTTAGCATTCCTTGCCATTTTTTTTTCTCGTTGCTTTCAATATTTGCATGAGTTCAATAAAAAGTTTTAATTTGCTGTACTGTCCTGTTCTATCCTGCCCACTATATAGTTATATATGTAGTAGTATAGCCCCCCATGCCCCTGATAGTTTTATCTCACAGTCAGACATACAACAGCTGCTACTTACAGAAGCTTTTAACTACTTTTCTTTTGTACTTCATGAAACAAAGCTGCGATTTATGAAGGAAGCAAATAAAAGAAAGAAAAAAAAAAACCATAGCCTTCAGTAAAAAACCGTTGCCTACCATAAGGCGCATTAAGTCAAGCATAAAAACATAATGAAGTTAGTGATAAAAATGAATAGGCATTGAAGCTGAGAAAAAAAAAAACGAAAAGCGGGAGAAAGTGAAAGAGTGGGTAGCATGAAAGAAAGATATCATCATTAGCGGACTCAACATAGAAGATACATAGAGCACATTGACAATATGGCTGGCTCAATCTAAGCCAACCAACACTGCGACAAACGCATTCGCCATTTTTATTACTATAGCTTTATTGTATTTATTATCTGCGGGTGTATATGTGTGCGGGTGTATATGTGTGTGTGTGAGCTGTGTAATATTCGTAAGCATTAAGAAAAATTTGATAAATTAAACAGATTTATTACTTGCTAGAATGCTATACGACTTCCTTGACAATAAATATGTGTGGGTGCGCGTAAGTGTGCATGCAAGTATGTATGTTTTTCGACTTCGTTTTATTGAAGTATTTGTATGTAATTCTATGTGTATGTATATATAAATATATACTATATAATTGCTTGTATTTATTTTGTTGCTTATGCTACGCTTGTGGAGTCTAACGACACGGATGACGCTAAAATGATTGCGACAGTGTTGCGACTTCTTTGTACTTGGCTTGGCTTTTCTATTCAATGTAATGTCTTCTTGTTGCTGGCGTCTTAAATTGCACAGTGGTTGTTACGTTATTAACGTTAACATTAATCTTTTGATGTCGCATTATTCATAATCAGTCGAGGGTAAATTTTGTGACATTGTAACAAATGGAAGCGGGGCAGTGGGTGGGGAGCACAATGCTTTGGTGTGCTGCTTTTTATAGTCCATGAATGCCTAATTAATTGTATTATGTTAATTTAACAAGAATTCGATTGCTTATTCACTGAACGTACTTTAAAGATTTGTTGGTGGAACGAATTCTTATTTGTCTTGAAATGGCCAAGTAGCTAAAAGAATTAAATTTGAAAAACCCTAATTTAAGATTTTAATTGCGTTTGATTTCATTTTGAAGAAGTTGTACAACTTCTAAACCCAGTGAAAGCTCCAAGTAGATACAACTTTTTTATTCTATACTGTGCACTTCCATGACCATGACTTCCAGAAGACCCCATCTTCCTTTTTGTAATAATCGTAGGACTGGACACGACATACTGTACTAACGGCTGTATTTATTGAAATGTTTGACTTCATATAAAGCCTTTATAAAGAAACTATCGAAAAATTACTCATAAACATTCAATAATTTTAACATTATTTTAAAAGCTCATGAAAGCTACCCCTTTTAAAAGTTTCATAAATGAGACAAGTTTAAAAATGATTGAAAAAATCTACCAGGGGATTTTCAGCAACTTCATGAAAACAATAGCAAAAGCAAAAGCAGAAGCAGAAGCAGAAGCAGAAGCAAAAGCAAAAGCAAAAGCAAAAGCAAAAGCAAAAGCAAAAGCAAAAGCAAAAGCAAAAGCAAAAGCAAAAGCAAAACCAAAATCAAAACCAAAAGCAAAAGCAAAACCAAAAGCAAAACCAAAAGCAAAAGCAAAAGCAAAAGCAAAAGAGAAAAGCAAAAGCAAAAGCGAAAGCTAAAGCTAAAGCGAAAGCAAAAGCAAAAGTAAAAGCAAAAGCAAAAGCAAAAGCAAAAGCAAAAGCAAAAGCAAAAGCAAAAGCAAAAGCAAAAGCAGAAGAGAAAAGCAAAAGTAAAAGAAACAGCAGAAGCAGAAGCAGAAGTAAAATCAAAAGCAAAAGCAAAAGCAAAAGCAAAAGCAAAAGCAAAAGCAAAAGCAAAAGCAAAAGCAAAAGTAAAAGTAAAAGCAAAAGCAAAAGCAAAAGCAAAAGCAAAAGCAAAAGCAAAAGCAGAGGCAGAGGCAGAAGCAGAAGCAGAAGCAAAGCAGAAGCAGAAGCAAAAGTAAAATCAAAAGCAATAGCAAAAGCAAAAGAAAAAGTAAAAGCAAAAGCAAAAGCAAAAGCAAAAGCAAAAGCAAAAGCAAAAGAAAAAGCAAAAGAAAAAGCAAAAGAAAAAATAAAAGCAAAACCAAAAGTTAAAGCAAAAGAAAAAGCAAAAGCAGAAACATCATTACTAGGCCTGTGCGAGTACTTCGAACGGCGACTAATTCGTTGCTATTCGAGTCGAATAGCTCGACTCAAAACTCGAATTGAAAATTTCGTATTTTCGAGTAACTTGTTTGAGCGGAAAATTCGCAAATAATCGAATAACTCGCGAATTTCGAGTTTCTTCGAATAATTTTTCAAACAAATTTTCATATATTTCAAAACATAAAAACTCGAAACTCGAAAAATACCACGAATTATTCGTAAACTCGAGGCAATCGAAAATGCGAATTTTTTGACTCGAGCTCGATTCCAGTTTCACTATTCGACTCGACTCGTGATCGATGCTATTCGCACAGGCCTAGCCATTGTCTCTTGCTGTTTAGATATACTGCCAACTCTCTTTTTGGCGTGACAACTTTACGTTTTACCGCGAAGGTTATCAAAAAAAGTTGAAAGTACCATTTTTTTAAAATGCATAGGCGTTGCATGAATTGTTACTCGCTGAGTATAAGTGCTATGACAAAAGGTAATGACACAGCAGCAAAAGTTAACTCTTTGACTTTATGACAAAAATAAAACAAAAAATCAAGACTTTTCGGGACGCAACTGCAACTTTGTTACATGGAATTATAACAAGCTATATGTACAGTATTGTGCAAAATATATGCAACTGGAAATGAAACTGTTATTTTTTATAAGCATATCTGACAAAAAACAAAATTTTATTCATAACTTTTTCAATACAGTTATGTAACAGTAGGGGCTTTTTTGATGGTCTACGTGCTCTCAAATTGGCTTCTATCGCTCGTCGATGGACTGTACTTGAGCTTATCGGCAAATCGAGGTTATTTACAATGTCCGATGAAGAGATAAATGAATCTTTTTCAATTAAGTTGATGATTTTTTTGTCAGTCCTTTCGTTTGTTTTACGTGGTCGACCCCCAGAGTATATAGTTTCAATCGGTAACTTTCTTTGTTACTTTGAAATAGCTCTCGACACAGTAGATTTATGCACTTTAACCCTTGCAGAAATTTCTTTTTGGGAAAAACCTTCTCGAAATGCTTGAATTATCAGCAACTTAGTATGGGCGTTATATTTGTTCTTTGCCATGATAAAAAAATGTGTTTTGAAATTTAAATTGTTTACTATGGAAAATGTTGACTGAAAAATACGAATAGATTATTTATATTCGCGATTCGTAACACGTGGCGACTCAAAGAAGAGAACTAGTTGCATATGTTTTGCACAGCTACAAAACTTCTTTTAATCGCAGTCGATGTCATAACGGTTCTACTAGTGCGTGGAGAGCTAATTTTGTCTTACTTTCCAATGCTGCCAGACTGAGGATTTAAATAGCATATAAAAAATTGTATGCAACTCGGTTCACTAGGCAACCGAGTTGTATATGTTTTGCACATTACTGTAGGTGCTAACGTAAAATTTTTATTATACGCCAGTAAAGGCTGATCCTAAGGCTGCGAACATAGTGAACGCAAGTTGCTGAGCCGAGCCGAAAAACATATTAGAGCAATACAGTACGCAAGTCATGCATCTCTTTTACCCGAATGCGTTTTTGAGTTTCAATCGGCTCGGATCAGCAACTCGCGTCTACTATGTTCGCAGCCTAAGCCCTTACGACAAAAACAGAGAATAAAATTCATGACGTCATAAAAGCTGCAGAGAGAGACGCTCCGATACTGAAAATGTAGCTATTATGCAACGGCGTTGCTTTAAATTTTTACTCGGTGAGTATATGCACTCGGTAAATGTTATAAAATGAAAAAAAAGTATATGCATTACGATGAAAATAAAAATAAAACTTATGACGTAGAGGTGGCAGCTTATGCAACATAATGCAATATTGTTGCATGGAATCATTGCTTGCATATTAGAGTGCTATGGTAAATTTTGACCTCCTAACCAAAAAAACAAGAACAAAATTTTGCACCATGACAACATGGCGGTAACCGCTTATTAAAGTAACATTGCAACAATAATGAAAAAACGTTGCATGGAATTATAACTCTGTGACTATTGGCACTGTGGTGAATTTTATGAAACGACAATAAAGCTGAGGTTTTTGGTTACATAATAAAAATACAAAATTTTAAACTTATTCAAATCCAAGCAAGGATTAGAACAATAATAAGAGAAAGGATAAGAACAAGGATTTGTAAAACGATTTAAACGAATCAAGTGCGATAATGATTATGAAATGTATTTGAACAAGAACTTGATCAAGGATTTGGACATGGATTAAAACAAGATTTGGGAAAGGATCATGACAAGGAGTTAGACAAGTATAAGATGAACACACGAATAAAGATAAGGAAAGGGACAAGTTTTAGAACAAGGGAAAGGATATGAATAAGAATATATACGAGAATAAAGATACATTGTCGCGTCAAATGCAAGAAGGATTGCGACAAAATGTGGGGAAAAGTATTTGAACAAAAATTTTAACAAGGATTTAGACACGGATTTAAACAAGAGTTTGGGAAAAGATCAGGACAAGGAGTTAGACACTTATAAGATGAAACATACTAATAAAGATAAGGATGGGGACAAGTTTAAGGACAAGGGAAAAGACACAGATAAGAATAAATACGAGATGAAAGTTACGTTGTCGCGCCAAAACCTACACGCAAAGAAATTTTTCGTTTACCACAACTGAAAAATTCACTAACTATACTTCGTTTGCGAGTTGTATTTGCCGCAAACGAATATTCAGTTGTCATCAACAAAATATATCTTGCATATATATAGCGCAAGCTATTTCGATCATTATTATTTATTTTATTTATTATCTTTCTCCCTATATCCGTCCGTTTTCTTATGGATTGCACTCATCGCACCTCTGTTCCTATCTTCGTCCGCGTATTAAGCAAATTACCAAATTGCTTATGTAGCAACAATTTGCCTAAAAAGAAAATCTGAACTATAAGCGTTGTGTTTATACAAAGAAGGGAAAAACAAAGGAAATTTTTAGTTTGGAATAAACAAAGTTTTCGGTTGCTGCAATTTAAAAATCTCTCGCGTTTATAACAAACGAACTTAATTTCCTGCAACTAAATGACGCGTTTCTCACAACTGACTGTTATTATGACAACTGTTGAAACGTTTGCAAATAACGATTTCAAGCACGACAAACGAAATTCGTTTGCGGCAAACTGGCGATAAACGTTTTTTTTCTTTGCGTGTACGGGTATGTCCATGATGGCATATTTTAAAGAACAATTGTTTGTTGCCATTTTTTTTTAAATAGAGCTGGATTTATGAATATAATTAATTTAAGCAACAAGCATAGCTTAATGATGTGCTGAATGATATATTATTCCACTAGAAAAACCACCAACAAGATGATGAATATCAACTGTATAGAATTTAATTGCTATCATGTGGGCTAAATTACTAATTAGAAGTGCTTCATTGCCAAGTAATGACGCTTAATTACTGATTAATCGTGCTGAATAGGACAATGGCTCAAATAGGCACAAATAAATCAAGCAAATACTATACGTACACATAATGGAATTGAAGACTTATAAATTGCCATATAAACTTAATAAACTTAAGGCTATAAAACGCGAAGTAGCGTAAAAGAGAGCTAGGGAAAAACAAATAAATAAATGCAGACATTATTTTGTGAACTGCGCTCAAGGAAACTTTGAGATGATGTTTCAAGAAATATCAGCTTACATAGGTAAAAGGCACCCAAGCTCACACATATACACACACACATACACACACACACACATATGCTTACAGCCCACTTAGTAAGACATATCTTCTTATTGCACAGGTAAATATATACATGAAACAACAAGGCGCAGTTGTTGTCACTCAGCAAACAACCAACACACGTTGTTGCTCTCAGGTATTTCGCGACCGTTTCTGACTCAGTCGCTTTTCTATTCCTGCTGTTTTACTGCTTAACATCGTCTTTATGATCATCTCATGATTGCATTGGATGTAATTAAATCCCTCCAGAGTAAACATTAAAAAGTGCGAAGATTGCTACTAGCTGAATAATTAGAGAAGATAATTAAATGAAATGAAAACCAGTATGAAGAAGAAGAAGAGGAACACAACCACAATAACTTAAGGAATCGCATGAAAAATACGACTCTATTAGATATAAATGCTTAAATGCAATTAAATGCTAAGGCATGGAGGCTGAGGAATTCAAATTGATGATTGGATTAAGTGTGTTTTTTCTCCCGGTTATACATAAGTAATGGACTGCGGAGCTTAACAGTGTTATAGAGGCATAAAATGGGCGCTGAATTAAAGTAAAACCATTAATATTGCTTAGTTAAATTCATAAAACAAGAAATATATTTAAGTTTGAGTGTCTCAGTGTAAGCTGAATTGCGCTGAATAAGGTTTTTAACACAAAAAAAAATTTTAAATCGATGATTGCTTCATTAAAATGTTTCAAACAGAGCTGAATAAAGTTTTGTGCCTTTATGTTGATATATATTAGTATAATTAGTATATTCAGCTGATTTAGCATAATTTTGTACATTAATCAGAATTCACTGAAGTATAAATTTAACCTTTTTTCGGCTAGTTTTATGACTGAAATTCTATTCAGCGGAATTTGCTTAAACGCATATAGGTTTTAAAGAAATCAATGAGAAAAGGATTAAGGGGTCAGTCAGTAAAGGGTAAATTTTTGAAAAATACGTTTATGTCAAACAGCTGAATTGTGCTGAATTTGTTTTTTCAATGTTATATAACAAGCTATATGTAGACTTTTAGTTCAAAATCTTAAAATATTTTGTTCAAAATACTGTAGTTATAATAAAATAAAGTTTTGTGCCTTAATATTGATATATTGAAGTATAAATTTAACCTTTTTTCGGCTAGTTTTATGACTGAAATTCTATTCAGTGGAATTTTCTTAAACGCATATAGGTTTTAACGAAATTAATGAGAAAAAGATCTAAGGATCAGTATTTTATGGAAAACTTGGGTAAATTTTTTAAAAATATGTTTGTGTCAAACAGCTGAATTGTGCTGAATTTGTTTTTTTAATGTTTTATAACAAGCTATATGTAAACTTTTAGTTCAAAAACATTAAGTACTTTGTTTAAAATAATTTTTTATTCAGCACAAATGCTGAATAAAACATGCGCATGAAATCAAGTATAAAATTTACTTTTCTAATTATTCAATGAAGCTTAAAAGCTAAGAAAATTTTTAAAGGAATGAGTTAAATCATGATTTTTCCTATATAAAATTATATATTGAATTAAGAAACGAATTCAGCGCAATTTAATTGAAAATTTTTATACAAAAATTATTTTAATTAGAACAGCTTTAAGAAAGGTTAAAAATCAAAAATTTACTGGCATATTTTAAAATTTTTTAAACAACATTTATAAAATTCAGCAATGTCATGAAGATAAGTTCACAATTATGAGTATTTTCAATCTATTCAGCTAATTCAGCTAAGTAAAGGCTATCAAAATCATATAAAATTTCTTAGTTTTTCTATAAAATTGTGTGAGTTAAATCATTAATGTTATTTTTTTAACATAATTTCTAAATTTTTATAAAATTTTATGATTTAATTTAATTATTTTATTATTTTTATAGGCTTCTGTTTAAATAAAAATATGAATTTTTATTAAAATATTAGTACGAAACGCATTCAGTGCGATTTTTTATTCGCACTTTTTATTGATTTTCACTTAAGAATAAGAGTTTTGATAAAAAATGAAAAGTTTCATCCATTTCATTCAAGCTGAATTGCGCTGAATATGGTTTTAGCAAAAAAAATTAAATCAATGATTGCTTCATTAAACTGTTTCACACAAAGCTGAATACAGTTTCTTAAATTTTTATAAACTTTCTTGATTTAATTTAATTCCTTTATTATTTTTATAGGCTTCTGTATAAATAAAAATATGAATTTTAATAAAAATATGAGTATAAAACTCATTCAGCGCGGTTTTTTATTCGCACTCTTTTATTGATTTTCACTGGAGTATAAAAGTTTTCATAAAAAATCGAAAATTTAATTTGATTAAGAAAAACTTATCGTAAATTTTGGAATTTTTCTTTTCTTTTTTTTTTTTAGACTAAACCAACGCTCAGGGGATGCCTCCTATGAATGCGAAAGCATTGTGTTGATTCGGAAGACGGGTGATAGTTAGTTGGAGGGTGGAAAGATAGAGTAGTGTCGGTGAAGATTTGTTTTAAATTTACATACATAGCTCAAAACTGCTGAGAAACACGCTCGCAGGAAGATTGTTCCAATGGTAAAGGGATGGGCTTGATGAGCTGCCCGAGTGGACAGAGAAAACACACGAGTTGATGGTGTCAAGTCATGTGTCTCCCTTGAACACTTCCCATGGTAGTACCTGTACATAAGGCTTAGGCAACCAACCTCGCGCCGATGCCCAAGAGAGTTGAGAGAATATGAAATGTTTTCATCTCCTATCAGATATATCGCACGTCGTTGAATTCGGTCCAGAAGCTCCAAATAAGATCTAGAAGCCCCTGCCCAAATGTGCGAATTGTACTGCATTTTCGGCCTTATATATGAGGTGTAGATCACGCGTAGATCAGTTGGAGTGAAGTATTTCTCACACAGTTTTAAAAAACCTAGGCACTTGGCCGCTTCTTTCGACACATCGAAAATATGATCATTCCAACGAAGATCAGATTTGATCGATATGCCCAGAACGTCAGGAGCATCTGACTCTGCAAGATCCACACCGTTCATATTGAGGGGAGCTAACAGGCAATTCATTCGCTTGTGGGTTAACAGGCAACACTGAGTCTTCCTAGCATTAAACTCAACTCTATTAGCAAGCGCCCACTCAGAGATTTTCTTAAGTCATTAAGCAGTGTGTCATTCATATTTTGCCTCTTTCTCTCAATCTCCAAAGAGCTCGGGCGTTTTTTGAAGGAGTATGAATGACAAATGCTGTTGTCATCCAACGAATGAATTGGGTTATGAGTCAACGACAGAAGGTCGTTGATAAAAACCAAAAACAAAGTTGGCGATAGGACTGAACCCTGCGGTACCCCACACCGATGGCGTGTTCACTGGACGAAATTCCATCGATTACGACACGAATCGACCTGTCCTTAAGAAAACACGTGATCCATCGAGCAAAGTCACCACCAACACCATATGCAATTAGTTTTGACACGAGCGCTTTATGCCACACTCGGTCAAACGCCTTAGAAATATCCAGAGCAACAATCCTGCTTTCACCAAAGAAGTGAACACATTGGTTCCATTTCTCCGTGAGGAACGCCATTAGGTCACCAGTAGAGCGAGCTCTTCGGAAGCCATATTGCCGGTCACTGAGCAATTCCTTGTGCTCCAGATAGTTCATAAGGTGGAAGTTTATTACACTCTCCATGACTTTGGAGAGCGTTGAGCATATCGCAATGGGTCGGTAGTTCTCAGGGTTCGTGGCATCGCCCTTTTTGCGTACCGGCTGGACGTTTGCGACCTTCCAACAAGATGGAAATACTCCTGTCCTGTAGGAGATGTTGAAGAGGTTACGTCGGGCCAGTGTAGAAGCACACATTTTTAGCCCAATTGGTGGTATACCATCAGGGCCAGAAGATTTGTTTATGTTGAGGTTTGCAAGGACTCTTTTCTCTCGTTCGAAAATATATCTCCTGCATTGAAGTTGATTTATTCTCTACAGAGGGCAGTGGCTGATTGCTAGCCGGAATTGTGGAATTTTGTGCAAACAATCCAGCCAAAAGGTACGCTTTATCAGCCGAGTCAGTGAAGATTTGGTCATCCTTTAAAAGAGCAGGAATCGACGAAGACGTCTGATTTTTAACTCTCTTAACGAATGACCAAAAGTTTTTGCTCCCTTTGGGGCAGAGAAGAACCTGTTCTCTGATGTGAGTTTCGTGAATAAACTTTTCACGTTTTAAAACTGCATTACAGCTATTCCTAGCCTCACTGCGAAGTCTTCTAGTTTCAGCATTCTTGTTGGAACGCCAATTCTGGAAGGCTTCCTCTTTGGACCTGACTGCAATCCTGCATGTCTCATTAAACCAGGAGTGGTCTTTAGGCTTAATGCTTCTCATTTTATTGGGGATGAAAGACCGCATGCCCAATAAAATAATTTCTTGTATCATAAAAGCCGTGGCGTCCGTGGCGTAGTTGGTTAAAGTGCGTGGCCGCTATGTCAAAGAACCTGGAGACCCAGGTTCAAACCCCAGCAGAGACAGAAAATTATTTGAATCAAAATAATTTTTTTGTACGGCCGCCACCTCTCTGCAGACAATGGCAAACCTCAGAGAGTAATCAAAATGCCATGTAAAGCTTCTTAAGAATAAGAACATTACGTTCATCGCCGTTCGGAGTCGGCGTTAAACCTGTAGGTCCATTTCTCGGTCAATTGTATACAAACTTAATAACACGCAAAACACAATTGATCATAAGAAGCTAGGTCAAAGTCCTTTCAAGGGCTGAAATGGCCAGTTATTTATTTATTTTTATCATAAAAGCCGCGGCATTTACATTTCTATCAGCAAAATATAATTTCCAATTGAAATTGCGGTAAAAATTATTTAACGCCATCCAATTTGCTTTTCCATAAAACCAAGCGATTCTCTTCGGGGCTTTGGGCGTAGGAGTGCTTAGGTTAGAATATGAAAAAGCAGCGGATATGGTGCAATGGTCCGAATTACCAAGAGGTGCATGGACAGTCACATCATATTTTTCATGGTGTGAAGTCAGAAAAAGGTCTAAGATTTTATGGCTTTGCAGACCAACTCTAGGGATGAAAGTTGATTCCTTCACTAGTTGAATCAGTTGGTTCGATTCAGCAAAGAGCTCAACATACTGACCCTCAGGTGTTGTTTGGCCCGAGTGGCATAACCAAGCCGGGTTGTGGACATTGAAATCGTCGGCTACAACGATTTCGCTGTCAGGGAACAACCCCAAAATGTGCGTAATAGAATCAGAGAGAGAGTCAAATTTGTTAAAAGTGGGCTCTCTCCCTAGATTCGGACTTCTATAGATGTAACATAAGTGCATCAAATGAGAGCGGACCCTGAACTTCACCCACATGGAACAAAACTCCGGATCGGTAACGTTCAGACTTCGCTCGCACTGATATGCTTAATATTATTCAAAGTTTCAAAATTATTTCGGTGTATTTTTTCATATATATGCCTTTATTTTCAATTCAGCGCAGCAAAAGATTTACATAATTAATTTTCCAGATCATCCGTAAAAATTTCAATATTGACTGTTGACAAATTAAACAAAATGTCGTTTAATTTAAGCGTTTTGAAAAAAAAAGAAACGGATTGGCCATTTCAACATTTGAAAGGACGTTGATCGTCCTCCTTATGATCAACTAGATCAGCTTTCCGCTAACTTTAAACTGATAAACTTTCTGCCGACTCATCTCGTCTAATGTTCTTAAGAAGCTTTTTATGGCATGTATTAAATAACAGGAATTTTAAGAGTAAGTAAAGTTCGTTCTTTGAAACGCTATTCAGCTGAAGTTTTTGTATTCAACTTTATCACATAAGACTAGATCAGCATTTACGTCAGCTAAATTAAAATTAATATGAAAAACATATATTCAGCGCAATTCAGCTCAAGTCTATTTCTTTATATAAGGCTTTTACAAGTATGAATGAATTCAGCACTTTTTGGCTCAAGCAGTTTTAGATCAAAATCAGCATTTTTATTAGTTTTGAACCATTCAGCACATTTAAAAAGTCTACAATGTGATCAAGTATTTATTATTACAGGTCAAGTATTTAACTACCAAACGATATTCAATATTCAGCAATTTTTTTTATTCGAATGATTCTTGTTACAGGAGTTACAAAGTATGTTATATTAAATTGATTTAGTCGAATTTCTGCATAAAGCATTTGTATTCAATTCAGCGCAGATATAATTAGGTCAATTATTTGATCTAATTTAAAGAATTATAGTATACAATCAATTCAGCGCAATTCAGCTCAAGATCTTTTGGGTAAGAAAATAATTTCTCGATTTGATATAAGCTTATTTACGTTCAAGTAATCAATAACTATCTATTCAGCGCAATAAAGCTATGGTAATTATTTTCTTCTCTAGATAATCTTTATTAAAATAATATTATATTGGCAAATATAAGGCGACTTCTTACTTAAAAAGTGAAGAAACTGTATCCTTTTAACTTGTAACAGGTAATCTATAAGTAAAAATAAAAAGAAAATGCATTCAGCGCACAATTTTCCTTAAGCAATTCTATATTAAAATCAGCATTTCAATTGTTTTTGGACCAACCAGCACATTTAAAATGTTGACATTGTACAGGAAGTTATAAATTATGCTACATATATTAAATTGATTAAGCCGAATTTCTGAATGAAGCATTTGTTTTCTATTCAGCACAGTTAGAGTCAGGTCAATTATTTAACCTAATTTAAAAAATTATAACATAAAATCTATTCAGCGCAATTCAGCTCAAGCTCTTGTCTTTCAGTTGAGCATTTCAAATAAGAAAATCATTTTTCGATTTTATACTAGGTGGTTTACGACTAAGCAATCAATAAATATCTATTCAGCGCAATTAAGCTATAGTGATTATTTTCTTCTCGAGGTAATATATGTGACCCGGTCTACGAAAAGGGACCTTCGGTATGAAAATATCATTTTTCACTTTTTTGGCGATTCGGATAGACTAATGTGTGCTTTTTCTAATGGCGCAAAGCAGAAGTTTCCAACTCGCCTAAATAAATAAATGTGACCCGGTCTACGAAAAGGGACCTTCGGTGTGAAAATATCATTTTTCACTTTTTTGGCGATTCGGATAGACTAATGTGTGCTCTTTCTAATGGCGCAAAGCAGAAGTTTCCAACTCGTAAAGAAATTTTCCAAAAAAAGAGCAGAAATGAGTGAAAATGAAAAAAAATTGGACATTGAATTATAACATAATAAACATAAACAGCTGTTTTCTCGAAAACTTGTTTTTACACCGAAGGTCCCTTTTCGTAGACCGGGTCACATATATTGAAATAATTTTAAATTGGCAAATATTAGGTGACTTCTTATTTAAAAAGTAAAGAAACTGTATTCTTTTAACTTGTAACAGGTAATCTTTAAGTAAAAATAAAACGAAAATGTTTCCAGTGCACAATTCTATATAAAAATCAGCATTTTAATTGTTTTTGGACCATTCAGCACATTTACAAAGTTCACATTGTAATCGCAGATCAAGTATTCAATTACTGAAATATATTTAACTATATTCCTTTGTAAAAATAACCAAGCTTTAGAATATTCAGCAATTTTTTTTATTTGAATGATTATTCTTACAGGAAGTTATAAAGTATGTTATATTAAATTGATTGAAATTTATTCAGCATAGTTAGAATTATGTCAATTATTTCATCTGATTTAAAAAATTATAGTATAATATCTATTCAGCGCAATTCAGCTGAAGCTCTTTTGGGTAAGAAAATAATTTCTCGATTTGATATAAGCTTATTTACGTTCAAGTAATCAATTACTATCTATTCAGCGCAATAAAGCTATGGTAATTATTTTCTTCTCTAGATAATCTTTATTAAAATAATATTATATTGGCAAATATAAGGCGACTTCTTACTTCAAAAGTGAAGGAACTGTATTCTTTTAATTTGTAACAGGTAATCTATAAGTAAAAATAAAAAGAAAATGCATTCAGCGCACAATTTTCATGAAGCAACTCTATTAAAATCAGCATTTCAATTGTTTTTGGACCAATCAGCACATTTAAAATGTTCACATTGTACAGGCAGTTATAAATTATGCTATATTAAATTGATTAAGCCAAATTTCTGAATGAAGCATTTGTTTTCTATTCAGCACAGTTAGAGTCAGGTCAATTATTTAACCTAATTTAAAAAAATTATAACATAAAATCTATTCAGCGCAATTCAGCTCAAGCTCTTGTCTTTCAGTTGAGCATTTCAAATAAGAAAATCATTTTTCGATTTTATACTAGGTGGTTTACGACTTAGCAATCAATAAATATCTATTCAGCGCAATTAAGCTATAGTGATTATTTTCTTCTCGAGGGAATATTTATTGAAATAATATTAAATTGGCAAATATAAGGTGACTTCTTATTAAATAAGTAAAGAAACTGTATTCTTTTAACTTGTAACAGGTAACCTATAAGTAAAAATAAAACGAAAATGTTTCCAGTGCACAATTCTATATTAAAATCAACATTTTAATTGTTTTTGTACCATTCAGCACATTTACAAATTTCACATTGTAATCGCAGATCAAGTATTCAATTACTGAAATATATTTAACTATATTCGTTTGTAAAAATAACCAAGCTTAAGAATATTCAGTAATTTTTTTTTATTTGAATGATTCATCTTACAAGAAGTTATAAAGTATGTTTTATTAAATTGATTTAAATTTATTCAGCGTAGTTAGAATTAGGTCAATTATTTCATCTGATTTAAAAAATTATAGTATAATATCTATTCAGCGCAATTCAGCTGAAGCTCTTGTATTTCAACCGAGCATTTCAGGTAAGAAAATTATTTTTCGATTTTATATTAGATGATTTACGACTTAGCAATCAATAAATGTCTATTCAGCGCAATTAAGCTATAGTAATTTTTTTCTTCTCAAGATAATCTTTACTAAAATAATGTTCAATTCGCAAATATAAGGTGCGTACTTACTTAAAAAATAAAGAATCTGTGTTCTATTAACTTATAACAGTTAATTTATAAGTAAAAATTAAGATAAAATGTATTCAGCGCAATTCAGCTAAGCATTTTTCACTCGTTTAAGCATATAAAATTATTCAAGAACTGATATCAGCATAATAGGTTGCTGGAATCAATGATGTTATTTTAACAGAATCTTTTTAACAAACTTACAACTTGTCTATATAAAGAAATCAGCTGATTGCAGCTTTAACTTTGACTTACTTCACAATTTTATTGCCTTTAAACTGGCCCTTATTACAATTTCTTACATAATAATGGTTCTTTAACATATTAAAACCTATTCAGCACACTGTTTTTTATATTCAGCTGCTTACTAGTAAGCTGTTGTTTGGATATTTTATTTTTGATTAACTTGATCAATTCAGCACCACTCCATTTGCCTTTTCTGTCTCAAAGTTGACTTTTTCCAAACTCGCACGTTTTATTAAAAAGTTTATTGAAGGCTACTCAGCAGTTATTGAACATTACGTATTCGAGATTAATAAAAAAAGTTACTAAAATTCCTTGCAAACACATAAAACCGAAGCGACAGATTCATGGCGCAATTCAGCTTCCCAATTTTACAATTTGTCTGACTTATAAACTTTCGGTTATTGTGAGTTGTTGAAAAAGTCCTCCTCCACATGCTGTGTAAATAATTTCAATTGAAAATGAAATATTTGCATACAACCCGAAAAGTTTAACTCTCAAGGATAACAGCTGTAAAACTGAATTCGAATTTAATCAACTTAACTGGGTTTGATTAACCCTTGTCTCTTGTAGCAGAGCAGCTTTGCTATAGCAATAAAAGCAAGAATAGCAAAAACAAATCAACCCCACAAGAACAACAACAGGAGCCACAGCACAATAACAAAAGCACAGCCAGCTTGTGGAGCAATCGCCGTTCAAGATACTTTTAAATATTTATGCAAAAACCACTCCTATCGACACTCAACAGCTTTCGTATAATTTTTCAAACGATTTTCATAATCGATTTCATGACTTGCACTAACACACACACACCAACAGCACACACAAACACACATAAAAAAAAACACTCGCACACAGCTACAAACTGCTGTTGCTGCTAGTGCTACTGTTGCTTGTCATGCTGTCCATCCTTCATCAAAGAAAGGACAACAACGAGAACAACGGTGACGACAACATGTCATCATAAAATTTCAAATTCTTTGCTATAATTTTTCTTCTCACACCAGTGGAACTCACAAGGATTTTTAATGCAGCCCTGATCACGTGCGTGCGTCGTTGTGAGCGTGTGTTTGAGTGATTTTTATAAATTGTTCCAGGGCAGAGTCCCGACTTTGCTGGAATTAAAAATAAGAAAAACAAAAACAACTCAAAATAAAAATAAAAAAACCAGAAAAAGGTTTTTTCCCTACTGTAGCTTGGGCTCAATCCTTTTTCTATGATTTTTGCTCAGCATCTCTTGGTGTCCTTTTCGCACTTGCTGCCTATGGTTAGCCTTGGCCACATAATGGCTCTTCATGGACAAGTTCTTGACATTTTCCCAAATGTAAAATCGATTTATTTTAAACGAGAAGAGTTAAGTTATACATACTTGTGGAAAAATACATAAAATGCAAGTAACAAGCAAGAAAAAAGAAACATCAACACGTCCTTTGGTCGCCATGCAAAGCGCAAAAATCACGCAGGGATTTGGGTAACTTGCAAAAACTTTCTTTTGGATTCACGTTCTACATTAAAAATTTAACATTTCGGCAAATATTCAGCTTAAGTAAGAGAACAGATTTCAAAAGATGGTGTTTTCAATTTTTTTAAGGATTTTTACACGAAATTTTGCGTTCGACAAGCTGACTTTTTATTTTCTTAATTTTTTATTTCTTACTTTATGTTTTTATTTAAAATTTTTAATTTTTAATTTTTAATTCTTAATTTTTAATTTTTAATTTTTAATTTTTAATTTTTAATTTTTAATTTTTAATTTTTAATTTTTAATTTTTAATTTTTAATTTTTAATTTTTAATTTTTAATTTTTAATTTTTAATTTTTAATTTTTAATTTTTAATTTTTAATTTTTAATTTTTAATTTTTAATTTTAAATATTTAATTTTTCATTTTTAATTTTTAATTTCGAACAAGAAAATTGCAAAAAAATAATTTCAATTTCCTTCTTCGATTCCATTAAGAATTAAAAATATGTCTTTACGCATGCAAAATAAATTACGAAGCATTAATATTTCTTTTATTATTGAAAAATTCTCTTCACCCTCTACAGAAGGTGGAAATGGGAATTCAAATTTGGCAAAAGTGATTTCAAGTTTACGCACGATGACACAGCATCATCCTCCATTCAGTACCAGAAACGTTTGGAACGCACAAAAACTTTTAAATGGGTTTTCATGTTGATAAAATTATAAATCGCCTCACAACGGATATGAAAAAAGAAAACCCAAAGAAAATAAACAAAAGAATGTGCAAAGTTTTCGAACCAATCCACCCCATACCCGCTTGTATTTGTTTATGGCAGTAAAGCCTATTTTAGGTCTAATGCTCTTACGCACTCTGGACTTGAGACCACCACCCACACCCATCACTGCCCATTACTACGTCTTGTCATGCTGACTAAGCACCTTAAATTGTTCAAGCAAATGATCCATCACGGTTACAGTAAATCTATCAGCAGCATTTGTCACCACAACACAGCAGCAAACCGGAAATAAGACATGGAAAAAAAAGAAAAGCACAGCGAAATAGTACCTTCAGAAGGAACAGGGAGTGACGGAGTGAGAGAGAAGGAAAACTAAGTAGGCTATTGCATAAATAATAAAAATGGTGAAAATAAGCTTATAAAAAAAATTTCATGACGATTTAACATTATTGAAGGATGTTGCCATTTATTTTTATTTTATGTTCCAATAGTGATTTTGACGAGAGGTTGTAAAGGGCATGGGTAAGAGGTTGGCTTAGTAGAGTGGAGTGGATCGTTGAAGGTTTGGCCACAGGGTCAAATTGGATTTCATGGTGTGTTTTAATGCAGCACCTCAATTTTATTAAATTTGATTTTTGTTTATTTTTTCTTTTTTTTTTTTTTGTTTGAAGGCATTTCGATAAATTGAAAAATTTTATGCACTAAGCGCCACCTAAGCGCGTGTAGCGAAATGTTTGAAGGTTTGTTATTTAAACTGAAACTTTTTCTTGTTCTTGAATTTGAAAGTAATAATAATAATAATAATAATAATTTTATTTTCTGCTTATAACTGCTTTTCCACTTTTTAAATAAATTCAACATTTGCTAAATATTTTAACCAATTTCGTTCAGAAAGTAAAAAATTTAGACAAAAATTTTTACTAAAGGTTATTTAAAAAAATGAGCTTGCTGTATCATGGACACACTTATTTTAACGTGTCTGGGTATCTTTATACTTATTCTTGTCTCTATCCTTTCCTTTATTTCTAAACTTGTCCTTATCTTTATTCTCATACTTATATTTGTTCTAATAATTGTCCTACTTCTTGCCCAAACTCTTGTTATAATCCATGTCAAAATTCCTAACCATATCCTTGTTCGAATTCATTAAATAATCCTTGTCCTACTTTTTTCCCAATCCTTGTGTTAAATCTAGTCTTTAGTGGGTCCGAATCCTTGTTCTATTCCTTGTTTCATTTCGTGTTCTTATCGTTCTCCACATTTAGTCATAAATACTGTTTTAGGTGTGTTTAAATCTTTGCCCTAATCGTTATCGCAATCCTTGTCATAATCCTCTCCCCATCTTTGTCTGGATTCTTGTCCTAATACGTGTCCAATTCAACTCTCTTATCTTTGTCCAAACCTGTGTCTTTCTCCTTAGTTCTGGTTATAATCCTTATCCAAATCCTTACCCTCATTCTTTTTCTAATCCTCGCCCCAGTCATTATCTAAATCTTGTCTCTAACACTTGTGTTTATTTTAATTTTAAAATGATTTTTGTTTTAATTGTATTTTTGCTTTTGCGTTTGGTGCATTAATATTACTTTAAAGGGTTTCCTGAGAAGCCTCATGACGCCGTCAATTTTTTTTTTTTTATTTTCATCATGTAATCGAAAGCCTCAGCTTTCTTGTCGTTCTATAAAATTTACCGTAACGCTTAAAGTTACGGAGTTATAATGCCATGCAATATACTAAACTCCGCTATAATTCGAAAGCGAGTAATAATTTCATGCATCAATTGTATTTCTGTTGCATAAGCTTCTACTTTCTCGACCAAGATAGGTAGTTCCAAGACGCTGGGACTGTTTATTTTTTTGACACTAGTTATTTCGTCTTATCTGCAAGACCCATTCGAGTCGACTCTTTCGGTAATCTGGAGAATGCTGCACTGACTTCACGCGTATTATGGTCAATGATATCGATATCATCAGCCAGCAGCATAATACTTCTGTAGAATATCGTGCCACAACGTCTCAAATCAGTAGCTCGGATGAAATTCTCATTAGGTTGAAAAAGTCGCACGATAAGGAATCATCTTGTCTGAAACCTCGTTTGGTATCGAATGGACGGGTAAGATCCTTCCCGATTTGTACAGTGCTGCTGGTGTTGCTCAGGGGTATTCTGTAAAGTCGGATAAGCTTTCCGACTTATGTGTTGCAGTTCGATGACGATTGCACGGTGATCACTATGTGTATAAAGATCGTCGAAGCTTCATGCTGTGTTACACGCAAGGAAATTGTGTGCAAAGGTAAGATCTACTGCCGACTGCCTCGTACCTGCCTCAAATGTGTGGTGACCATTATTAAGAAGCTCGACGTCTAGTGTTGCAAGACATTCCATCAACACCGTGCCCCTGCGATTTAT
This sequence comes from Pherbina coryleti, assembly GCA_943735915.1. Classification (NCBI taxonomy): domain Eukaryota; kingdom Metazoa; phylum Arthropoda; class Insecta; order Diptera; family Sciomyzidae; genus Pherbina; species Pherbina coryleti. The sequence goes on along the minus strand of OX030950.1, from coordinate 147,841,476 downwards.
GATCCTACTGCCCCATCTTGTTGACCATGCATTAAAATCACCAGCAATCATTATGGGAGACTTTCCCCGAGCCTCCGTAACAAGTTCGTTTATCATCCGCTCAAACTGGTTTATGTCCATATGAGGTGGCGCATAGCATGAAAAGAAATAGATTCCCTCGAACTTCACCCAGGTGAATCCCGTATAGGCCACTGGAGCTTTGCTTTGGTATGCCCTGCCACTAGGTGTCCATATTGCTGCTTTGCCTGTTGCATCTGTCATCCACTTGGAGCCAATCATATTATGATGCTGCTCACTCAATAGGGCGAGATCGAAGTTTCTCTCGAAGACCGTCTGTACCAGTAAGTACTGTGCTGCGATACAGTGATTTAAGTTTAGTTGGACGATACTCATAGTTGCCTTTTCTTCACCGCCTTCTGATGTTCTGGGCAACGGGTACTGCCAGCGGCATGGTCACCTTGGCAAAGTGCGCATTTTTGTTTATTGGTGCACGTTGCCGCCACATGTCCACCTTCTCCGCACTTTCTGCAAAGTGCACTTCGATCTACATCTTCCGTGCAGCCGCTAGCAACATGGTTGTATTTCCAACACCTGAAACATCTCTTCGGTGAAGTGCTTTCTCGTACTCTGCAGGATACCCAACCAATACGTATCCGCTGCACTTTTAGCACCTTAACTGCATCTTCGACCGGTAGGCTTATATACGCTGTTTGTGTGCCTCGACGTTCTCTTTGGAGATTTCTTATCGATCCCTCTTCCGGGCGCCGTATCTCGCACTGCGTATGAAGTGCGTCGCATACCTCGGTTTTAGTTGTAACCTCATCCAGGTAACTAAACTGGATAACGATGGAGTGGGTTTTCATCGACACTTTGGCAGAGTCACCTAGCACGTTCTCTACTGCTGATTTGTACGATCCGGTGTTTTGCTCCGGTGCACGCTTGAGTTCCAGCAGAAGCTCATTCCTCGCGGTGCGTCGGATTGAACTTACATTCTCTCCTAGAGACTTTAGCGCATCGTCTTCCTTTAACTTGCGTAGAATGCCAGCGTACGTCTGGTTTTCATTCGCCGATATGATCAGGGCGTTAGGCTTGGCTTTAACCCTCTTCAGGTGCCTCTCCTTTCTTTTTGGGTGAACTTTTGACCACTCCTGTTTCTGCTTAGGCAATGCTGGTAGTGTTACGTTGTTGCCTTTTGTTCGTGCCTCGGGATCTTTAACCATTGATTTGGTTTTATCTGCTGCTCCAGTATTGGAAGTCACCTTAGCTTCTTGCGCTTGCATCTCCTTTCTGTTTGCAGACAGTATCGCTGCATATGAGCGCTTTTTCTGGGGAGTTTCTATCTCAGAGTCTGGTTTCCTCTTCTGAGAAGCCCCTGTTTGCAGCCACGGTGAAGTTTGTGAGGCGTTATTCCGCCTGATCACCTCTTTAGCAACTTCGTCATGCTGTTCTATGGCCGTTAACTCATAGAGCGCCTTGATGCTCTCAATTGTGTCTCAATTGTTTTTCTAGGGTCTTCTTCAAGATTTGTCGTAGCGTAAATATCTGGTCTATGGTGGATTTACCAGGTCTGAAGCCACACTGATAAGGTCCAGTCAGGTGGTTTACAATGGGCTTCAGACTTTCATATAATACGCTCGACAGGACCTTATATGCGATATTAAGAACGTAGTTGGCGCAAATGGTTGGATCGCCTTTCTTGTGGATTTTGCAGAACACACTGAGGTTCCAATCGTTTGGAATGCATTCTTCCGACCATATTCTGCATAGAAGCTCAAGAACTTCACCTCGATTCTTGAAGAGCTAAGCAGGTAAGACATCGGCTCCTTCGGCTTTGTTTTTTTAAAGCCGAGCTATAGCTTTCAAAACTTCACTATGGTCGGGCAGCGGAACTTCAACGCTGTCGTCCAAAATTGGGGTTTCCGGGATAGCATCTCTATTGGCGGGATTGTTGTTGTCGTCGCCATTCAGAAGCCTAGAGAAGTATTCCCCCAACATCATCAGTGTACTCTGGATATCTGTCACTAGGTTCCCGTTTTCATCCTTGCAGGAAGAGGCCCCGGTCTTGAAACCATCGGCCAGGCATCTTATTTTTTCGGAAAATTTTCGGATCTCATTCTTGTCAACATGCGTCTCAATTTTCTCGCACTCACACTTTTTCGCTTCCCTTTCCTTTCGCCTGAAAATGCGTCTCTCTTCCCTCCTCTTCTCTTTGTATCGCTCTTTAGAGTGTTACAACCGACTGTAGGGTGGCTTTGTAGGCGGCGTCGCAACACTCTTGGTCATGCAACTGGTTTTGGCGGGAGCAGTGATAGTCAATCACCTCTACTAATTATTGCCACAACCCTTTTTATAATCAAAGAATGCCCACTTTATTAATTGTAATTTGCCATAATTGTGCCTACCCATGTATTTTTACTGTAAATCTCAGTATCCTAGTATCAATATTAACTGAAATACATTGTTTTTCTTATAGTGACACGCCCCTTTGCCGAAAATCGCCCACTTTTTTAAAAAGGACCCCCGTGTTCATGTTCTCTATCTGTTGACAAAAAATTACGGAATCATTTAAAAAAAAAAAGAAAAGAAACCAACGAACTAGAGAACCTTCTATTTTTGAAGTCGATTAAAAGTAATCGTTATTTTCCATCCCTACTTTTTTATCTCGTATTCAACATATCCCGACTTATTCAACAAGCGCAAGATATTCGATATTTGTGCGAGAAAATTGGAAATTATGATAGGCAGACGCCATATTGGAGCATATTATTCCGAACGAACGAATAACATCCGTTACATAATTACAAATATCTGTTACAGTGCATGTACGTAAAGTACATTACAGTGCATTTTGCACTACCGCAACAGACAATGAAAAATTAAAGTCTGCAGACGCCATCTCTGAACTTATTATTGCGATTATACGTGTAACATCCGTTACATAATTACAAAGATGTTCTTCAATCTCTGGAGTTTATTTGCCTGGGCATTTTTAGTTTCTTTAAAGCAATTTAAATTTTATTTTCAAATGTTAGACCTTGTGATCAATGATCTTTTGTCGCATCCGTTACAGTAACACAATTTTCATGCTACGATATTCCGAAAAGTTATACGCTTTTATTTATGGTAAAACTACAATTCCACTGCTTTAACTTGTATAGCTTTTTCCTTTGAATTTCAATTTAACCAACTTCGAAACAAAAACATTTTTCCATGCTATTATTTTAGAATTTTATTTTTTAACTCGTTTTTGAACTAGTGTCCTACAATATTTCTAGTATTTTTTTAGAGTTTGCTTTGATTGTAATTTTATTACACTAAATAACAAAAAGTATCACATGACAGAAGTGCACGTAAGCAACAACAACAAGAACAGCAACAACAGCAAATGAAAAACAGTCGTGCCAACTGTCACTCGTTTACAATAAGCGCCCCCTAAAGTCAGTTTGTATCCCGCAGCAGTTTTCAAAGTCCAGGATTTCAGATTTTTTTTTTATGAGCTTTTTGTTCTGTGTTTTTTGGACTCATCGAGTACTAGCTAACACCGCTACGAACAGCTGTGGTCCTGCTAGTATCCTTGTAATGCGGCTTAATAACCATTCGTTGGTTTGTTTGGTCTTTGGTTAGATTCAGTTGTTGGACCCATCACAGCAGCGCTATGTTGACGCTGGCGTTAGCTGCGGCAGCCAAACACGCTTCGCTACGTGGGCTGTAATCCTTTTCGAATCCCTAGAGAAGTTTCAGTTATGGTTTAAGTATCGCTACAGCGGACAATAGTTGAGTCCGCAAAAAAGCATTTGAATTTAATTTAAATCTTTTAAATAGGATTTGCCAATTTTTGCGGAAGGATATTTTATTTAATCAACTGAGGTTAGAACTTTTATGTTATAACAATGTTATTTGATGTGATTTTTTGGTTAAAAAAATAAACTTCATTTGTAGTAATAATAGAAAAAATAGGGTTAAAATATTTAAAAGTACATTAAAACATTTTCTTGTGCAACACGACCATTTGTCGGATTTTCCACAAAATTTTTAATGGAATATTTTTTACTATTGAAAAAAATACTGTACAAAATTAACTTCAATTCATATAAGTGAATTGCAATAATCTTTCTACCTAAATCTCTTTTATTTAGAGTGCTTGATTCTTAGGAATCATGGGAGATTAACCGTCATAGGTAGTATGATTGGAAAGAGCCTTTTCATCCATGTCTTCATGGGAATCGCTTCTTGAATACAAAGTATTTGGATTTGGATTCTACTAAAATATCCAAGGAACAGGATAGAAATGACATTATCTAAATCACAAAACCTGGGTGACCTTAGACAAAGTGACACCTCTATTTTGACTGATTTCTTAAGTAAAATTTCTTAAAACTCGGAGATTAGTTCAAATAGAGTGACAGAAGTTAACCTAAATCGACTTTAAGTGAGGGGCACCAGCAACACTAGGAATAAGAAATTTGATATTGAACTTAAACTCTTTCTAAGATGGTATATTAAAATGGGATGACACGCCTACTTTAAACATGTTTTTAAACAACAAATGGTATAATAAGAGTTGCAACCTACACAAGGTGTATGAAACTTCAAACTGAACTGAGTGTATGAGAACTTGAATAAAGAGCAAAATAGGTTTATTCAAGTTTGGTATAAAAAATGAGAGAACACAACAGAGAAAATTATTTACTGTCATCAGAGTAATTCTTGGAGCCACTCGACACATAGGTCGCATTCTGGCCGATACTTTCTACGCAACTGTTGCTCAACTTTCCGGCTGAATGGTATGTAGCTTAAAGCGCTCACACAACATGTTGCCTGAGCGGTCGCCATTTTAGGTAGCGAAAATATTTTATGCTACCTCGATTGAGCGGTTTGCGCTCACTTGATGTTGACAGATGAAAAAAGTGTTTTGTTGTGAAGTTGTGCTGTAAAATTATAAGATTAGTATTTTAATATAAAAATACTTAAATAAATATCTTTTCCATGATTTCCTTGCGAATTTAATTTTATTATATTGCTTTTGATTAATTTTTTTTGAATCGAATCACGAACAGCTGTTTGCAGTTTGACGTTTCTCAAAAAAAACACATTCAGCACAATGTAGCACTTTAGGCAACTTCGCTACCTGAGCGCTGTTTCTGCCAGAATGCAGCCATAGTCAAAGAAATCGACATCAGAAATGAATCAATTGACTTCATTCATATCGTGATCTTCATTTAAAATGAATTCATCGATTTCATTACAATTATTTTATTTTTCTCAATATTTTTCTATGAGTAGATATAGAAGGATCTGCCGAAAGGAGTAATTCGCGGAATAGATCTCTATTGAATAGTACTCTAGAGTTTTTACGGGTATGATGACGAAAAATTTTTGGTTTTTTCTATTATTTACTTGAAAAAACTCGAGTCTATGTGTATGATAGCCTTTTCATAATGAATTTTTTAAGTTGTGTCTTTTTTTTGTTTCAAACGTGGAATGTCACCTTGACATTGGTGCTCATTTTCGTCAAAACATGCTTTTGAAAAGTGGTAGTAAAATTCTAATTTTTGAGTTTTCATAACTCAAATAGCTTTAGGAATGTGTTAAAAAAGACATATTTAAGACCTACTTAAAAATAATAATTTTTTTTTTCTTAAAGTGTTTGAACCATTCTGTGCAAATTTTGAAATTATTTTTTCTGATCGGGCGTCATATCTCTGTAGAGAATGGCAAACCTCAGAGAGTAAATAATGCCATTTAAAGTTTCTTCAGAACATGCACATTAGCCATTCGAAGTCGGCATAAAACTAGTAGGTCCAGTTCCCTATCAACACGGAACAAAAAAACACTGTATCTCGAATAATATTGACCCTAGGGTACACTAAGGGAAATGACGCATATTAACATTATCCACGCCTGAGTATCAATTTTATTTAAATATTTACGTTGATAAATCAAATATTTTTCTTACAACTCCCGTATTTTTTTCCCGTATTTAAATTATATTTATACCACACACCTACACACATATTCCATACAGCTGAAATAGCCGACAAGCAGCAACAGCATTGCACTCTGTTCCCACAGTTTATTTCTTGCAGTTGCAGGTTTCTTATAGTTCTCGTTTAGTTTTTGTTGCAAGAGTAATATAGCCTGGATGTTTGGCCAGGAAATGCATTTATGTAGGGTGGAGTGACAACTCGATATTTGCTCAAGAATATCTTGCACCGGTTGTTATTTACCTGCATAATTTGCTTCTTATTTTTTATCTTACTTTTTCTTTCTCTAATTTACACTATTTTGACATTTGATGCCATAGTATTGCACCAACTGTTAAAAATAGTATAAATAAGAGAACGAAAAAAGAATAAAAAATATATATGCAGATCGTGAGAAATATTTTAATATTTTGTTTTTTAATTTCAATTTTTTATCTTCAAATAGTAAATATTTGAGAGATATTTAAAAAAATTCGTGCATAATTTTAATATTTTTTTTATTAATTCTGTTTAAATATTTTATTTAATATTAATATTTTGTATACGGCCTCTAATTATTTATATTGAAAACAAGATTTTCGAGCTCTATACAGAGCCGTTATTGTTGTTGTTGGTTGTTGCCTTCTTTGTTCTTCATGTTGTCTTGTTGACAACATGCTTGGCCTAGAGCTCGAAAAACTTGTTTTCTATTTTATTTAATTAAAAAAGTATTTAAGTAAATTTTAAATATTTAAGTAGTCGATTTAAGCAAATGCGTTATTGATGCAAAAATGACTCCTTTTTTGGATAAATTAAAAAAGTTTTTGGATAAATTTAATATTTTTTTTCTCTTAGTGTACTAAAATTTTGTACATGGGGTGGGAAGAATTATAAAAAATAACTGTAAAGAAATTGGGCGTTATTGGAATAAAGGGTGCGCCAATATTAGAAAAACACTATGAGCATTATTGTGAATACAATTTCGCACGGAACTAAAACTGGGAATTTTCGTATTGAACGTTTGAAAAATTTAAAAAATTTCATCGTCAATTTTTAAGATCACTAGAAAAAAAATCTTTTAAAGCATCCCCTGTCTAAAAAATGAAAATTCCCTTTTTCAATTCCGGAAGAAATTTTATTCATAATAGGGCTGTATATCTCCAATAATATTGACACTAGAGTAATAAAGTTCGTTACAAGAATGGGTGCATGGCCTCTATGTCAACGAACCTGGAGACCTGGGTTCGAATCCCAGTAGCGACGGAAAATTATTTGAATTAAAATGACTTTTCTGTACGGCCGCCACCTCTCTGCAGACAATGGCAAACCTCAGAGAGTAATCAAAATGCCATATAAAGCTTCTTGAAAACAAGAACATTCCGTTCATCGCCTGTAGGTCCGGTTCTCGGTCAATTGTGTACAAACTTAATAACACGCACAACACAATTGATCATAAGACGCTAGGTCAAAGTTCTTTCAAGGGCTGAAATGATCAGTTATTATCAGTTATTTATTTTTATTACAAGAATGGGTAGAATTATTACAAAACACGATGAAGAAAGTGGGTGGAATTTGACAAAGGTCATGTCACTATTAGAAAAATACTATATCTCAGTTAATATTGACAGTAGGGTATTGAAATTCGGTACAGCAGTGGGTAGAATTATAACAAAATACGATCAAGAAAGTAGGCTGATTGCGACAAAGAGGCATGTCACTATTAGAAAAAACACTGTATTTCAGTTAATAATAAAACTATAATAAAAAAGAATAAAAAATTAATATTTGGTACGCGGGTAGGTGGGTAGGTTGAATCATTACAAAAGTGGGCGGGATTATACAAAGGGTGTGTCACTAGACCAGCCCAAAAACTTCAATTTTGTATTTCCTTTAAATACTCCCATTTTAATTTTTCTTTTAAGAGAGAAAACGGGTACAAATTTTTATCCAAATCGAACAAAGGGAAACTGTGCCGAATTCTTATTAAAAACCACATTAGGAACTTCTTATATGTAGGAACAAAATAATTTTTTATTTTGAATTTTTTTAATATATATTCAAATTTATTTAAATAATAATTAAATACATTTTCAATACATTGAAATATTCATTAATTGATTTTTAAGGATCCAAAAAAGTTTTACTTTGTTTTGCAAAATTTCATTTTGTGACATATTGCACCAAAATTAAGTTATACCTACAAGGATAATTATTGTAAAAGCCGAAACTGTTATTATTTGCTTAGTATTTATTGTTTATTATTATCTCTTATTCAAAAGCTTGGATTTGTTATGAGTTGGATGCTTTCATCGATAGTCTTCAACAACTTGAAGGACAAATTGTTTCTCCTTTTCATCTTTAGATAAAATTGTGTTATACTCAGTCATTAACTTTACACCTCTCTCCGCTGTATCATTAACAACATGCAAGCCATGGCAAAACTCAGCACCAGCGTTGAAATTTTGAAGCGCTGAACATAAAGACGGTGCCACCTAGCAGAACAATTTTTGCGAACAAAGTCCCTTTATTCTTGCTAATATAGGGGAGGATTCCCACCTGCTGAATAGGCCCACCTACTGAACACTGTCAGTTCTGACATCTGTATATGTGACAGCGCCAATATGTATAGTGTCGCAGTAACATCTCATTGAATGTTCACTTTTGATAAATTATTGAGTTGAATGCGCGTGCTGCTTTAGCCTCACGGCCGTTGAGAAATAAAATATTCGAATAAAATTAAGCTGAATAAAAATAGTTCATCTCTATTTAGTGAATTTTTAAGTGTTTTTTGTCGATAAAAATAGGTAATTATGAGTGGAATTCATAGTTTAATATTTATTTTTCCCAATTCGACGAGCACTCGAACAATATTGTGAAATGGGAAAGAAATATTTAACATCATGTCATGATGGCGTCACTGCCCACCTACTGAACAAAACGCCGGCCTACCTACTGAACATATTTGCAGACATCGTACATGCATAAAATTGTCATTTATACGATTGCAAATGGTGTTTGGAATCATCTTAAAGTTTTTCGTTTGCATTTAATTGATATTTTTGTTATTTTCGTTCACATTCAGATAACATTTAAGAATGCCGTCGCCAAAAAAAAAGTGAAAAACAGAACGAATTAGATCCTGATGCGATGGCTACAGCCTTCAAAGAAGTTAAAATCGAACCTAAACCACTCTACTGTTTAAAGTTAAGTGAGTCATTTTCATGGGCGAAACTAACGGGGGATAAGGTGGTAAGCTACCCCCTTACTTTTTTAGAGTCGGCTTAATTGTTACTTTTTACTGAAATTTGTTTAAAATATTGATTCTTATTAACAATCATTATGAACGCATCAAAGCCAGCCGTACCTCTTATTGCCATTTTCATAACAAAAACCAACCTTAGTCGGCTATTTCATTTTAAGTTATACCCAAAACTATCTTCAGTCGACCAATTCTCTTTCAGTCGTATCTTAAACCAACTTCAGTCGGCCAACTCACTTTCCCATAAGATTTATTTATATTGATCGAACGGATGAGTAACTTTAGTTAATTCAGCTATGTTAAATTTAAAAAAGAAAGTCGAAACTTAAGGATATCCCGTCGGACGAAATACCTTTCAACACACCCCCCGCCTCCCCAATAAAAATGGCCTCGGCACGCCACTGGTTATTGTGAACCATTGAAAGAATTTTTGCAGCAGTTTATTTTAGGTGTTCAGTAGCTTGGCTAATTTTTTTGGGGGTCGATTTTCGAGACTTTTGCTAGATCAACCGCCAAAATTGTTTTTTTTCGGAATTTTAAAATTCGTCTTAAAATTAGCAATTGAACTGAGCTTTCAAACAAAACTAAGAGCTCTCAAAAATTATGTTTTAAACCAAAGTTAAGGCCTCCAAACAAACCGTGTTCAGTAGGTGGGCATCCTCCCCTACATTTTGAATATGAGCCAAATCGAACTATAAATAAGATTTTTCATAATAACTTGACTCCAGCGCCATCTAGCGGGTATTTTTTTTCATACAAGCAACAACAAAGAACACAATAAAGAAAAAATTAACCAAATCGATTCAGCCGTTCTCAAGTGATGAGGTGACATACATGTGGCAATTTATTTTTATTAATAAAGATGCACATATTGATTTGAATTTCGGCAAGGTTAAAATTTATTCAATTTGAATAAAATTTTGAGAGAGCTATTCCCTAAGCCCAAGGAACATTTTTTTCCCTAGAGACTAAAGAAACCAATGATTTAAAAATTTCCCATACAAAGCTCGGCTGGTCTAGTGTGTCACTTTAAGAAAACTGTTGTGTATCGACAAAATACGCCATTGTCTGCAGAGAGGTGACGACCGAACAGAAAAATTAATTCAAAACTTTCTGGATTTCAGTCAGATGGAAATCGAACCAGGGTTCTTTGGCGTAAGGATCACCCACTCTACCCACTGCGCCACGGGCGCCACTAATAAAGATTCTTAACTATAAATTTGCATACTTTCTTTTACAAATTTACGACTTTTTTCCAAACCTAATTTTGTCCACCTCGGTACACTGTGTGTCGTTTGCAAACCGTGTTGTTAGTCATATTAATTGTAACTACGTTGAGCCTTACTTCAGAGTATTTATTCATCAGGAAACTTATGAGCGAAATTGTCATAAGTTCGAAAATTTATGTTAATATCACCGCATAAAATAAAAGGCTTATCGTCACGTTAAGAGTATCCTACACATGTCTGAATCTTCCTCCTGCCTACTAATTTATCACCTCATTTTCGAACCAAAGCAAACAGTCAAGTCTATGCAATGGACATAACACCTGAAAACCTTGGCTCAACAAAAAAATATAAAAAAATGATTCCACCTCCGTTACATTTAATTTACCCAAAATGCTAACGTTTAATTTTTTCTTACAAAATATTTTAACTTATGCTAAAAATAAATATTTACATTAAAAAATTAAACTTGAAGACTTTTCAGATTTCAAGATATACCCGCGAGCAATGGAGAGTATTCTTGTAGTCTCTTATAAACGTAGGAAATTAAAAAAAAAAAAAAAATAAACAAAAAAGTTCTGCAATTTCTTTTCTGGTTCTGTTTAAAAAAATAATTCCGACAGTCATGATTGTCACACTGTCACATTGGATTTTAATAGAAAATAAATGATGGTTATGCTTCTATTTCGGGGATATGAATATAAAATAAAACAAAAAAAAAATTTGTAAGATTTAAGATTGTCCATAAATTGAATAGCGACAAATTAAATGAAATTTTACGCGACAAATAAATGTCAGCGTCAAAGATATAGAAGGCCGTTCTAATCCTTTATCTAAATAAAAGCCAACACGTAATGGAACTAAATTGTAATAAATCTTATGGATTCGTTAATCTTTTGAAGATTCTTAGAACGCGTAAGGCTCTGTTGATTTAAGGGACTTGCTAGCAGCAAAAGATTAAATAATCTTTGAGTAATATTTTTGCATGAATAGTCCGGCAAAAAAAAGTGCTTATCTCGTTCTAAGAGACTTTTCTGCCTTTATCCAATTTTAAATTAATTCTTTTTACTCTTGCGCAAAAACGAAAATAAAAAAAAAAAACGAAGTAAACTTTTAGGGACACACAAAAAAAAATAAAGAAGCGAAATCTTTTTATATTAAAAAATTGCTAGTCATGATTGTCACGCAGTTTCTTTATCAAGTTTATCACAATTGCACAGAACATGAACGAAGAAGTCCTTTTTGTGAACTAAGAAGAATGACTGTCACGTTCATTTTGCCATTGTTCGGCTATGATTAAAAAATTCTGACCAAAAGTATGCAAGAGATTTTTTCATTTCTCGTTCGTTGATTTTTTGTTTTTTTTTTTTATTCGTTTCGCTGCTGTTTGCCTTCATTATATTTTTATATAATTTTGTACCAACAAAAGAATTCAAAGGATATAAAAATATATAGCAAAAAAAAAAAAAATTATATATGTATTAATCGCGATGTCATTTGAAGTGAAGAGCGCTGTAAGAATGAAAGTAGAACAAATTGACAAAAAACAGACTTGTATTGAAGAATAAAACTAGAGAGAGAGAGAGAAAGCGACAGCAATAGTAAACATCACAATGTTAAGGATATAAAAAGCGTCCTGTTTGCATGTTTTGTTTGTTGGGTCGGTAAATCCACAAAATAAATTAAGGCCAGTCGAGTCCATCAAAAAGGCAAGACAAGGCGGGCGGCTAGTAGCAAGAATGGACCACAACTTATGGGTGGCCATAAAGAGGTATGATTGCGGCCACACAAAAACCAACAACAATACCACGGTGGTGTATAAAAAAGTTCTTGCAACTGTCGCAAAAGTAAAAGTTTGCGCATAATTTAACGAACAAACATGTCAGAGCTGAACGCGAGTGCTTTATTGAGACTGTTTTATTTGCTGTCAAGTAGTTAAATGTCTCATGTTGTTTTTTGTCTTTTTCTTTCTTTTAGGTGGCAACTCCATGGACATTTCAAAGGATCATTGCAATAAAACTGTCGATATATTTGATGATGTCACCTCGCCGGAGGTCAGCAATCAGAATGTAGGACGTCCTCTGACCTGCTGGTATCGTTTTCGCAGTCTAAAGGGTTCGCCGCGTGACTTTGTGCTGCGCCTGCGTTTTAAGAAATTCAAGGTGGGCACGCTGCTAAATGCTACGTACTGTGATGGCGGATATTTACAGGTAATAAATTTATAAAATTCCTAGCATAATTTCAGGTATGACAATATTTTCATCATAGCTTGATATATTCCGTTTTTATATGAAATTCCATGGCATTAATTTAAAAATTCCGTTGTCTTTTGCGGCAGGACAACGCTGAGCTAGTATAGCCGCATAAAAGCTTAAAAATATGCAATGCTCTATTTCTTTGTTGTCGTCCTTTGACTGGCAGTCATATGCTGCATACTATCTGGCTCCATAAACCACCACCGCTCGCTCCCTCAAATTCCGCCCGCCCACACATGTATTCACAGAGGAATCTGATTTATGGCTTCACAGAAATCAAATAAAATTTATTGCTCTTTATTCCGGGCACATTCTTCAGACATACTACAACAACAACAAGAAAAGCAACAACAACAATAATAACACGATAAACTGTAGCAAGCCTACAACAACAACAACAACAACAACAATAGATAAACATATTGCCACGCACTGTCCTGAGAGTGTTTCTTGCGTGTATGTCCCTTTTCACAGTTATGGTGATGTGAAATATTTTCTCTCCCTCTCTCTCTTTTTCTCTAACTCACTCTGTTCTTGCCTTTATTGTTTTTGTGGTTGACACTCTAGCGTTGTGTGTAGTCAGTGTCTATGTAGTGTGTGGTGCTAGTTCTGAAGTTGTCCTTCTCGTCTGCAATGCCTTAGATTAGCCTAATGTTTTTTGTGCCACCTCAAGGATTAAGTTGAATAATGTTTGGGGAATAAGATGACATCTTTAAAGATAACGTTGAAATGCATAAAGTTCAGCTTGAAAAGCAACACAAGCATTTAACATATTGCTCTCTCTTTTAAAGTTTTTTGTTTTTGTTTTTTACTAAAGGCTCTATTCATGTGAGCTGTAGTTTCTTAAAGCTCTACCTTTTTGTAATATGTAGTCTATGTTTCGCTTTTCGCTGATTTTGTTTACTTTTCAGATTGTCGATGGTAATGCGAAAACTGATGTTTCCAATCGCCGTGAACCGGGCATGTTCTGTGGCGAAGCGGAACAGCCGCAAACGTTCATTAGTGAGACTAGCTACGTCAAGGTGCTTTTCCACACGGACAATTTTACGGACCAGGTGAGTTGCGCTTGAAAAAAATTTGTTTTTTTTTTGCATTTTGTTTTTGTACGTTGCTTTAATTCTTGATGTATCTTGTGTTTTGATTATAACTTTATTTTAATCTTAAAAGACTTTTTTATACATAAAAACCTATTTTACACTCAGAAAAAAGTCTCTCGCAATATGATAAAAAAGGCCTCATATTTAGAGAAAAATGGTATAGAGTTTGCTCCAGAAAATGCTTTTCTATAAAATATGATTCCAAAAATTTCCCAAAAATGGTAAAAAGCTTCCATGAAAAAAATAAATATAAGAAAAATATTTCCTTCTTAGAGAAAAATACTTTTATTTTTGAGAAAGGATTTGTTTTTATTGAAGAAAATATTTCTCATAGTGAATTGTTTATCTACAATAGAGAAAACATTTTCTAGAAATTTTTATCTATAAATGAGAATTTTTTAGTATTTTAGAAAAATACTTATCATTATTAGAGACTTGAAATATTTTCATTTCCGACAAGTAAAGAAATATTTCTTCGAATATGTGAAAATTTATTCTAATAGAAGGAAATTTTATTTGAAAAAGAGAAAATTGTTATTATCAAAAATAGAGATTTTTTTTTAATACAAAAAGATAGGTGTTTTTTTCAGAGTGTACTTTGTATCATATTTATATATATAAAACACAACCGACGTAACCACTTTTTTTTAGCTTTGAACAAACGATTAAGAGTTGTAAATATTATTATGTCAAGTCTGCCTTGGTTCGAAATGGGATGATATATTTGTGGGAATGATGGGGCAATCAAGTCGATGTATATAAGTATAATCTTCTACGCGTAGAGGAAAGCCGTATAAACATATGAATTAGTATCTGAGGCAAGTTTTATGCCTTTAACTGAGTCAATTCAGGTTATAAGGCACAAATCTCATCCACAAATTTGTTTACCACTAACCACAACGCCAAGTCGTATATATAAGTCAATTTTCAATTTCAGTTGATTAGAAATGAGGATAAAAAATGAAAAAAGGTTAATGCGTAGGACCATGACCTGCCCGGTATTCGAACCCGGCAGATTTGGAGTGTCAGTCGAGCACGCTACCCACTGGACTACCCAAACCGCAAGTTGTTGATATCACTCCGATACTATTTTTTGTCCTCTTATTTTTAATGAAAAAAAGCTCAAGCCTGTGTTAGATAACACGGGCGCATTGGTCAGACGTAGAATACGTTAGTCATTAACAGCCTTATTCAATAGATTTCCTTAAACAACCTTTAAACGCTTGTTTAGTTACGCACTGTTTAAGGCTTTACGCAGCTTCTATGCAACCTTGCTAACATTGTTATTCATAAACATTTTTTCAATTTCTGCTTAAGCCCAGTATGCTGCAGAAGCGGAAAGAAACTTTCCATATGGAATGCATTGAGTTTTTGACAGCGAAAAGGCAGCGGAATTTTTTTTCGCTACTTAGTACGCTGTAAAGGTGAAAAATTTGTTCAATGCTAGCAAGTACAACAACCATGTGGAGAGTTGAAATGTCAAAATTTCGCTGTCGATTATATGTCCGGGCATTTAATTGGCACCAGAATTTTGACATTTCAATAAGAAAACAGTTCGACCTCGCCTTACGCAACACTCGATAATCGCAATACTCAAAAATTTACATTGTTGACTCAGTAAACGCAACTTAAAAAAAAAAAATGCACAATTATCGCAGCTTCCATTTGCGTACACTTCCATAAACTTTTATATTATTTACTTTGAGTTCTTCTTTTCTTGTAGAATACATTTTTGATGTACGAAAAATCTCTCAAAACAATATGTAAGGAAACAAAGTGCATATCTTAATACATAAAACCACAATATCTAGGATTCAGAGCCATAAAGCTTTATGTTTAGAAGTTTAATTGCGTTTCTTCAACATTAACTACGTCAACTGGCCGAATTTCTATTAGTTGCATTGAGCTAGGTCGTACTGTAGTTGCTTTTTTCTCCACACAAACATTTTTGACTCTACACTAATATTTCGGGTGTAGAATTATATGCCAAGAAATTTTCGTTTCTACAGCATACTAGGCTTTATGATTGTAAGGTTTGTGTCTGAACTATAGAAAATCTCTACAAAAATTAAGAATTCCTATGGATTTACAATGGCCGCCGCATAAAAAAATGCTGCAAAGGGCGCATATGGAGCATGTCTTTGATATTAAAAGAAAAGACAAACAAAAATCATGGTTGTATTTATCATGGTTGTCGTTCGCTACTTGGTCATTATACTTCTTCTCTTTCTCACACTGGTTCTGTGATGAACACACAGATAATCGTACTGCTCTTACACATGATGTTATAATACAAAAAATACAAAGCATATGAAAATGAATACAAAATTTGAAGGAGTTAAATTTTGATTTACTTATAGAATCAAAAAAATTATATGTAGCAATATGATTATTTAAATACAAATCAAAAGAAGACATATTAAATATGTTACGACCATACTTGAATTATCTTCAATACATGCATAAAGGATTAAAAACTTATAATGAAAGTGACAAACATTTTCTCAAAATTTTGTGTTCCAGATTAACATCCCCGTATAACGTATTCTACGTTAAAAAAATTTTAAAAAACGACTCTTTTTTCCGACACCGTTTTTCTTAGAATTGATATTGTTTTTTGCTTGCGTCTACTGCAACAAGAAAATGTTAATGTGAAAATAATTTCTCATCCGCTGCAGGAATTGAACTCGTTCCCCTCGACTGATAGTTTAACGCTTTAACCATCGAACCAAATTCCTTCGTTGTTAATTATTGCTGATTCAATATTAAGAATAAACTATAGCTATGTTGCAGTAGATCAAAATAATCTATTTATAGAAATGTGTATTGGCAACATATCCTTCATCTCCTACAATAACCATTAGCCAATACACAATAACCACTATAGATTGTGTATAAGCTATACAAACAAGAGTACTAAAAAACAAAAATGTTGCTTCTACTTACTACTAGATGTCGTTATGCTTCAAACAAATGTAATGATTTTTGTATATTTATTCCCTACAACTGAACAGGGTGGCTTTAAGGGAGGGCAGGAGAGTGTTAATATGTATGATCAACCCCCCTTATTTTTGCAAAAGGAACATATTTTCCTTGAGGACCTATCCCCTCCAACCACTCCTTACAGATACTCCCATACAAAAACGTAAAAGGGGTATATTAATTTTGTCACACATTTTATAATGCCCATAAGGAGGCGTGGTAGATATATAGGGTGTTTTTTTTAGGGGTTTGTTTTTCGAATAGAGATAAAACACAAGAAAATCGTTTTAATGTCCATCAATTTGGCTTTATTGGAAGGATAATTTTATGCCATTCATTTTTAAATATGATTTCGGGCATGTGGCCGCCGCGGCTGGCTCGAATAAAGCCAATTCTACAGGTCCAATTTTCAACCACTTTTTCGAGCATATGGGGCCGTATGTCGGCAATAACGCCACGAATGTTGGCCTCCAAGTCCCCTAACGTTTCTGGTTTGTTGGCGTAGACGAGCGACTTCACATATCCCCAAAGAAAATAATCCAATGGTGTCAAATCACACGATATTGGTAGCCAATTGACAGGTCCATTCCGCGAAATTATGTGCTCATCGAATGTTTCCTTCAATAAATCGATTGCGACGTGCGCTGTGTGGCATGTAGCGCCGTCTATTTGGAACCACAACTCATCCACATTCATGCCATCCAATTCGGGAACAAAATAGTCGGTTATCATGGCTCTATACCGGTCTCCATTAACGGTAACTGACTCTCCAGCATTATTTCGGAAGAAGTATGGCCCAATGACTCCACCAGCCCATAGAGCACACCAAACAGTCAGTTTTTGTGGATGTAATGGCGTCTCAAGGATCTCATGTGGATTCTCTTCACTCCAAATGCGGCAATTTTGCTTGTTGACGTAGCCATTCAACAAAAAATGAGCCTCATCACTGAACAAAATTTTGCGATGAAAATCAGCATCGAGATCAATCTCATTTTCGGCCCATTTGCAAGCGTTGTTCTTTTGTCAACCTGTTCATGATGAAATGGCAAACCAAACTGAACATAAATGACATTAGAGTTGCCAGATTTGACCACAAAATGCCAGTTTTATCTCTATTCGAAAAACAAACCCCTAAAAAAAACACCCGTTAGAAAATTATACATATTTCTTTTTGGTTTACTTTGTTATTTTAAAGATTTAAATTTAAAAATTATTTTAATCGAAAAAAAGCCATTAAATTATCAAATCTATGAAATTGCGAAAATGCTTTGCTTCTCTCGTGTGTCCAGTGACGCACCTGTGTTTTTTAACAAAGCCCCGATTAGCCCTATGCCCTGAATCCTTATTTTATAAAGACTTTTAATACTTTCTCTTCTATTTTGTTTTTTTTTTTTATCAATGCTACTAGCAATCATGTAAAGAAAAATGTGGCTGTATTGTCTAAGCAAACCTTTGAAACCATTCCAGTATTGAAAAAAGTCTTTGAAATTAGTATTCCTATATATATACAGGGTGGGCTATTTAGTGGTTTCTTTTTAAGTCATAGGTTGTTTTCACACTGACAGTTGTTTCCCGCTCGAAATCTTAACATAGTCAGTATCATACCTCCTCGGAATGAAATGAGTCGCTTTACGCTTGAACAACGTTGGGAAATATTGGAAACTTATTTTCAAAGCGAGTGCTGTGTAGCCCAAGCAGTGCGTTATTTGAAAATAAGTTTTTGGCCGAAATGGAGAACCCACCGCACCTGCTGTACGCAAATTTGTGCAAAAAGTTCGTGAGACTGGTATGGTAGTGGACAACACTCATGGTCCCCGTCGTCGTACGGTGCGCACAGACGAGAATGTGAATGCTGTAGCCGAGAGTGTGAGACTGAATTTACGAACATCAACTCGCCCTCGATCTCAACAGCTCCACATTTCACGCTTTATTCTGAGGAGATTTCTGCATAAAGATCTCGGATTATTCGCTTACAAGGTCCAATGCACGACCATCCGTTGGAATGAATTGGACAACGATTTTGGGCGAAAAATCGTCTTTTCTTACGAAGCGCATTTTCATCTCGGAAGCTACGTTTACAAACAAAATTGCCGCATCTGGGGCTCGGAAAACCCGCACGTTATTTTCACAAGGAGTGACAGTTTGGTGCGGATTGTGAAGTAGTGGCATCATTGGACCATTTTTCTTCAAAATTGAGGCTGAAAACAACGTTTCGGTAAACGGCGAGCGTTACAGAGCCATGTTAATCGACTGTCTTTTAACTGAAATTGGAGTCATGAATTTGGACGACCTCTGGCTCATGCGTGATGGCGCGCCATGCCACACAGCCCATGCCACAATCGATCTTTTGCGCACCAAATTCCCAAATCGTGTTATCAGCTATGTTAATTGGCCGCCTCGGAGCAGCGATTTGAATCCTTCGTACTTTTTTTTAGGGAACCGTAAAAGATCGATGTTATGCCAACAATCCGGAAACGACTCAAGCACTTTAGGCCAATATCATCCAAGCAATCAGTGAGCTACATCCCAAAGCCATCAACAAGATCTTGGAAAATTGGAGTGACAGAATGCGCTACTACGAAGCCAGCCAAGGCAGCCACTTGAACGACGTTGTATTTAATGTTTAATGGGAATGTTTGCTCTTGATAATAAAGCCATAATACATGAAAAAAAAACAATATATGTTAATTTTATTACAATTTAAGAAAAAAACTTGTATTTGGCCCACTCTGTTTACAAAAAAAAAAAAAAAAAACATTTACAAGTTTTAAAATAACTTCAAAATATATCTACCTTAACTTAATCTATATATAAATAACTAGCATTTTTCCGGCGCGCGTTGCTGCTCCCTGCAACTATATGAGAACATAATAGGTGCATTCAAAACTTTTCTTAGACCCATGGTTTAACACCACTGTCACTTTCCATTGCCCGTTACAGTTTCCCAGTAGCAGGAGATCACCAAATAGTAACTCCATTTTGAGTTTGTATGTAAATACCACTACTTTTACTTTAGAAGCTATTCGATAATACAAATTTTAATTGTATGGGCTGATCCACACCCCTTGATATAATGCCCATCCCAGTTTTCATAGAATACAAACTAAATTACCAAACCGTAGCCAAATCGACGAAAACCGTAGGAAATATAGCATTTTTATTGATTTGTGGGTGGTAAAAGGGGGTGTGACAGAAATTTAAACCATCTCTTACTTGAAAAAATGTACTGCCGAAATTTCAGATCTATCGGCTCAGTAATTTTGAAGTTTCCAGCCATCACACAGACAGCGTTTTACTTTTTGTATATATAGATTTTTTGCTATAAGTTTTGATTGGTAAGAGATACCAACATAACTTTTTTTAAGAAATTTATTTTTTAGCTTGCTTATTTTTCCAAAAATATAAAAACACAGTATTGGAAAAAAAAATTTTGTTCGAAAAAATTAAGGGGGTTTTTTGAATCAGAAAAGCGGTTTTTAATTTTTGCGTCAAATTGAAATATTATTTGCTTATGAATGTTATAATTTTTAAATAGAGTTAAAAATTTGCGAATTTGAATTTAAATTATTTTTACAACAAAAACAAATTGAGCCTTTTTTTAAAGGAAAAATCCAAAATTTCAGACCTTTTTTACAAAACATATATAAAATATATATACTCAACTAACGGTATGTTATTACAATAGTTTTCATAGTACTTTGATGAAGCTTTAGGACAAAAATAAATTGAACAAAATGTATAAAAAAGCAGCGTAGATATCTGAATCGAAAGTCACAAAATTAAATTTCTGATTGCGTTTTTCTCATTTTTGAGCACGCTGTTGCATTAAATATATCGTTGTAGTAAAATTTTTCATAGTTTTCAAGATAAGTTCATGTTTTTGATGTCAAAATAACGGATATTTTTTAATTTTACTAAATTTAAGAAATATTTTATATTGTGTAAATATTTGCATATGTAACAACTAAAAATATGCGATTTTGTAAACAATTTGTACTACAGCACCATCTGGTGTCCAAGGTGGTTCAAAGAAGATACTGTCAAAAAACTTGTACCTGAGAACTACTATATACCAATTTTAATTCTAATCGCATGAGCGGTTTGGGAGTTTTAGGTGGTCTTGCAAAAAATTTGTACTTCAGCACCCTCTGGTGTTCAAGAATAGGTCAAAAAATATTGCAGCAAAACACTCAACGTACATGAAAACTACTGTATACCACTTGTCATTCTAATCGCATAAACGGTTTGTGAGTTTAAGGCAGTTTCGTAAAAAATTTGTACTACAGCGCCCTCTGGTGTTCAAGGTGGATAAAAATTGATAGCCCACAAACACGCACCATACCAAAAAACTTCTATACAGAAATTTTCATGCTAATCGGATGAGTAGTTTAGGAGTCTATTGCATAGTTACATAAGACATTTAGTTCCAAAGCAATTCGATATTATAAATTTGGCCTGTGTGGCCCAATTCCCCCTTGTCTTATGTTCGCTGAAATATATAGTAACTGCCTATTGGGCCCATAACGTCTACATATCAAGTTCCACTATCAAAATATGTACAACTCAGGAATAATAATGATTTCTAAAAAGTGGGCGTATATATAGTTAGACCACGCCCAGTTTTAGTATAGTTGCCGAAAGTAACCATACGAACTTATTTACCAAATGTTAGTCTAATACGACCAAAAAAGTCTTAAGTATAGCATTTTTATTGATTTGTAGGCGGTAAAGGGGGTATGGGAAAAAAGGGGTATGGAAAATTTTTACTGTGCCTATATTTTTCGCGCAAATGCAAACTAAAGTGAGACTTGCCAAATTATTCCAATATTCCATTTATTTCCTATTACCCTTGCAAATATTTTCCCACATACACCATATGTGCGCACCTGTAATTTTTCACAGCTGTATTGTTGATAAGTTCACTAAAATGCCTAAAATTCATGAACCAATACACATAAAAAGACCATTTATACAAAAAAACCTTCGTATTGACGTCACCTTTCATGGAAAATCCAGAAACAAAATCGGTTCACGCATTGCAGAGAACATCAATTTCATACACAATGCAACTTATTTTTTATATATATATGTAGAAGATAATATAATAAACTGGCCATTTCAGCCCTTGAAAGGACTTTGTCCGAACTTGTGTTGTGCGTGTTATTAAATGTTTGAATACAATTGATCGAGAACTGGACCTACTAGTTTTATGCCGACTCCCAACGGCTAATGTGCATGTTCTCAAGAAGCTTTACATGGCAATACTTACTCTCTGAGGTTTGCCATTGTCTGCAGAGAGGTGACGACCGAACAGAAAAATTAATTCTATTGAAAAAACTTTCTGTTTCAGATGGAATTGAACCAGGGTTCTCTGGCGTATGGGTCACCCGATTTAAAAAATTCTCTCACTAATTCAAAGCAACATCTTTAGCTTAAACTTCTGCATACTTTGTTTTTTAATACCTGCCCTAAAATGTCATTAAAATTTAAATATAGCACTTTTTGATAACGCTTTGCTTATAAGTATGATCGGAAAAAATGAGCTAAAGAAGCAACAACAATGTAAATTGTAAAATAGACAGAATATATTCTATTTTTGATGAAATTCCAGCCAAATTTTAATAATAATAATAATTCCAGCAACTATAATAATAATAATAATAATAATAATAATAATAATAATAATAATGATAATAATAATAATAAAAATAATGATAATAATAATAATAATAATGATATTAATAATAATAATATTCAAAGAGTTTTGCCGTTGTTTGCAAGCGCTCTATAAAGAAGAGGCAGAATAAAGTGAAATGTGAGCGGAAAATTTCAATAAAAAAAATTTGTATGTATCTTGGTTGCGAGCGTTCAGCTCGAGCAGCTTGCTTTTATGCGAAAGCTTTAAATATTTGTCTGACTTTAATTTTGTTGTTAAAAGACGCTCTATTAAGAAGAGACAAAAGAGAGCGAAATGTGAGCAGCGAATAGTTTTGCTCTGAGTTTGATAACGTTGCTCTTAGCTGCTCTGTTAAGAACAGGAAAAGCAACATAACAACAACAATTATATGCAACTATATGCAAACTTTAATAAGCTATAACTTAAAAAATATAAATTTTGAAGATATAAAAAGCCCAGTTTGCACATCTATAGGTCTAAACCTATCAAACCATACTAAATTTATTAAAATTGGACTTGTACTTAAAAAGCCTTACGTCGGACAAAATTTGGGTTTGCGTAATATACTATATATAAGAATATATGTATATAAGATAAGCAATCATTAAATAACAAGAAACTAGCAGTGCTGCCACAGCAATAGCAGATATGCTACCATTTCTGTGTCAAGCAGATGATAAAGAGCTATTATTAGCAGTGTTGCTATGCTCACATTATAAGAATAGTAGTTTTAACAAAACGTTTGACATCAAGATGCATTTTTATGCTCCCTTTTTAAATCTGATAGTACCACGGTTGCGACAAAATAATTGCTATGCTTATTTGATGAAAGAAATTAATCCATATTAGCTATGTAGCAATAGCAGAATATTTTCTATTATCTATAGTTGGAAAAGTTATCTATGTGCACACTAGTTGATGGCTGTAAATATGAAATGTTTTTATAACTAGTTTCTTCTTCGTTATTGATTCTTGGTTGAACGTTAACTAAGATCGAAGAGAAGATGAGATCAGGTGCGTTGGTGACTGGCGCAAAGAAAAGAAGAGAATGGAAGATGAGTGGAAAAGAAGAATTATATAACTCTTCCAGTCACGCAATTCAGTAAGTTTTTGGCGGACCAGTGTCGACTGCAATTTGTGTTATTGTTGTTCGTACATGGTTTCGTTTTCGTCCGCTTTAAGTGCTTGGCTATGGTTTTTGTAAATTGGAGCTTGGTCCATGCTCATGATCGTCAGCAGGGGTGGGGGGGACCTCCCTGTGGACGCCCATGTCTACGCTCAAGAACATAATACAGTTATATTCGTAATAATAATCAGTTTTCTCTAATCTATCGTGGTCATAAGATATTGTTATTTTTACTAAAAAGGGGCGTGGTCCACCCACCTCTTCCAAAAATAAAGATCTTCATGCTTATCCCCCACAAACCAAATTTCATAATTATTGCCTATCGTGGTCATTACATATTGTTATTTTTACTAAAAAAAGGCGTGGTCCGCCCACCTTTTCCAAAAAAATTTATCTTCATGCTTATCCCCCATATACCAAATTTCATAATTATTGCCTATCGTGGTCATTAGATATTGTTATTTTTCCTAAAAGTGGGCGTGGTCCACCCACCTTTTCCGAAAATATTGATCGTCATGCTTAGCCCCCACATAACAAATTTCATAGTTATTGCCTATCGTCGTCATTAGATATTGTTATTTTCCCAAAAAAGGGCGTGGTCCACCCACCTTTTCCAAAAGCATAGATCTTCATGCTTAGTCCCCATATAACAAATTTCATAATTATTGGGTTGCGTGATCATGAGATATTGTAATTATCTTTAAAACGGGGCGTGGTCCACCCACATTTCCAAAATAAATACATTTGTCTTAATGCTACGCCCCCATATACCAAATTTCATGGTCCTAGCATCTATACTTTTCACAATATAACAAACTGCTGGATATTCTTGCTGGAAAGTACCGGTTAAATGTTGCCTTTTATTTTTAAAGTCAAAAACTTTACAGCCAAGCCTGCCGTTTTTGATATCAGCAAGAGAACATAATAGTTATTTTCGGTCCCTGGTTGGAACTTCGTTGAGATCAGTGAATTTTTTTTTAAAATTAAAAATACCTTGGGAACCTATGAATCTATAGGTTCCACTGGGTCTAGTCTTGCAATTAGTTTGGTTATTTGAAAGAACCTTTTAGATTTTGTGGACTTGATATTTTATAAGAAAATGGTTTCACTAGAATTATCGCTGCAATCTTAAACTTCTTAAACAAAATCTATGGGCAATAGAATCCACTAAGGCTGTGTATGGAACTATTTAGTAAGATACTTAGTGGGCTTTGTGAAACAAAAGCCTGTTGTTCGACAAAAGCTTCAATTCTAAGGCCAATAGACTGAAATTTAAAAATTTTTTTGTTTTTGTGGTCTTAAGATTTTATGCTCCTTTTTCCTAAGATTTTGTGTTCCTAACACGCAAATCTATGATTCTATGGTAAAAATAAATGCGCTGGAATTATCTATGGCACAAGTTGGTTCGACTCGTTTAGCAAAAATCAATGATATTTTAGCAAATAAGTTTCGCTAGGATTACCTTCGGAGATTTCTGTTGATTCTGTGTAAGTTCATAGGGTCCAACGAACTAACTAGTTTCATTAATAGTTTAAGTCAGACTATTTGCGAGAAATTTATGGATTTTTGTCAAATGGGCCAAATAGGTAGACAATAAAATCATTGATTGATGGGCCGAAAAGTCTTTTGAACTCAAAATATATTCCAATGACTCAATTAGTTCCTATGATCCTAGTGGAACCTAAAGCGAAAAGAAGTACAGATTCCTGTCCAAGAAGTTCATAGATCCAAAAAAGTTCCGTTGACAAAACTATGTATGTAGTTCCATACAATTTTTGGAACGTATTTGTCATGAAACCATTGTTTCAGTCGAAGGAATCTATAAAATTTATGAAAGTTTCAACAACTCACCTGGCAACAAAATTTCCTTCTTCACTAGCCTGTCTCATTCCTGATTTTCTTTGCTATGTACGGTCTGCGTTCCTTGTTCCTTGTTAAGCGGGTTCGTAGAAGAGAGCGATAAAATCTATTTGTAGGGCACGCGAGTGCGAACGATTTTTTATTAACCTATTTGAAACATACGTTAACAAAGATAAGCGAGCGGATGTTTCTGAACTCTGATTAAATGCCTGTAATAGTTTTGTATATTAAATAAAAACGTTCCAAATTCATTGACCCAAGGAGCAGATGCTAAATATAATCATTATTAATTGCATCTATTTATACATTTCTTTATAAAAATTATGACAACAATGTATGGTAAATAACTGACATGTTTTAAACAAATTCAACTGTAATAAATCGATTTTAGAATTATGCGTTAATTGAATGCGCTCAAAATTAAGCACCTCAAATGCGCCTGGTTTTTGCTTAACTGTGGAGCTACATTTTTCTCTGCTCTCAGTGCTCCCGCTCATCAACAATAATGACATGTGTCACATCATGTCACGTGTCAATATTTAATAAGTGTACGTAGCTGTTCGCTACGCAATTGACGTTTATGCTTAACAACGTTGAATTATCGCGTCCTTCTGTGATGCGGTGGCGCCAACACATTCTGGGTCTGCGTGCAAGCATGGCCATCGATAATATTGTGGCGGCAGTAGCAACAGCAGCAGCAGCAGCAGCTTAAACCGTGCAATCGACGAGGCTGCAAAGCCATGAATGGCGCCATGAATTGTTAATTTCCGTCACTGTTCGTCGCCGACTGCTTTGCTTGCCAGTGTCGATGTATTTTGCGAAACTGATCTGATAAATTAATAGCGTCTGCCATGGCCCGCAATGCGTTTGTTGTCCTTGCTAGTTTGTTTGGCTTGGCATGCCAACGTCCGGATTTATTTCATTTATTTATGAATATCATTTTATGGCTACCTTTATTGATTTACGGCGTGTTTGTTGCATGTCAACAAAATCAAATCTGTTTTTTGATTTTGCACCATATCAAAATCAGCGCATATTGACGCAAGTGCCTAAAAGTAGGCAGCAAAATTTACTTATTGTTGCAATGAAGTCAAGCCAGAGTTGGCAAGCATCGTTGGTAGCGTTAGATATTATCGTCATATGCGTGTTATTGGCTGTAAATATGCTCTATACATTGTTCTATTTTACTTTTATTTGCAGTGGTTTGAGTTTTACTATTAATATATCTACTGAACGACAAACGAAGGTTTGCTGAAATGAGAGATTTGTGAACGTTTTCGTTTTGATATTTTTTCTTTAAAAAATCCTTGTATTCGATTTTTATAGCAATAAGCAAGGAACTTCAACTTGCTTTGTGCTAAAAAATTCACAAATATACCAAAAATTCAAAAGTTGAGGTTTATGTCATATATTATATCAAATAAAGCAAAACATACTTACCATACGATGTGACCTTTTATGTGACGTATGCCATGCCATAAATCATGTCATGTCATATGTCATGTCATATGTCATGTCATATGTCATGTCATATGTCATGTAAGGCTTATCAAGCGAAGCAAATTATGGTAAATTAAAAATGAAGAAAATAACCAAAATGTTTCAAGAAAACTAGTATCTAGAAGTTTCATAAAGCTTATCTTTATGGAGGTATCATTCGAAAAAACACGCTCTTAACAAAAAACAAAAGTTTGAAGCATCGCTTATAATTTGAAAGGGTCCATGTAAATAAAGAAGACTAATTTTGGAAGAACGTGGTCCGAACTGACGAAACAAAATTTAATAGGGTTGAAACAGATGAAAAACTTTTGTTTTGCTCCCCAAACGTCAAAACTTGAACCTGAAACATAAAAAAAAAAACATTAAAGCCTGGAGAAGGCAAAGTAATACCTTGGGGGCTTTTGTCAAGTACGGCCAATTTTTCTTTTAGCAGGAATAATGGACAAAAGTAGGCATTAATATATATTAGGCCTGCTACATAGACTTTCATCCATGATAATGACCCAAAATACACTGAGTGGAGAAAAAATAAATATTTTGGATTGGCCGGCATGATATACAGCCTATTAAGTAAAAGCGTGTATGACATAATTTATCTAAAAAATCATTAAAAAAAAATGTTTCCTTACATACATTTAATATACATGTTCCGAAGCACAACGCAATCATATTAATGAGATGACCAATCAGCATTAATAATCAGCGTAAATAATCCTTTGATATCTCCGCGGCATACTTTCCACTAAATTTTCGGCATATCCGACAGGAAGAGCTCTCCAAATGCGTCGAATTTCTCGGGAAAGCTGTTTTTAAGTATAGGTGGGTCTCCCTCGAAGCTTCTGCTTGATGTAGCCCGAGACGTTTTCGGTAGGATTAGCATCAGGCGATTGTGCAGGCCAATCTAATGTTACGATGCCTTTTTCGCGTTTATAGTCGGTGCATAGGCGGCTGCGGTGATTGGGGTCATTGTCCTCCTGTAGAATCCAGTCTTCGTTTTTGATTATAAATTGGCATTTGGCGGTAATAAAACCTTCTCATAAATTTTGACCATTCTGGCCGCATTAAGGTTCTCGGTAAAGAGGTGAAAAATGGCGAAAGCAGCATCCCCAAAGATGAATTTTCATAGGATGTTTAACGGTGATCTGGACAAAATTAATTAACGACAAAGACCAAGCCCACGGTACGATAGAGAAACCCCAAACAGAAGATTCGTCGAAGAAGAGTACGTTACTTCAATCGCAATCAATGTTTTCTGTTGCCCAAGCCATTCTTTAAGTAACGTGTTTTTCGGACAACAGTGGTTTCTTCATTGTGCTTCGCCATTCCATATTATTTGCACGCAAATGGTTACGAGTAGTTACGTGCGATACATTTAGACCTTTTTGCCTTAATTTCGCTTGCCTTAGACGTAAGCTTAAGCCAGGATTCCGCTTAGTCAAGGCCAGAGGTTATGTCTACTTGTTGGCAAAATTTCAGGGTTGCACTATTTACCGACTGCGAATAATGCCGTACACGCTCTTACTTAACAGACTGTAAAGTTCAGCATAAGCACTCAACATTTTAGAAATTTTGATGAGTTATCCCTTTCAGACCCGACGCTTATCTACTGAATATTTTTTTATGATTTTTGGAATGTATGAAAATATTCTCAATTGTTAGGTTTCGCAATTTACATGTCCTTCAAGGATTTTCAGGACACGCACAATTGATGCATTTCGGTCTAATTTCATTTTAAAATAACTAAAGCCCAGTTTTTACCTATTTTTAAATTCTGTTTATTTATCAGTATGATACAACTTAAAACAATTATTATTTGCTGAAACATAAAAACACATCACACATCAACACATCAACACATCAACACATTTTGTGCATCGTGTGCGCGTACGCGACTTACAGTCTTTACGACGGCACACACGGGCTGATTTTAAGTCTAATTCTTCCGGCCAATGATTAAAGCCATCCAGCCGTTTTTCGGGGCATGGCTGGTCCGCTGGGCGATACCGTTTTGGTTGTGAAGCAGTTTCAGCCTCATCTGTTTCGGAGTCAGAGCTCCACTCCACGTTAGTAGTTTTTGGAATTGCAACCAATGCCTCAGCTAACGCAAGTCGCAAACTTAATAAATCATGCGTATCCTTTGGTGGTTTTTCGATTTCTCGGCAATCATTTCGATACTCTATCCAAGCATTGCAGCATGCCAAATCTATGAAATGTAAAGCTTCTTTTAATAGCCACTTTCGAGTTTTGAAAAAGCAGCGGTAAGCTTCCATGTTGGTCGCAAATATCCACACCACCCATTGATTCATTGTATTGCCGGACTATATTTGGACGGGCTACTACGATGAATTTCTTTTCTTTTTTGCACCAAGGACGAACATCATTAACAGGACTGCATCCAAAAGCAGATGATGCCAATAACACCGACTTTGAGTCCTTCCATTGAAAAACGACAACTTTATAATCAGGGCAACAAAACTCCTCCATATCTCCTCTTTTCATCTTTTTATCCTCAGTCCTGTTAACGCCTTTTATATGATTTTTCATTATCGTTCCTATCTCAAGAAGCTATCCAATAAGGGCAATGTGGTAAATTACGGGTCAAAAAATACTTTCGATCCTTTTGTTAGTGTTTGCACAAGGCCAGAATGAATGCAGGACCGAGTCCAATATTTTCCTCTGGAAGAGGCGTTGTCTTGCCTTGGTATATTTCGAAATCGAGAACAAGTCCATTTGATGCTGTCAATACCTCATTTTTTAAACCAATACCTCTTGGCTTGTTAGGTAAACTTAAGCGCACTGGACAACGTCCAGTAAATGGTATCATATCTCAGTAAGTACTGAATCTATTGCTAGATCCACATCTCCTTCCCCACCCTCACTATCAGTGCTTTCCCCCGGCACATTGTTTTTGTCCACATTTTCATCATCGCTACTAAAGTCAAACGCATCCGAATCTTCCAGCGCTGCCAAAATGGCATCATCAGTAAGCACTACTTGCAATTAAATATCAAGAAAAAAATAAATTTTTAAGTAACATCAAACCCAACACGCACAATTGATGCACTCGTTTAAAACTTTATCTGAAACCCATTTTTTTAGCAACAAATGATTCAAATTTATTTGAAACATGAAAATATTATTTTTTTAGTTCAAATGCGTTAACATCACTAGTTTTATACGGTTTATATTTTTGTAATTGAAGACACAACTTACCTCTGCGACTCATTTTGACAAAACTATAAAGTTTATCAAGAATTCCACGCGTGTTCAAGTAACGGTAAAGCGAATCGCGGAACAGTGTGAGAAACAAAAGTAAACAATAACAAGCACAATCGATTCATTTCGTTCTTTATAACATTCGTTAAATAATAGTGGAAATATTAAAGATAGAACCCACCCGCACAAACGATGCATCACGGTCTGAAAGGGTTATGGAGTGGAATTGAGAAAACTTGGTTCTTCTGAAGAATAGATTAGAGAAGCTTGTGGAGCGTATAGGACGAAGATGTCGGGCTGTTTTGGACAATTAAAAATACAATACCTTAAACTAGTCAGCATTAGCGTGAACCCATTGTTAATTTATCAAAATTCACTAAGGCTTTCATTCTTTTCCTCCAATATACAAATTGTGCTGTTTTTACGTCAACCTTAGCTAAAGAGCAGTTTTAAATTTTTGGGTTAATTTTCTAGTGTTTTACGAAAAAGTACTTATTTTAAATTTTTAATGTTTAAATTCAAAAGCTGTGAAATAAATTTCTGTTTTTCTCGATGTATTTTATTTTAATTTATGTGAAACACTCCACATGTATTTTTGTGGTATTTATATGACAAGACATATGACATGACATATGACATGACATATGACATGACATATGACATGAAATATGACATGAAATATGACATGACATATAACATGACATATGACATGACATATGACATGACATATGACATGACATATGACATGACATATGACGTGACATATGACATGACATATGACATGACATATGACATGACACATGACATGACATATGACATGACACATGACATGACATATGGCATGACATATGACATGACATATGATATGACATGACATATGGTATGGCATGACATATGATATGACATGAAATACAACATGACATATGACGTGACATATGCGATGACATACGACATGATATATGACGTGACATATGACGTGACATATGACATGACATATGACATGACATATGACATGACATATGACATGACGTGTGACATGACATATGACATGAGATATGAAGTTACATATGACATGATATATGCCATATGACATATGACACATATAGGTAAATAGGTAAAATAAATATTTAAATAATACATATTTAGAAAAATAACTGCCCTTTAATATGCAAGAATTTTTAAGCTAGATTTTTATTGATTTTGTTAAAGCAAACTTAATCATTTGAAAACTTTCTAAGTTTACTAGCGCGAATTATTTATCTTTTGCCCTTAGCTATGATTTATTTGATTACCACAGTGTTGTTTTTTGTTTTATTAGCGATGTGCCTTAAGCAATGCAGCATTAATAAATCACTTTAAGAATTTATTCGCTTTTTATTTTGACAAAAGATTTAAAAATCATGCGACGATAAGATTCTCTAAGTCCACTAATTGTAATTATTCCGATCGCTTAAATAAAACTGATAAGCTATTTAATTATTTAAATTAATTTTACTCCAAAAAGTATGCAGTATTTATAAACATGTCTGACAGCTCTTTGTAGAGCTTGCAGCACTTTATGAAGGAAAACTTCAAGTTAAAGCGAAGCCACATTGGTAGTCATGCCGAAATTTATTTGCATACTCTCAGGCGTGGGCAATAAATCAATTCGTGGTAAGCAAACAAATTTGTTGTGGTTATTGTTGTGTTTGCCTTCCATTAGCGATATGAAATATTGTTTTTGGAATTGATATTGAAAAAGATTTCGAGGATATACTTTGCGGAACTATTAAATTTTGAGAAACCTCTACAATTATGGTAAAGTTTTTAAGAAATAATCTTTAATATTGATTTTCTTGAATGCGATGTCAAACTTTATTCGAAAGTTTATCTGTTTCAAGCGAGATTCTTTCCGTAGGCAACACATTACTCGCTGATGTGGCTACTCATACCATTTCCCCATAATTTTGCTTCACTTCACTAACACAGTTGAGGTTATATCAGGCTAATCGCATGTCAGCTTGTTATACTTACTCCTTTTCGTTGTAATGGCAAATGTGCTGCCTCCTTTTTGGCGTTGGATTTACTCGTAATTAACACGCACAGCGCAAAAGGCAGTTCAATGACTTTTTTGAAGAAGCTAAAATCTTTTGAATCCAAAAATCCTTTGATACTTTTTCATCTTGCATTGTCAAAGCAATACATATAGCAGACACTCTAAAAGCCTCTACAACAACAACAACAACAATAGCAGCAGCAAAACCAAAGACACCTACTCGAGTCCTTCATTGCATAAACAGGAAGCCAGTCATACACATAATTTTTCTACCAGGCGTATATCCTGTATTTTCATTACAATATACCAGCGAAATATATTTATAAATAAAAACAACAACTCAGACAAAGGTGCACTGAAACCGTGAAAAGGAGTCGCAGTCCTGGAAGATTTCATAAATATTTATGACTCTATTAAGTTGCATAATACACCGAAAAACAACGCAATGGCGAAAATGTTGAAAATGGCGAAAGCAGTTGAGGGCGCTCAACAGCGCATAAACTAAGCCACAGTGGCGTCGCCAACGTTCCAGACAGGAAAGGATGTTTAAATAATGCATTATAATACCAGCGTCAATGCTGCCGAAGGATGTTGAGAGTCGCGTGAACAAAAATCTAGCTAAAACAAAACCACTCTACTTTGTATGTATGTGTGTGTGAACAATAAAAAAGGGTGGTAACAAAACGACAAAAAAAGAAAATATTCACCCTATGCATGTATTTGTAGGTGAAAATATGAAGAAGCAGAAAAAATATGGATTCCAGGATGCGCTTATATAAAAGGACGTGCTTATTATGTGTCTGAAAGCTGAAAATGTGAATTTTATGCGCTGATGAAGCAATAAAGGCACATAAAAAGTGGGGAACAAAAAAAAAATTCACATATTTACACTAATAAATATGCTGACGTTGACATATGTATGTTTAAAATTAAATTGTTTATTTTAATAAATAAAATTCAAAGCATAATGTTGCGCATGTTTTATTATTTAATTTTAGCCGTTGCGTGGTAGTGGAAATGAACTGCGACGCTGCATTTCTGATATTAAAAACATTAAAATTTATAGAGGGATGGGCTTAATCTGCCTCTGTAATAAGAGAGGATATGTGAGTGATAATACTGCATTCTTAGGTAATCCCAGTTAAAAATCTGTTGCATCAAAACCTTCTTAAAGGCATTTATGTAGATAGTTAATCCTTCTTTTATAAATGGGCTCATTTATTGAGACTAACAGCCCTATTCTGGCAGCTTAACTAAGCTCATCACATTAATAAAATAGTAAATATTAACAAATTGTTAAGGTTTCGTATTCTGGGGATGATTTAAAAGCTCCTTTCTTAACTATTTAATTAATAGCAGAAAACAACTTAACAACCAAATATAGTTCAGTGTTAAGCCAAACAAATGCTGTGTAAATAAAATAAAATATCAAAAATGGATGTACCCCGGTAAAATAATTATATGTGCAATATATGTTTCCTGTGTATCATCTCTTAGAATAACGGTACAATTTTTTATTTGAAAAATATTGTTGTTTATTTAGTATCAATTTACAATACCATACCTAATTCTTTCATGCATCTCATCTAAGGTACCGTTATCACATTTTGAACATTGCGTTGCGAGTATAATAGAAATTAATTATAAGTGCAAATTGAGTCATTTGCTGTTCGACTGTCACGAAGTAAACATCTAATTTTGTTCACATATAAAAAGTATATACAATAGTGAATAAGTGAGAAAGTAAGCATACAAAACTAGATGTTGTTTTATTTAATTATTTTTTTTTAGTCCAAAATGCCAAGTGGGACCGAACTTTCAGACGAAGAACAGGGTTTGATCAAGGGAATGAGTCATGCAGGCATGAAAATTGGCCGTATAGCTTCAGCTATGAATATTCATTGCAATACAATTGCAAATTTTCTAAAAAATTCCGAAAACTATGGTGTTAACAAGCGCTGTGGCCGAACACCAGCTATTGATGACAGGAAAAAACGTCACATTCAGCTGTTAGCGACTAACGACAACATGAGTTACAAAAAAATAAAGGTAGAATTAGGTCTTCCTGTCACTAGACAGCGTGTACAACAAATAATAAGACAGGATTTAGGGCTGCACTATGAGGCAAAATTATCTAAACCAAAACTAACACAACGGCATAAAAATGCACGTCTCGAATTTTACGAAATATACAAATATTGGGACGATGAGTTCGAAAAAGTTGTCTTAAGCGATGAGAAAAAATTCAACTTGGTCCAGATGTCCATCACAAGTATTAGAGAGATATACGACATCCGCGAAAGACCTGCTTCAAGCGCAACTATGGTGGCGGGTCGCTCATGGTGTGGGCTGCGTTTGGCTTCAGAGGAAAGTCAGAAATTTGCTTCATTCCGTGTAAAATGAATGCGCAGATGTACATAAATTTTCTAGAGAGCGATCTGATCGAGTTTGCTGGAGAATTGCATGGAGATAGTTGGATATTCACACAGGATAACGCGTCAATTCACGTTGCCCGGGCCACAAAAGAGTTTTTGAGGCACGAAAAATCCCGTTACTGCAGTGGCCAGCTGTGAGTCCTGATCCTAATCCCTTAGAGGATCTCTGGGGCATTCTCACTGCCAAGATATATGCGTATTCCAAGCAATATGGAAGCCTTAAAGACTTAAAAAATGCAATTGTGGAGGAATGGGAGAAAATTGATATGATCACACTAAAAAAACTGGTAGAATCTATGCCTCGGCGAGTGCAGCTAGTGAAGATCCATAAGGGCGACACGATCCCGTATTAATAAAAAAAATCATTATTTTAAATTACTTTATTTAACCTTAGACCCGTTTACATGTTTCACAACTTAATCCCGTTTATCTGGGTCATATTGACCCGTAGTGTATTTTGTATGGAAATTTTTACATTTTTCAATGAGTTAAAATTAAAAAGTGTTGTCATTTCATGAAACATTAGTTTTAGTATTTGTTTTTTTTTTTTTTTTAAATATATGTTTGAACAAAACATTTTCAATTTACATAAGAATGTTGAGAAAAAAAAAACAAAACAAAATTAAAAAAAAAACAAAGATTGATAGTGTCGCTTCGATTAAGTTGTATTTGATGTGCTAGGCATTGATGGATCTGCTCCATCATTATCATCGTAATCTTGCAATATATCAGATTCTTTGTATTTGCGATTAACATGAATGAGCATAATGCAAAGGTCAAAAAGTTTTTAAGCAATGGTCACACACAGCAGACGTTTTATTGCCCTTTGTTTTGCTGTTACCCTTATATGCTTCACATCTACGTCGTGGTTTCTTGTCCTAGTAAAGACAGTGAACGAAACAAGAATGAACAAAAAAATCATTTGAAATGGAGATCATTTATTTATTTACTTACCTAAACTTGTACAGAAGCGATTCTGTAAAGCTTTTTGGCTTCAAACTCAAAGCAATTCTTAGGCCGTGTGCTATTTGGAAACTATTCACTCAGATGACGAAATTTCGACAGTCTGAATGAGAATATTTGGCACTTGTGAGGTGAATATGACTGCCAAAAATTCATGTAGCCCTAGGGTGGGGGGCTAGTACAAATTTTGACAATCGGCAAAAGAATTTTTGACACAAGCAAAAATAAAAAAAAAAACACTTGTGAGCTTGTGACTCGAAAATGTTTATTATTTTTCCCAAAACTGCTCTCGTTCAGACATGGGGTTCAGACATGGGGATTTTTTGGTTGTGCCATATATGGCACATTATGCATTTAAGGGTTAAATTATTGGCCTAATACACTACCAAAATCTAAAACGTCAAAATTTCTAGTTGTCAAAATATCATCGACTATTTGGCACAGTAAAAATGACAATTATATTTCAACATAATTGTATTCAAGTCAGTAACTTCTTCTCTACCACGAGTAAAAAGTTTCCGAATAACACACGGCCTTATGGATTGTTTCATTGGAGTGTTGCATCGCTTTTCCAATTAATTTTTAGCATGATACATATAACGCAAATACTAAAAGTCGTGCACAACAGATCCACATAGAAAGCTGTTTTCGTACGTGTATGTGTACATAAGTATGAAAAGTACATACGCCAACGACAGAATAATGTAATCTCTCACTTCCAATGAACTCACAGTTACAAAAAATGTAGAAAGGATTGCACAACAGCAAAAAGTAGTGAAAAAAGTACTACAAAAACTGATCCTTCTTACAAATCGTATGGTAGAAAATGTCGGGTCATTTTGACCCAGATAAACGCACATGTCAGTTTTTTGTCTCTGCTATGCACATATGTCACATATGTAAAATTTTTTCAACGTGGTTGCAAAGTTAATTTTTGGTTTTTAATATGTGTTTTTTGCAAATGAAAAGTGCCTCGGGTCAATATGACCGGATAAACGGGTTTAAGGTTAAACAATAATGTATATAAAATCATTGTTTTGCAAATATAAATATTTTCTATGCAGTTTGGAAAATTTAATTAATTTTTGTTACACACAAAAAAAAAATTGAAAAAGTTGTGTTATGTTTTTTTATAGATCCAAAAAACAGAAACCAAATAAAAATAATATAATTTAAAGTTACCCTTTTTTTTGATTAAAATTTAGTTTGAATTTATGCACATATAATTATTTTACCGGGTTATTCTTACTTCTTTTAAGCATTGATATTGAAGAAGGTCGAAGAAAAAATAAATTTTAAAGACTGCAAAACACTCGGACATTGCTTGGCTATTAAAAAAATTAATATTGAAACTTGAAAACTTCAGATTTTTTTGGCAGAACTGGTCTCCGAGGTATGAATTTTTGGAAAAATACTTTTCCCAAATCGAACAACGAGCTATTTCAGTTCGATTTGGGAAAAGTATTTTTCCATAAATTCATACCTCGGAGGCCAGTTCTGTCAAAAAAAAAATCTGATGTGCAAGGACTTTCGGGTTAGGTTTGGTTCAAACGACCCGTGAACAATCAGTAAATTATATATTTCTTAACATTTTCCGTCTTACTTGTAGAAAAATAAACATAAGCAATCAAAATAAGTAAGAAATAAGCAATAAAAAAACAGCTGACGCTTTATATCTAAGGCATTTACATTTTCACCATGCGTGGTGAATTTTAACAACTTTTTAGAGCTTGGAAATTGATAATGATTTTCCAGAACACGAAATTTTTTTTTTCATAACAAGAACATTAACAAGAGCTTCTTTACAATTTCTTGTTATGTTAACAAGCAGCATAGAGCTGTAACTGTTGAGCTTGAAGCCAAGTATGTTAATGAAGAAAACAACAACAACTCTGTATAAAGTAAATTACACCGCAGACTGGACAGCTGTTTCGTTGGTCGCTACACCAACTCATCAGTAGTCTTGCGTGATTTTCATTGTGATCCCCCCACCTATTTAAGTTTGATAGATTCTGACGATTGCCAGGAATTTTTTATGGGCGAAAACAAATTTTTCTTTTAGCAACTTTAAGCTTTTGCCTACTTGCTGCTACATACATACCATCAGATGGCAATCCAATCGTATTGAGATGGCACACAAGGATTGGGAAAAAGAGTATGTCAAGGATTGGGACAAGGATCAGGAGAAAGATTAAGACTCACCTAAAAAAAATTTGAGACAAAATTGGGAAATGGATAAGGAGAAAATATAGGACAAGGGATAGAATAAAGATTTGAAAACACTAAGGACAAGATTTTGAATAATGATTGTGAAAAGAAGTGAGACAAGGATAAAAAAAGGGATTCAAGCAAGTGCAGGCTGTTCCATCTAGTGGTATCTTTTTTCATCATAGGCTATTTTGACACTGACAGCCGTTTCCCGCTTGAAATCTTGACATAAAGTCAGTATCATATCTCCTCGAAAAGAAATGAGTCGCTATACACTTAAACAACGTTGGGAAATATTGGAAACTTATTTCCAAAGAGAGTGCCCAAACAGTGCGTTATTTGAAAAGAAAAGGATTTGGGAGAAAAATTATCTTTTCTGACGAGGCGCATTTTCATTTCGGCGGCTACGTTAACAAACAAAATCGCCGCTTCTGGGGCTCGGAAAACCCGCACGTCATTGTCCAGAAGCCGATGCATCCACAGAAAGTGACAGTTTGGTGCAGATTGTGGAAAGGTGGTATTATTGGACCATTTTTCTTCGAAAATGAGGCTAGGAACAACGTTTCGGTCAACGGTTGGCGTTACAGAGCCATGATAACCAACTTTTTTTTACTGAAATTGGAAACATGCATTTAAACAGCCTCTGGTTTATATAGGATGGTGCGCCATGCCACGGAACCCATGCCACAATCGATCTCTTGCTCACCAAATTCCCAAATCGTGTTATCAGCCGTCTTGGCGATGTCAATTGGCCAACTCGGAGTTGCGATTTGACTCCTTTGGACTTTTTTTTTTGTGGAGAACCGTGAAGGATCGATGTTATACCAACAATCCGGAAACTATTCAAGCACTTAAGGCCAATATCATCTAAGCACTCCGTGAGCTACAGCCCAAAACAATCAACAAGGTCGTGGAAAATTGGAGTGACAGAATGCGCTACTGCGAAGCCAGCCGAGGCATTTACTTGAACGACGTTGTGTTCCATAATTAATGGGAATGTTTGCTCTTACTAATAAAGCCATAATATATGGAAAAAATGTAATTTTGTTAATTTTAATGCATTTTTTTTTTAAAAAAAGCTTTGGGTGGGTCAACCTGTACAATTAACCATTCGAACAATTTGTACGAGATGCTACAACTATTTGTTGGAATGGTAAAATCAAAAATGCAGATCGATGACGTTTGGAGTTCCTAAGGTATGTATTGACCCTATTAAACATGATGATCTGAAAAAAAAATAAAATAAAAAGAAAATTTCAATACCAAAGTGCTCAAGCTGTAACTTGACGTCAATATATCCTTAAAAATTAATTCCTTGCACTTTCATTTGGAATATTTTATGAGCCAACTCGCTACATAATCATATGAGCAAGGTAAACAATGTCATCAGGTATCCTTGTCCTTTGAATAAAGTACTTAATTCTAAATTTGTCCTTATCTATCCATATAGATGTGTTTATTTTATTTTTCACAGATATAGAAGGGGAAAAAAACACCAGATGCAATACTGGCTGAAATTTGTTAGTAGTTCAGAATCATTAAAAAAAAAAAATATAAAAACAGAGACGAAGAGTGCCTTCAGAAAGTGAAGATGAATTTCAAGAAAGCGATATGGGTGTCGATGTTGAACTCTCAGATTTTTTAAACTTTAATAATAATAATGATAATGATATGGACATTATATAAAATTTGATGATACTGCTAATATTTACCTTAAAATAAATAAATAAATTAATCTTAATATATAAAAATGAATCGTGGTTCGGATGTTGAAAACTTGAAAACGACTGGACCAAATTGTAACTTCCTTCTGTGAGATTGTTCGTAGTTGTTACGCGAAGGTTTTGGAAAAAATTAACGGAACATTGGACAAGGGGGGCGTGGTACCTCCTATAAAAACCAAATCTACGATATCTAATATTTTTGTAATTAAAGGTCACACAGCATCGGAATTCGATATTTTATTTTAATTTTTACGTGCTATTTCACTGGTAAAAATTTATGAGCGTTAGACGAGGGTGTGGCACTTTATCAGCAGCCCAAATAACTCTTGAACTATAAGTCACATATCAATTTAACTTTTAACTCAGTAAGAACGTACTATATAGTTGTGATCTTTGACTGGTAAAAGTGAGTGACCATTGGACAAGGGGCGTGTCACCGCCCATATAATTCAAATTTATGGTATTGAATAGCTTTGGAACTAAGTTTGGAATGGAGTTGCCACTTGGTGATATCCATCTACCAGAAAACCGTGACGGGCATTGGAAAATGGGGTGAGACTCCGCCCATATAAACCAAATTTTTGGTATCGAATAGCTTTGAAAGTAAAAGTCACAGAAAACTAGGACGGACATTGGACAAGGCATTGGGACTCCACCCAAACAAGCCAAATTTTATATATTGAATAGCTTTGGAACAAAACGTCACATAATAATGAAACTCAGTTCGGAGTTACTAATAGCCTAGGTCTTTCCACTGCAAAACTGCCACGTGCATTGGAAAACAGGGTGTGGCCCGATTTTCGATACAGATAAGCTATGGAAGTAAAAGTCACATAACATTAAAACTCATACAGGAATTGTCACCTGAGAGTGATGTCCTATTACTGGGAAACTGTAACGGGCAATGGACAATGAGCGTGGTTTCAGACTAAGGGACACATAACTATTTTGAATTTACTTATTATTTTTCAATATACTTGCCAGATGTAGCCGGAAACAGAGACCCTCAATTTAGGTCATACACCGAGAAAAAATACCATTTTGATAAAGTGTCATAGAAATCATACATTTTTTTTTGGCAGGGTATCGAAGTATTTATTTTTTTTTTATTTTTATCGAAGTATGTGCTTTAAAAGCAATGTAAAAATAAAAAAATAAATAACTGGCCATTTCAGCCCTTGAAAGGACTTTGACCTAGCTTCTTATGATCAATTGTGTTGTGCGTGTTATTAAGTTTGTACACAATTGACCGAGAACCGGACCTACATGCTTAACGCCGACTCCGAACGGCGATGAACGGAATGTTCTCGTTCTCAAGAAGCTTTACATGGCAATTTGATTACTCTCTGAGGTTTGCCATTGTCTGCAGAGAGGTGGCGGCCGTACAGAAAAATTATTTTAATTCAAATAATTTTCTGTCGCTGCTGGGATTCGAACCTGGGTTTCCAAAGTTCGTTGACATAGCGGCCACACACTTTAACCAACTACGCCACGGACGCCACACAAGCAATGTATTAAACAATATATTATTTTGGTGAATAACCAAAAGTTTTTAATTTCCATACAATTTTCTTTACCCAAGCCGGCTTTGGTGATTTTACTATTGTCTTTTTTTTCTGGGTGTAGTGTAATCGAGAATTCCTTGTCAGAATTCATGTATGTTCTTGCATTCATCAACAGCAGATTTATTATTTATTATTATTATTTCATTTTTCCTACCTACTCTTTTATGCTGATGATTTCATTTGGCGTCTAAATTCTATTTTCTAAATTGACTGAATTCGTATTTTGCACTTTTATCTGCAATTCAAAGAAAAACATTTTATTTTTTTTTTTATTTTTTATTTTTATGTGCTCATGACTTATTCTGTAATTTTATTTATAAATGTACCGTTACTTTTCAATAGCTTCATCTACTTCTTCTTTCTGCTTACAGACCTATTTCGCCTTCGACTCGCGTGCGGAACAGCAAACGGAAGTCTATTTACGTTATGGCCAACATCCGGAATTATATCCCAATCGACGTGGTGAAATTGTTCAAGGGTAGGTACATATAGAGCCAACTGACTTAAGGTAGGGTTGGAAGAAAGGTTCACAGATAAAATCACTTAGTTGAGCACAATGTTGTTGTGGTTGTTGTTGCTGCTGCTGCTTGTGCTGCTGCTGTTGATGCTTTCATTGTCAGGCTTCGTGCGCCAAGACAAGCCGCAGTTTCCGGCGCTAACACCGACTCATATGGAAGAAATAGCAGGCTCTGTGCTGTTAAATTATAATAATTTAATATTATTATGATTTAAGCACTTGAAAGGTAATGGAAATTGGCAACGAGAAAGCATCTCGAGGTTTGTCGAACATCGGTTGTGAGCCAACAACAACCAATTCAATTATTGTCGAACATAAAATCGTATTTGCCAGTAAAAAGTTGCTTAACCAATCTTTTATGAGAGTATAAAAAATAATGTGGCCTATATATTGTTTTGTGTTCATGAGTATTTTTGTTGCTTTGTATTTTTTATAGATTATTTGAAACAAACAAATTGTGTAAAATAATTGTTTAGCTTTTATTATGGCCTAATTTATGCAGTCGATTTTAAGAACAACAATTAAGTTACTTATGTGTTGTTGTTGCTGTTGTTGTTGTTGTTCTCAAATCAATGAGCAATGAACACAGCGCCGTCTTTAGATTATTCACAAATTCTTGCTTTTATGATCATAATACGGCTGTGTTTATTGCTGTCATTAGCAACAGAAACAACAACAACAACAACAACAACAACAACAAACCAAACAACTTGAAAACAATTTTAAAATCACACACACAACAGTTTAAATGAAATTTCATTAAATTTCTCTGTGCTTCTTGCTGTTCTTGACATCTTTTCATCTTATGTTGCATACATTTTGGCTGTTTGTGAGAGTTTTCAATTACTTAACGTTTGCTTTAATCATTTTTTGCACTCTTTACTCGAGAAATATTTTAAAATATTTTTTTTTTTTTTTTTATATACTATATAAACATATATTCATTATTTTATTTTTTTTTTAAAGGTCCTATTGTGAACGCGAGTATCGTGACTGTCGCCTACAAACGTGCTACGTTCAATCGCCTGCCTACCCGGGTCTCTATCCACGTGCATTAAATTGTCGTTACAAGCTGCACACGCGTCAGCCGTACATCAAGCTGTATTTACAGAACGAACAGTTTGCCGTAGATGGGCAGAGGTGAGCTTATAGCAGATTTAAAAAAAAAATAAAAAAAAACAAAAATTTATTCTTTAAAGCCTAATTTAAGGCACCAGAGATGAAGAGAACGTAGAAAAAACATTTAGCAATTTGTCATTGCTGGCAACTCATGCTCGATTATAAACCGTTATATATGCTGCCAAAACGAGACAGATTTTAGAAAAATGAGAAAAGAAAAAATACTGAAAGAAAAGCAAATAATGTAAAAAAAAGAGCATCGAGCAAATGGCACAGAGAAGAAACTAGAGATAGAAGAGTGTGAAAGCATTAGGCTTGCATTTGGCATTTTGACAACAGCAATTTGACAGTTTGAGAAAAATTGGCAATTTTTACACTTTGGGTTGAGAAAATTTGTAATTTTTTATGTTTCACACAAATGCTTGCAGAAGGATGATGTTCTTTAGTAATATACTATTTAAAAGGGGCAAGAAAATTTAGTTTCCTTTAAAATTTTAAATCTGGGCATAAGCTTTAATATAAAACTAGCTGTAATTAGCCAGAGGCCGCTCGGGTCGGGTCCACACATTTTTGGTGTGGATAATCAAACGCCTGTTTTTCGTTAATAATTTCAAACAGTATTTATTGATCAAGAAAATTTGTCGAAAAATTGATATTTTTGATATATGTGTTCCACTTATCTGTGGAGTTCCGATCCTAGGATAAAAAGCTATGATTTCGAGTCAAAAACTTTATGCCGGCATAATTTATGGAGCTGAATTTTGAGGTTAATTAAATATATATGGGTCGCAGAAGCGCAACCAAAGGGGGTTTTTGGGGTCTAACCTCGATTAACCTTTAAAACCTCGATGACTAACCTTCAGCGAAAGGCATGGGTGTCGTTTGAAGTACTTGTCAAAAACTTTTTAGGCAGTTGCAAAGCAAGTCATTTTGAGGAACTAGTGACCAACATGCTTAATAGTTTTAGGGATGTGATATTAGCATCACGGTTCACTATTTGCACAGCCATTTATCCCACTTCACGGAGAATTTAGGAAACTAG
Organism: Pherbina coryleti; assembly: GCA_943735915.1. Lineage (NCBI taxonomy): Eukaryota > Metazoa > Arthropoda > Insecta > Diptera > Sciomyzidae > Pherbina > Pherbina coryleti. Next base: position 147,797,707 of record OX030950.1, on the reverse strand, counting down.
AATCACTAGAACAAGGTTTCCATTAGGACATGAAAATTATGGAAAACCATTACCAAGAAAGATGGAACAAACATATGATGGCAGACTATTGTTGGAGTCTTTAGCGAGATGGTCCTGATGTCTTTCCTCCGCTCTTTTTACTCTGTTTTTACGTAAAAACAAAAAGAAAAAACAAATAAAAAATGAGAAAGTGATCATTGAAGAATATTTATTGACAAAATATATTTTTCAGAATCCTAAAATTGTTTGCATATTTGTTTTGAAAAATATTTAATTGCTCTCTCGTACTCGCATAATACAAAAACATGTCCCCAGTTACACTTTTTGATGAAAAACCTGAAAAAAAGTTGAAAACAATGCAAAAATATAACAAATAATAACTGTTTTCTAATGATAGCATTTATTTCTTGTGTTTTATTTTATTGCTTTTCTCAAAACATTGTCATCGCGAATTTGGCTTTCGATTTATATTTAGTCCCCAAACATTGTATTGAACGTCACTTTTTTTTTATACTTCGTTAGTTTTAATTTATGAGAGGTATAGATGAGATGGCGTCCGTGGCGTAGTTGGTTAAAGTGCGTGGCCGCTATGTCAACGAACCTGGAGACCCAGGTTCGAACCCCAGCATCGACAGAAAATTATTTGAATTAAAATAATTTTTCTGTACGGCCGCCACCTCTCTGCAGACAATGACAAACCTCAGAGAGTAATCAAAATGCCATGTAAAGCTTCTTGAGAACGAGAACATTCCGTTCATAGCCGTTCGGAGTCGGCGTTTAACCTGTAGGTCCGGTTCTCGGTCAATTGTGTACAAACTTAATAACACGCACACAATTGATCATAAGAAGCTCGGTCAAAGTCCTTTCAAGGGCTGAAATGGCCAGTTATTTATTTATTTATTTTTTTTTATAGATGACAAGTAAGATATATTAAGCAAGTGCAGAGATTAGTTCTCATGAAATTCGAAAAATTAAGACGATTAAATAATATCAAAGTAAATTTTTTTGTTTTCTCAGTTCATCATAATAAGTACGTGTAAAAATGTATTGAACATCACGCGGAGTTTTGTTATAGCAAAAATAGTAAGTAAAAAAAATCCAAGTTTAAAATCATTGTTTCAAAGGTTTTGATTAATATCCTTGTTTTAGTATATTTGCAAAATGAAATTCCTAAGAAAAAAAAACTAATAAGTGATAAATGTATTGAACGTAATTTTTAAGATATGTCACACCACCGGCTGAAGTTATAATTTCGTATTTCGTTTTTGTATATTTAAGAGTAAAATAGCAAAATTAACGCCTGCTGAAAGAGCACGAAAATATCGGGAAAAAATAAAGCTAGATAAGGAACGAAATAAAGAATATAAACGAAAGCAAAAATAATGGTGCCTATGGTTGACTTTGGCCCGATGTTTGTTTTTACTAACGGATATTGCCCATTTCACATTGAAGTGATCAGTTGCGCTGATCATCTGCGATTTGACTCAAATATTTTTCTTGAATTGGTTTATTGATTTGAAAACCAAATTCGAAGTTATAAATTATTAGAATAATTTTTCCCGGCCAAAATAGGGTTTATTTTGAGCAACGTAGCTCAATCAACTTGAGACCGATTACCGGTTATATAGTATCATTGGAAAAGTTATTTCATCTTTTTTGAGGAAAAGTACAAAATTTTTGAAAATATTGCAATAAAATGACTCATTCTTAACTTGTTTAAGTTTAACACCATGCCAGCAACAACTGCTATAATTTTTTTCTTTTTTATAATTTTCATTTTTTTAAGTTTTTACATTAGGTTATACCTTTCCAATGATATAAAATGAAGATGTGATTTTAAAGGGTTCAGAAGTTATATTATAAAACGAAATTTTCAATACAAATTCAGCTAGTTATTGACTTTTTCAATTTTTTGTGAAAAAAAAAAATTGGGTGAAAATTTTATGTATAGCTGAATTATATACTTTATATATACTTTTTATTTTTTTTTTTTTGTGTTTTGTAAAAGAAAAAACCTTTTTTTTTTTTAAACTCCCAATTTGATTTACATTATTTGGTTAAGCGCAAAAAATTGTATTGAACGTCACCTTGTTGTTTTTTCTGAAATTGCTTATTATTTAACACTTTTCTATTATTCATTGCGGCAAGTCTACTACTTTGTAAAGATTGTAAAAAACGGCGGCATAAAATAGAGATTTCAAGGAAAATTTTAAGCCATATTGGAACTTTTTATCTCAAAAATTCAAATGTTTAGGGGGGTGGCTGATTTGATAAAGAACGTCCCATATATATATTAACCCATTAAGTCCGGGAAGAGCACAATTTTAATATGATGTTTGAGACTTATTTTCTGCTATTAAAAATTGGAATAAAAAATTCCAAACATACCTATTCTACTATTTTTGGGGTCGCTCTTTCGATTGGTGCAGTCGGATTTGCATAATAATGACTTTTGGAACCAATATGGCGCATTTTAATTAAAAAAATAACGAAATTTTTTGCGTTTTTCTTTTTTGTGAATCTTTTTCGCATAAATAAAGTTACTGAATCGGTGCCAAACTAAAACCAAAAGTGCACAAAATATCTAAAGTATAACTATGAATATTTTTTTTTTGGTTTGAATCAACCTAACTTCTTCAATATATCAATACGTTAAAAATTAACGTTATTTGGTAAATTATGAGTATTATTAATAAAATTTACATCTCTAATAATATAATTGTCCCAAAAATATATAAAGAAGGGGGTTTTGAGATCGCTGATCACGATTTTGAGGTAAGATTTTCAAAATTTAAGATGGCGGATTCAATATAAATAAAAAAAAAAAAAATAAATTTTTTTTGTCGGCGGATTCAATATGGCCGACCGAAAAATTGGTTGTTTCCGTCCGTTAGCCGTTTTATAAACGCTTCCTAACTGGAACCTTGTAAAAACCTTTATATTTTTATAATTCAAACGAAGTTATCTAGCATTTGTAAATTAAGTCTAATATTTTATATTGAAATATTCGTAATTTTAGATACTTAAAAAATCCGAAATCCTAAGGAAAAATATATAAAAAAAAAAAAAAAAATTAAAAAATATCAAATAAAAAATAAATAAAAAAACAAAATAAAATAAAAACATAAAAAAAAATTAAATAAAAAAAAATAAAAAATACTCTTGGCGTCCACCTCTACCTGGTTTGAGTTGGGAAACATTTATACAACGACTAAAGGACGGAAACAATCAAACATCGTAAACACCCCGTATAATAAACATTATCGCATTAGTTTCAGTCATTTCATGAAATTTAATCGGCTACAGATCGACCATCTTGAATTTTGAAAATCTAACTTCGAATTCGTGATCAACGGCCTCAAAAACCGCCTTTTACACATTTTCTTGTAATTTTGAAGATTTTATGAAATTTGGTTGGCCATATTGAATCCGCCATCTTAAATTTTGAAAATCTTACCTCAAAATCGTGATCAGCGATCTCAAAAACCCCTTCTTTATATATTTTTGGGACAATTATATTTTTAGAGATGTAAATTTTATTAATAATACTCATAATTTACCAAATAACGTTAATTTTTAACGTATTGATATATTGAAGAAGTTAGGTTGATTCAAACCAAAAAAAAAATATTCATAGTTATACTTTAGATATTTTGTGCACTTTTGGTTTTAGTTTGGCACCGATTCAGTAACTTTATTTATGCGAAAAAGATTCACAAAAAAGAAAAACGCAAAAAATTTTGTTATTTTTTTAATTAAAATGCGCCATATTGGTTCCAAAAGTCATTATTATGCAAATCCGACTGCACCAATCGAAAGAGCGACCCCAGAAATAGTAGAATAGGTATGTTTGGAATTTTTTATTCCAATTTTTTTTTTATAGCAGAAAATAAGTCTCAAACATCATATTAAAATTGTGCTCTTCCCGGACTTAATGGGTTAAGGCGCCTCAACTTGTATGGAGGAAAAAAAAGTTGTCCGGGTCACCTCCTGAAAACAAACTTTGGTTTATTTTATGATGATTCCCAAAATATTGCAACTCTAGCTTTAGCCGTTCGTGAGCTGGAATGGTTTGAAATAACCTCTAAAAATCGCGTTTTTGATTAATACTATTTATACCACACTACCTTCGGTCAAAAAAATTGTCACAAATGGTGTAAATCGATAAAATACATAGTTTTGTTTTTTTATTTTTTTTTAAATCTGCCCACACACTTAGTTATTGAGTTATTTGCAGTGATTTTTTCAATTTTTTTTAATGCAGTTTTTATAAAAATATATATAACTTCCCCATTTATAGCCTGATTTACCATTCCGTGGTATCATTGGAAAAGTACTGAATGCTGCTTTTCATTTCTGTCGTTAATTAACCCTTATAAGCACTTTTATAAAAATGCATTTTTTATCAACATGATAAAAATTTGTGGTTATTATCGCTAATTAAAAGATAAAAAAAAAAACAATTTAGAGTTTTATCAAAGAAATAATTTTTTTTTTATTCCAAATCTTTTCGTGATTCAATTTTACAGTAACGCTTGCGCGATTGAATCTTGTTTGCAATATGTGCAGGTCTGTTCTTATCAATTACCGAAACGCAGGATTGGCTTACCACATGTACAAAACGTTCCGTATTTTGTGAATGACATGGAAATTCTGAAAATTGTTTGTTAATAAAAGCATAACAATTATTTTAAAAACTTTTCATTACCAGGAATTTTAACAATTTCATTGGAGTCGTGTAGTTCTAATAAGTATTGTTGAGTATAGAACTGGATGCATGGGAGTTCTGTATTAGCTCTTAATTCATTCCAATCTATCATATTTTTATAGGAATCACAATTGAATTGTATCTTGGGGACATTAAATTGGCGAATTCCTTGTGTGTCATGAGCACGCGATTGTAAAATAATATCGTAGGCTTCCTTTCGTGTCGCCTTGCTCTCATCTGTAACCATTGCCAGTAAAATATTTTCTGGGTGAGCAAAAAATCCATTAATTTGAACAGAGCGTTGTACAATAAATTGCATATCTGCCGGTAATTCGCGCGTCCACTCAATGTATTTAAACAAGTGGCGGCTGCCATGAATGGCTTTTGGTTGGCTTTTTATTAAAAACCAAAATGGTGCGTAGACCCTCATAACAAAAAATGCTAGCTGCTTTAACTTTTCGCAAGCCACAGGCTTCGTAACATATAGCCGCAAAATTCTTGATGCTGTTGTCAACCAGCGTGAAAGATTGAGCGGGCCAGGTTTAATGCTGGCCAAATGTTCATCGCACGCCCCAGCATCAACTGCTCGTACCATATCATAAAGATATTTTTGATCAGCTCGCAAAACCCAGTCATTAATATTTGTGGGCATATAGCCCATCGCAATTGGATCAAAGTTATGAGCAATCTAAAGTTAATATTTTATTGAAATTAACAGTTAAAAAAAAAACAACAAAATAATTTAATACAATTTACCGGCACATCTTCGCAGCCCTGTAATGTATGCCCAATTATTCCTGGCCAGTTTTGCGGCCCATCAGCTTTTCCTAACATTTCTTTGAGTAACGCAGTGAATGGCAACTCGTTAAAATGAAAGAGGCATATTAGCCACTGCAAAGGGCGCTGCAATTGTCGTTCTAGGTTACAAATCGCTCCATTAAATTTGCCTGTGTTGGTGCTGGTTCCGTCGCAATTTACAGCGACCACGTGCTCTAGTGAAAACTTTTCAGCTTTCAAGTAATTGACAATATCGTTTGCGATACCAGCACCGCTTCCGTCTACGGGAGTTAAGTAACCAATGTAGTTTGAGCTGGGTTCGCTTACCAGAGTTATATGCTCCTCCATCATTTTAACGTTGCGTGGTTTGCCATTCACAGTAACTTGTTTCAAAGTGCGTTCCCTTTTTCCATCAAAAGAAATGCATTTTAGTATTTCATTGTTTTTTATGTCTCTTAGTGATTTCGCCCTAGCTTTAGTTCGCTCCCTTTGGATTTTGTGCTGATCAATAATTATGCCTGGAATGTCCAAGTCTTTTAGCAATGTTGTTGCGAGCAGAGCCCCAAAGCGATTGGATACACTGGCACGTTTTAACGCAGCACTGAATGTTAGTAAGGAAAAACTTTGTACGCTTGGTCCAAGATCTTTAAGATCTTCCTCAGACGATGATGAATATGGATCATCCACATCCATTTCTCTTAGTTGTGGTACAAAAGTGGCTGTTGCAATACTTTCGTTTTCACTTTCGCTTTCGAAGTCCGTAATAGAATCACATGGTTTTCAACGTCATCTAGCGTGAGCAACCTTCGGCTCGACTGATCAAGGTAAAAATTCCAAACATGCAATGGCATTTGTTTTTCACCTGGGCAACTACAAGACACTCTAATTTTTACAGCACATTTGCAAACAGAAATTGAAAATAGTTCGGCCCACTCGCTTGCATTGTAATGCGATGGATTTTTTGTGATATCCCGATATAAAAGCGGTAAATTTTGAAGTTTTTTGCGGATCGCAGTCTTCGATATAACCGGAATTTCTGCTCTTTTCCAAATTTTGCTTAAATCATTTAGCATGTTTTGATGATAATTAGATAGCCCGTAAGACCGATTATTATTTTTTTCGCGCAAAAATAATAAATGTTTTATTACATCACTTTTTGTTGGCAATTGATTTTTATTTAACTCGCGAGAAACGAAAAGCATTTTTTTTATGAATAACTTGAACAATTAAGCGTCATGAAATGAAGCGTAAAAGTCATGAGTGACTACTTATAAGAACTGTGGTAAAATTTACTCTTAGCTGTTTTGTCTAAGTACAATAAAGTATTTTCCTATACTTTATTCCAAGGTCCATTTAAAAAATGCATTCTTTATCTACATGATTTAATTTTATTTCTCTTGTATTTGAACAAATTCAGGAATTGAGGCAAAGGCCATCACAAAAAAATAAAAATAAAATAAAATGCATTTTTATAAAAGTGCTTATAAGGGTTAATTAACGACAGAAATTAAAAGCAGCATTCAGTACCTTTCCAATGATACCACGGAATGGTAAATCAGGCTATAAATGGGGAAGTTATATATATTTTTATAAAAACTGCATTAAAAGAAATTGAAAAAATCACTGCAAATAACTCAATAACTAAGTGTGTGGGCAGATTTAAAAAAAAATAAAAAAACAAAACTATGTATTTTATCGATTTACACTATTTGTGACAATTTTTTTGACCGAAGGTAGTGTGGTATAAATAGTATTAATCAAAAACGCGATTTTTAGAGGTTATTTCAAACCATTCCAGCTCACGAACGGCTAAAGCTAGAGTTGCAATATTTTGGGAATCATCATAAAATAAACCAAAGTTTGTTTTCAGGAGGTGACCCGGACCACTTTTTTTTTTGAGGCGCCTTAATATATATATATATTATTTTTTGGTTTTGTGGAAGAATTGGATATAATCTAAAAATTTTGCCTGTCCCATGGTTGATCATAAATAATTTTTTATTAACTTCCGCTCAGAAAAACTTCTTTTGCATTAAGCCACCGACACACAAATTGTTAAGAATAGTTTTAAGGCTAAGGAAATATGTGGCAGTGTTTCCAAAAAATAAAGGCTAGCATTTCTAAGGCGGTCCACTTCTTGCCATTTTGAAAATCAATTTGTGCTGCTTTTACATGCTTTCATAGCCCCGGAATTTTAACAATAAGCCAATTTTTGAGATTTCGTTATAAGCTGTTGTCAAATTTTAAACAGTTACCATAAATTCATCAGAGTTTTCTAGCAGTAAATTTTCTGATTTTATAACTGCAAAAGTTTCTGAAAGCGATCGACACATTCATTCAGAACTCTTCTGATTTCTTCGATAAGGGTCAAGCCAGCATCTCGCGAAATTTCACCTGCCATCCTCTTTTTGTATCGTACTCTTCTTTCTATGTTAATGCCCAGATCACAAGATGTTTGTCGTTTTAAAACTTGAAATGACGTTTTATTTACAACATACCTTTTTTGCAAAAGGAACATTTTTGCCTTTGACACCTATTCTCTCCGACCCTCCTTAGGGGGGCTCCCATACAAATTTTATGGTTTTTGTATATTTATTCCATACACCTGAGCATATGACCTTCAACAGAGTGCCGGAGAGGGTTAATATATGTGACCGACCCCCATTACTTTTGTAAAAGGAACATTTTTGCCTTTGACACCTATTCCCTCCGACCACTTCTTAGGGGGGGGCTCCCATACAAATTTTATTGTGTTTGTGCCGGAAAGGGTTAATATGTATGACTACTTTTGCAAATGGAACATTTTTGCCTTCGACACCTTTTCCCTCCGACCACTCCTTAGGGGGCTCCCATACATATTTTATGGTTTTTGTGCCAGAAAGGGTTAATATGTAGCACTGACCCCCATTACTTTTGCAAAAGGAGCATTTTTTCCTTTGACACCTATTCCCTCCGACCACTCCTTAGGGGGGCTCCCATACAAATTTTATGGTTTTTGCTTATTTATTCCATACACCTGAGCATATGACCTTTAAAAGAGTGCCGGAAAGGGTTAATATGTAGCACCAACCCCCATTACTTTTGCAAAAGGAACATTTTTGCACCTATTCCCTCCGACCACTCCTTAGGGGGGGCTCCCATACAAATTTTATTGTGTTTGTGCCGGAAAGGGTAAATATGTATGACCGACCCCCACTGTTTTTGCAAAAGGAACATTTTTTCCTTTGACACCTATTCCCTCTGACCACTCCTTAGGGGGGCTCCCATACAAATTTTATGGTTTTTGTTTATTTATTCCATACACCTGAGCATATGACCTTCAAGAGAGTGCCGGAGAGAGTTAATATGTATGACTGACCCCCATTACTTTTGCATAAGGAACATTTTTGCCTTTGACACCTATTCCCTCCGACCACTCCTTGTGTCGATAAAACCGGAAACTGTCGATAAATAGGTAGCAAGTTTAAGCAAACAAAAACATCAAATGTTAGATTTATATTTCATGTAATTGTGTAAAATTTATATAAGTTAGAGAGTTCTAACATGAATTTTTGTCGCATTGAGGATCAAGCAGACCAACAAGTGCTAACATCAACATTGTACGATTAGTACTTTAGGCCCACCAAAGGCTCAAAAAGTTATATAAATACCGACATCTGATCACTATCAACCACCCTACTTACCTCCGAGAATGACGTATTCTACGTCAAAAGCCTAGTGCGCTAAGCCGTCAAAGGGTCCATTATATGTTTAAAAAAAAAAAAAATCAGTTGGCTTGGAGCAATTTTGGAAAATTCCGAATATTTTTTTTTTCGGTCACGCAAATTTTTCCTATATTCGCAAATAATAGTTAAAAATAAACATTTAAATAAGAAGAAAACAAAAAATACTTGCAGAGCAGCTTAGACTTCTTTGGTCAGTATCCAATTTTTTATTTCGTTTTTTCCATAATAATAAAATTGGTGTGACCATCACAAGTAACTTTGAAAGTCTCCTCTTTAAACTCCAAACTGCACGTACTTCCATTTTGTTGTGCAGTTGAATGCACAATATTTACTTTTAATCAGAATTATTCCCTGCTAATGGGAAACTTGCTATTTAAACTCTAACACACTCTTCTCAAAGTATGCACGCCACAAAGTATGCAAAAACTTTAACACTCTTAAACACTCACCAGTCTACGTCTGCTGAGTTGTTTTTTTTTTTCTCCGACAACTACGGACTTAGAAGCAAACAAATTTTATTCAAATTCATGCACTTTTCTCAGTATTCACTCGATATTTTTCAAATAAATTTTTGTGACCTTAAAACTACTGTGCAGTGTAAAAGTTTTTTAATATTTCCTAAAACCATATATGTACAAAAACACAAAAAAAAAAATAAAACAAAATAAATAAGAGGAAAGAACACATAAAAATTCTCTGATAGCAAATTTATGCGAAAATTCGTTTGCAACGAGAAAGTTTTGTTTGCACGAAATAAATAAAGTTTTGCTTTCATTTATTATCAATGAGAAGTTATTATCTAGATGTGGCCAACAACAACACAAGCACTTACAAATACACACTCACAAATAAATGGTTGAAAAAGTTTTTATGATTCCATTTCGCATCTCATTATTATTCGCATTCCATTTGCACACGAATTCGTAGTTTTGCATAAAAGAGAGAGAAATGGAAGCAATAGCAGTCAGCAGTAAAAGCTACGCAAAAGCTTAACGTGAACTTTGGTAATGTGAAGAGGCTGCAGAAAGTGTATGTAAGTACCTTTGTGTGTGTGCGTGCGTATGTGGGTGTCTGTGTTTGGGTGCGCGTGTGTACGTGTTTGAAAAGCTGATAAATTGCAAATGGTTTGATTGGTGGAAAGTTGTTGTCACTTCAGAAAGTCAAGTCGTCGATTTAAACGAATTTGTTTTGGTTTTGTAGGTTCAAATGGTTTAAGTTTTAAGGGTGGGTGCGTTCTATTGTGGAGTGGAGTGCTGCTACAAGGTAACTATGAAGAAGTTTTAATAAGTTTTATACACTTCGAGAAAAAAAAAATTGTTTGCTTAATGCGCGAAAAGTAAAAACAAGTAAAACTTTTACTTTTGTTCGGAATGGGGTAGAAAAAAATATAGAATGCTAAGGATGATGATTGACTTAAGTGATGTCAATCTGCCAATAAGGGTTGAACAAATTTTCAAGAGTCGAAATTTGAGAGAAAGTAAATATACATAATTAACTCAGATCTCATAATTAAACAATAAGGGTAATAAATATTGGATTTAGGAAAGAAAAGTAAAAGCACAAAATACAAAATACAAAATAAAAAATACGAAATACAAAATACAAAATGCAAAATACAAAATACAAAATACGAAATATGAAATACGAAATACAAAATACAAAATACAAAATACAAAATACAAAATACAAAATACAAAATACAAATAAAAAAATACAAAATATAAAATACAAAATATAAAATACAAAAAACAAAATACAAAATACAAAATACACAATACAAAATACAAAATACAAAATACAAAATACAAAATACAAAATACAAAATACAAAATACAAAATACAAAATACAAAATATAAAATACAAAATACAAAATACAAAATACAAAATACAAAATACAAAATACAAAATACAAAATACAAAATACAAAATACAAAATACAAAATACAAAATACAAAATACAAAATACAAAATACAAAATACAAAATACAAAATACAAAATACAAAATACAAAATACGAAATACAAGTGGTAGTGCCTCCCATACAACCCAAATCTACGATAGCGAATAGCTTTCAAATTATAGGTCGCATAGCATCGGAATTCAGTGTTCTACCTCAATTACAAGTCCACAGGTAAAATTTTATTGGCGAGGCACTTTTTCAGCAGACCAAGTTTTCGGTATAACTTTCAAGTTATAAGTCACGGCGCCGTGTTGCAATCCCATATACCATAACCCCATATTGGCTTTATAGCACCAGCGATGTGTTATAGTCCCATATGGGTTTATTTCCTTCAAATAAGTGAGATAATACCATATTAAAAAATTGAAATTTATGCTATAACCCCATATTGGCTTTATTGCACTTTTTTCTGTGCGATAACCTCATAATTAAAAAATTTTGTATCACATGCATTATCTTATGAATTATGTTCCATATTCATTTGTTAGGAATAATAATATGTTTTGTACATAACTGTACATAAACAACAATAACTATTTAAAACAAAAATTGTTCCTTTTACAAAATAAACCTATTGTGAATTTCTTTTTATGAAATAAATATATTATAAATTGAACTTGTTGTTATGAACGTCCTGTTGTGCTATTCTAACTCTAATGTAAATATTATCAAATTGTTTATCAAATTTACAGTTACATTTGTATATATGTACACTCATCTATTTCTTATTAGTTTATATCAGCATGCAGTGTTTTATCGCATTTTGCAATCAATTAGTTCAGTGTCCAACGTGTGCTAGAAGTGTTTAAAAGAAACTAATATTAATAGATGAATAACATTAGAAATGGAAGAAGAAATATTTGAATTTAAATTTATCCCTGGATTTCGGACAAACAGTAATTTATTATATATAGAAGCACAAGAACAAATTTTTGCATTTAAATATAAAAAAATGAATACAGCATATTATTACTGCTACAATAAAAATTGTAACGTTGGAGTCGCGATTGATTTTAACAGCACAATGTATTGCCGTCTATGTGGTAAAAATAAAGTGCATAATCATGGATCTCAAATCGAAATAATTAAAAAATTGAAAATTATGAATTCAGTGAAATGTGAAGTTCGTAAAGCTCCACTAAAAAGATCAAACGTTCGTGAGATTTTTGACGAGCAATGCAAAAAATTCAAAGACGCGGCTCATACCATTAATTACGGAAATATGCGTAGGCAATTGTTCAAAATAAGACAAGATAAGATGCCGAAAAATCCAAATGATGTAGTTGATATTATTGACAACTTTAAAAACGAAGAAATTTTGAAAGAATTTGGTATGTCGAGGTATGAGAAAGACAAATCGTTTTATTTGGATTCTGTGATAACAAATGACTTCTCATATACCTTATTCGTATCACCGACAATATCAAAAAGTATAAAATCACTGAGCTCATCTGAGCCACGAAATTATATAATGGATGCAACCTTCAACGTTCTACCAAGATCGAAAACTCTTAAGCAATTATTGATAATTCATTTCATTCACGCAGATCATGTAAGTACTAGATATACGTATTTATATGTACTTTGTTAAAAATAATTTTATTTATTCTTCTTTTCAGGTGTTTCCATTTATTTATGCGTTGATGTCTAATAAAACAGAAGAAGCGTATTTACATATGTTTCAATATATAAAATCTAATGTCTTTGATTTGCGACCAACAACCATTATAACCGATTATGAAAATGCATTACGTAATGCTAATAAAATAATATATCCTACGGTGAAAATGGTTGGTTGTTGGTTCCATTACACCAATGCATTACGGAGAAAGGCATCAAAAATAACTGGCTTTATACAGCATCTAAATCGTTATAAAAACGCTAAAAACTTTTTTAATAAGTTTTTATACCTTCCATTGTTAAAGGCAAGTGATATAGAAGCAGCATACCAATGCTTAAAGACTGATATAACAAATGATGAATCTGGAAAAAAATTTCAACAGTTTTTTAAATATTATGAATTTTATTGGCTTAAAAAGGTATGATTCCCTCTTTGTTTACCGAATAATTATTTATACACATTATTATTTATTTTTTTAAGGAAAAAGTGACAAATTTTTCGGTTTATAAGGAGCCGTATAGAACAAGCAATGGTGCAGAAAATTTTCATAGCCAACTCAATATGAAACTTAGAAAACATGGAAATTTTTATAAATTTGTCGATGCTTTATGTGAAATTGATGCCGCTAAGTCATGTGATTTTTTAAAATCTATTTCTGGATGTACATCATTGTATACGAAAAAAAAATTAACTATTGAAAATAGGGATACATTTTTAAAAAAAACATATGACTTATTAAAAGAAAATAAAATATCATTTCAAACAGCTCTCGCTCAGTTTTCGAATATTAAAAACTGCAAGCTAGAAGCCAATTTCATTAACACAATTGACAGTAATGATGATGAATCAGATGCAGATGAACAAATTGAGACCGAAGCACTGTACCAAAATTATTTGCAATGTGTTATATGTTGTGATAGGGAACGTCAACTTATGTTTCAGCCATGTAAACATTTTAAAGTTTGTAAAACCTGTTACGATACCATGAAGGAAGATGCTGAAGTAAAGAAAATTAAACCATTGTGCCCAGTTTGTCGCTCCGTTATTATTGATGCCGTAGTTATATTTTGTTAAACGTATAATTCTTTCTTTGTTGATTATTTTTTGGTGAATTTTGTATTGAGTTTCATTTATTGCGTTGAATATTATACTCTTTGTTGAATAAATATATTTTGTTATGTTTTTGTAAAAGACAAAATAATTTGGTTTCCTTTTTATAGAAATAACATAGTATGACTGATTTTAACTTTTCGTAAAAGGGAAAATTCCCTTCTATTATAATATTTTTTTGCAAAATTATGGTTTCCCCTTTTACGAAATGCGCAATATAAGTGATTTTAACTTTTCATATATTTTGAAAATAATCGAAATCAATCCCTTACAACTATTTTTTCATGGCATACTGAATTTTCTGCTGGGTTTTTTTTTGCAATCAATAATAGAGAGTGAACTAACTGTTAAACCTGTTTTGCATTGAATTGCCTAATAACTATGTTATCACATAAAAAGCGAATATTAAAAACAGTTTTGCGTATGCTGCTTAAAAATAAATATGGAAAATTTTAAAAGAATGGAGAGTAATCGTTTAAACGCAAGGAAGATCTTACTAAATAAAAGCGATATTATAAATTTTTCTAATGTTCCCGGATTTATAATTGATTCTTTTTTCGGAAAAAGAACTTATAAAGCGCAACTAATAGCTTGTGGTTTTGCTTTTTTTAATGGAATCAGCGAGTCGCAAATCCTTCAACTCATACGATGGATACCTTTCACAAAAACTCACGAAAAAAAAATAACAGAATTACTCTTATGGCTGGCATATTCTCCGAACGCTCACAAGTACTATAGCTATAATGTCGAACTTAATCAAGTAATATTTTGTAACGGAGATTTACGAAAATATGACGTAAGAAAACAAAGAAATTAAATAAAATTTTTAATTTATAACTGTTCGTGGGGGCTAATTCGTACACCCTACAAAATCATTTGGTTTCATTTGTATACAAATGTCTAATAATACAATATGAGTTTATTCCCTTCAAATAAGTGAGATAATACCATGTTTAAAATTTAAAATTTGTGCTATAACCCTATATTGGCTTTATTGCATTTTATTTTGTGCGATAACCCCAAACCCAAATTATGGGTTTATAGCATAGGAAAAAGTGCTATAAAGCCAATATGGGGTTATGGTATATGGGATTGCAACACGGCGCCATAAGTCACACATCAATGAAACTTGGTAAGAGCATACTATTTAGTCACGTCCTTCGACTAGCAAAATTGAGCAAGTATTGGACGAGGGGGTGTGGCACCGCCCATATAATTCAAAAATATGATATCGAATAGCTTTGGAAAAAAATGTCGCATAACAATTAAACTCAGAATGGAATTACTATTGGGTGATGCCCTTCTATGTACATACTAGAAAACTGAAACGGACTTTGGAAAAGATGGTGTGATTCCGCCCATACAAACCAAACTTTGATATAGAATATCTTTGGATATAAATGTTGCACAACAATGTTACTCAGTAGGGAGTTGCAACTTGGTGATATCCTTCTACTAGAAAACTGGGACAGGCTTTGGAAAAGGGGGTGTGGCTCCGCCCATACAAGCCAAATATTGGATATCGAATATATTTGGATTAAAACTAAGCATAACAATGTAATTTAATATGGAGTTGTCACTTGATGATATCCTTCTACTGAAAAACTGGGACAGGCTTTGGAAAAGGGGGTATGGCTCCGGCCATACAATTTAAATTGTTGATATCTTATAGCCTTGGAAGTATGGAGTTACTTATTGGTTAGGTATTTCTACTGGAAAACTGACACCGGCATTGAAAACGTGGCATGGCTTCGCCTATACAAACTAAATTTTCGACAGTACAACCACTACTGAGCCGATAAAGCTGACATTTTGTAAAGTACATTTTTTCAAGTACGAGATAGTTTAAATTTCTGTCACACCCTATTTTACCGCCCACATATCAATAAAAATGCTATATTTCCGACGGTTTTTGTCGATTTGGCTACAATTTTACAATTTATTTTATATGCTCACTGTCGGCAACTGTACTAAAACTGGGTAATGTCCATTTAATAGAAAACTGGGATGGGCATTGTATAAGAGGGTGTGGCTTCGTCCATACAATTAAATTTGTAATATCGAATAGGTTTCGGAAGTAAAAGTAACAGTACTTAAATACAAAATCGAGTTACTATTTGGTGGTGTCCTGCTACTGGGAAACTAACGAGTAGTGAATAATGACAGTGGTGTAAAACTATGGGTCTAAGAATAGTTTTGAATATAATTATTATGTTTATGGTGGGCAATAAAAAAGGGAGCGTGGCACCTTCCATATAAGCCAAGCTTTTTAGATCGAGTAGGGTCGAATTTAAAGTTATAAAATAGTCAACTCAAGGGTGTATTAGTGCTGTATCACTTGGAAAGCTTTTCAGCTTTCAAATTTTTATCAATGTTAACATTTTACACAATATTTGTAGGAGTCTTAAAACCCTGCATTACAAAAAATGTTTTTTTTTCTGTTGTTGTATGTGTTCAACCAAATAATAAAATAAGCCCCCAACAAAAAAAAAGGGTATTGAAAGTATTTAAAATAATTCCCAATTTAGCTTTATTGTTTCTCTAACGTTATTCAACCTCAAATCAGATTAAATAAGATTATGTGGCAATGAATATTTTTTCTATTTCACTGCCTGCAGCATTAGCCAAAACGCTGCTAATTTAAATGTAATCAATTTTGAATTAACTAAACTAACAAAACTTTTTTAAAAAAAAAAAAACCAAGTTCCAACAATAATTTAGGATGATGATTATGCAGAGTTGCCACCCACTCTGGTAGTTGTTCAATAACTAATTAAAAGCACACAAGTAAATAATTTTGTGGAACAAGCAACAACAACAACGGTGAGCTGGAAAAAAAACTACAACTAAGGACTCAATTCCTGCTTACTCCTTTTCCTTCCTTTTATTTTGTTTGCCACAGTTGCAATGGTGAGCTAGTTTTCGCCTTCGGGGCGGCTACAGTTTAACTCATTATCGAACAGACGAATTTTTACAAGAATCATGCGCTAATGATGATGTTGAAGTTGTTGTTGTTGTGATTGCAGCATTTGCATTTTTTTATTGTATTATTTTTTCTTTGTTTTTTTTTTATATTTTGTGGCTAATGATTACGATGATGTAGCAAACTTTTCGCATTTGAATAATTGATGGCCACGCACCAGTGCTTCAATATAATTAATATAGAAGTTTTTTTCTACTCAATATCTTTGATTAAGTATGGTTTTCTTTTTTGACGTTATAAAGGGATTATTCATAATTAAGCACAAAATATTGAACTTTCATTATTAACCTCTTTGATGCTATCATAACCCAGCCAATATCAATTAAAATTAGTTAAGGCTGCTCATACAAATGGAGTAACTGATTTAGCTGAGGAGTAGCTGATTAAATCAATCATTAAATAAAAAATAATGATTGATGATGGATATTGAAAAATAGAAAATTTTGCTTTCATAGAAATATTTTATTTCTTGATGAATGACTGAGACGGGGCTGTAGACAGGAATTACCTTGGAGGGTGTTTTTTGATAAAAAAAATATAAGGTTTTTAAATAAAATACGAAACTGCAGAGTCGGCATATGAATATTGAATAACTAAAAAATCAACTGATTTCCATATATCGGTGATTCCATGTCAAATCGGACGCTTTTCTCCAAAAATGGATTTTGATGACGCCGATTTCTTTCAAATTTTGCACATCGATAGTACTTTGAAAAATAAAAATATTTGCATATTTTTTATTTTTTTTAGGACATGTAGTCAAATAACTATATCTGCAAAACCGTTAGTCCTACAAACAAATTGTAAAGACTTATTTCAAAGATCTTGAATTGGTCTTCCTTTTGGTGTACCCTTTTGCTAACACTTTCATAAAAAATTTCAAGTTTTTTGGCTACTAAAAATTTCATTCACATTTTTCATGGTCAGCACCACTATTTTTTTGGCGTTTTGAAAACATTGTCGTATTTAAGCATTTATTCTTCTTGCAGTCTCAAAATTTTATGTTGAAGAATCAATGCATACTATCTTAAACTAATTTTTCAAAAACTGTCTACACAATTTTTACATACAAAATACTTTTATTTCTTATTAAAAATTGCGTTTTAAGCTTGGCGCCCATTGTGAAATTCAATCTGAAGAATAGACCATTCTTACCAGTTATAAATTAAATTTACAATGAATAGTAAAAGCACTAGCAGCTTGGGCTATCGGCTTATCACAATTATAAAAAACAGTTGAAACCTGGTTTTGAAATGAAAATAAATAGCATTTTTATGACCATCAAACAGGTTATAAAAAACGAAAACGGGCCATTTAATTGTAAATACAAAATGGTCCTTTTCTTATTTTCCAAAATATTTTACCAAATGTTCATTTTTTACGCAGTTATATCGATAAATACCGTTTTATAGCGCTAACATTTTAAAAGATAGGTTATTGAACATATTTTATTTAAAAGATCTTATCTTAGTCATAAAGTATGCCAATTTTCAACTCTGTTGAATATCGGGAAATATTTTTAAAAAATTATTAAGTATAACTAGAAAACTCATAAGTAAAAATTTCAAGAAATCACCTTTTGGGCCAACTTTCAAGAATTTTTGCATTTTTTGTAGAAAGCGCAGGTAAATAAAAAAATTATTCCTGAGATCATTGGACATTATTTAATAGTTTAAAATATTCAGAATGTAAAAATTCGATTTCGAATTTTTTCCGTCTAGCATGCCCTTTCGCATCACTGTGCGTCGCCAAGCAAGCAAGCACGCAAAATTATTCTCTCTCAGGAGTACAGGCTATGCAGCAGTGCATTTATACTCGTAGTTTAATAGTTACTTAATTTCTAAATTGGTAGCATTACATTAATTTAGTATATTTTAAACATCAGCAAAAGGTGTCGGAGATATAATACAAGCTGAAAAACTATAAAATACTGTCAGAAGTAAAAAAAATACTAAAAATCCTATTTTAAATGAAAAATTAAAGTATTTTGTATGATAATATTCCGAAGACAGTTTTTGAAAAATTAGTTTAAGATAGTATGCATTGATTCTTCAACATAAAATTTTGAGACTGCATTAAGAATGAATGCTTCAATAAGACAATGTTTTCAAAACGCCAAAAAAATAGTGGTGCTGACCATGAAAAATGTGAATAAAATTTTTAGTAGCCAAAAAACTTGAAATTTTTTATGAAAGTGTTAGCAAAAGAGTACACCAAAAGGAAGACCAATTCAAGATCTTTGAAATAAGTCTTTACAATTTGTTTGTAGGACTAACGGTTTTGCAGATATAGTTATTTGACTACATGTCCTATTCACAATTTTTGATATGTTTTTTAATTTTCCACTGTGTATAACTTGCAACAAAAAAAAATTTATAAAAATAAAATATGCAAATATTTTTATTTTTTAAAGTACTATCGACGTGCAAAGTACCAAATTCTTACAAATATTTGAGTTTCGAAAAGCGTCCGATTTGACATAGAATCACCGATATGAGGTATTTTAATTTAATTTGATCCTTCTGAATTAATTAGATAGACCATCTAGGTCGCTTGATTGAATAATTGACACTAAACGTGATTTTTTGAAGCAAATTCTGACGACCGACGGGGCCCATTTCACACTCTTTGGCGCCGTTAACAAGCAAAATTGCAGATTTTGGGGAAATCAAACAAAGACAAAAGAGACTATTTTGGCCAGGGTTTGCGCCAAATCCATCATTGGGCTATTTTTCTCCAGAGAAGGTGTAACAGGCGATGGAAATCGATATCGGTGGATGCTGGCTCATTATGTCTGCTCACAAATGTGTGAAAAAGGTGTGGATATTTACTGATTTCAACAAGACGGTGCTCCATGTCACACTCCAAATCGAACAACGCTATTTCTGCAAAGAAAATTCCTTGGACGTGTTATGCCAAAAAACTGCGACATTGAGTGGCTACCCAGATTTGACCTCTTTCGGACTTCTTAATGTATGCATTCTCTTACCCATTGCTGAAGTTTGAATCTCTCTCCCTTTCAAGTTTTGCAAACAATCCGTGCTGCTGCTGTTCCCTCTCTCTCTCTCTCGGTCTCTCTCTCTCTTTGTTTATCGTATTCCACATTATTTTGAAATACAATAATTGGAGCATGGTTAAATTAATAAGGTTGTCGTATGGGTAAGAGCGAGTTCCCATAAATGTCAAATCGAAGTTTACAGATCATACAAAATCTTAGAGCGAAAATTGATAGCATGTAAAGCCGACGAAGTTGTTGTTGTTGATTTTCATTGATTTTGACAATTATAAGAGAGTACGATCAGCCACGAGATAACCTTATCAATTCAACCACGAATTAGAGCTGCGTGGTATTCAGTCTCGCCAGATGAAATTACCATCAAAATTCTCTTTTTCTCACACTTAATTCTCATAAATTACCACACTCACAAAATACCTCAAAATACCACAAAATACCTCAAATTAACACAAAATCCCTCAAATCTTCTTTTGAGGTATTGTGGTATTTTGGGTAATTTGATGTATTTTATGGTATTTTGAGATATTTTGTGGTATTTTGAAGTATTTTTTCCCACGCGTGGTAAATATCGCACATGTGGTATTTTTTTCCCACGCTAGAGATTTTTGCCACAAAATACCATGGGAATTACCACATCCCACAATCGTTGAAAAATACCATAAGAACTATTTATCGTGCTTTTCTGGCAACTATGGTGGTATTGTTGGTTTTGTTGCTTTCTCTTTATTTCTCTCTCTTTTATAGCCTCATGAGCGGGTATGGGCACGACAACATTTAAAGCTTCTGTGTTTGTCTTTTGTCTCTGATTTGTTGTTGCGTTTTGTTTTGCTACATAAGCCTATGCTCTCAATTCTTGATCTCAACGCTCACAGAGCGCTCTCTGCTCATAGCTGCGCATGAGTCATGACCGGGTATGGGCACCACTACATTTAAGGCTTCTGTGTTGTTTCTGTGTTTGCCATTTGTCTTTGATTTGTTGGTGCGTTTTGTGTGGCTACATAAGCCTTTCCTCTCAATTTTTACTCTCAACGCTCCAAGAGCGCTCTCTGCCCATAGCTGGTCATGACAAAAATAGACAAAAAATTCATAAAGTCATGAGATCGCGCAGATCAATACAAGATCCAAAATGCATCAATCATGCAATGGAGTTGCGTAGTTATGTTACTTGGAGTGTATATGCGGCACGATAAATTGATAAGACAAAAATTAAGAATTTTTACTTGGTCTTAAGACGAAAAAATTATTTTACGTTGTCAGGTAACGTAGTAGAAGTGCTACGAAAAATTTAATTTTGCCACAAGAAATGAAAAGATAGATAGTTCTATGACCTTATTATGAAAAAAAATAAACGAACAATTTTGGAGCCACGACACCATGGAGGCAACCCTCCTTGCGGTAAATTTTAAAGAACCAGAGAAAAGCTGAGGTGTTCCGCCAAATAATAAAAATAAAAAATAAAAAAAATTAATGGCGTCTCAGGGGCGTAACATGAGTAAAATGCCACAGTAATACTACAAATGCAAAAGCAAAAGCAAAAATAGAAGAATAAAAAAATTGATTAAAATTAAAATAAGGACATGTATTAGGACAAAGATTTGGCTAAGCATTAGAGTAATGATTATACAAGGAATTAGAGCAAACATTTCGACAAAGATTAGGACAAGCATTGGGAAGATGACTTCGACAAGGACAAAACAATATTTCGAACCCAATAGATTGGGAAAAGTATAAGGATAAGGAATAGAACAGGGATTTGAACACACAACAACAAATCTTGCGACAAAAATTTAAAAAAGAAGTGGGAGCAGGATAAGGAAAGGGGGGCATCCATTAATAACGTCATGTGGTTTTGACGATTTTTTGACCCCTCCCTCCCCCTAGTGAGTTATCGTGAGGGAGTGTGAGAATACGTGAAAGTCGCACTTTGTGCGCTTGTGCAGCTGGTGCATGGTGGACTGCTCGCCGATGCTCTGCAGCCCTTGTTATGGATGAAAAGTGAATATCGCATGTACTGCAGCATCTTTTTCCTAGATCACCACGTACACTGGGGCAATAGAGGTCATACGGCAAGTTCATGAAGGCCTGCGAATCAAGAAGGGCGCAAATAACTTTCCGTCATACTGTCCAGGATCTGGTATCGTCAGATAATCATCAATCTGAGTGATAGGGTATGAAGGTGACAGAAAACGGTCGTGAACAATCAAAAGCAGAGCACTCCGGATTGGGCTGCAGCAGTCCCGATTGTCGCATTTTACAACCAAAAATAATAATTTAAAAAAATTCATTATGTTGATTTCTAAATAAAAATCCATTTGTCCGAGGCTCGCAGTTAAAAAATTAGAAAAAAAAATTTCAAAAAACACACATCAAATCGTAGTAAAAATAAAAGATAAGCTACTGAGAGCATTCATACGGAAAAAACAACAATTGAAGCATAATCGCGAATAAATTGTAATTTTTGACTAGAGATAGAAAATGTTTTAAACATTGTAGGCGTTTGTTTTTGGTTTTTTTGTTAAACACTCTGATTTAATAAAACGTTACCATACATAAAATATAAAAAAAAAAAATAAAATAAAAGATTCAATTACATCTAAATTTACCGTTTAAAAGTTTTTACAGTGGAATAACGTTTTATATCCAAAAATTGAATGGATGATGAAACGTTTTTCCACTGAACATAACATATGACTTATGGTGCATAAAACGTTTTTCCACTACTAAAAACGACTGCACTTACAGCTAACTGCACTTAAAACGTTCTTCCAAATTTCATTCACAGGAGCATTTTTATTTTCTATGGTCTCTCCATTTCTCGAAATATGAGACTGACCAATATCTCTTAGTCTTTTATAGTTAAAATTTTTCCAACTTTCGAAATTTATTTAACGTTTTGAGCATCGATAGCACTTGCGCATCAAGTTTGATTGTTCGCTTTTATTTATTTTACAAGCACGTGCAACGTTGTTCCACTGAGTGGCATTTAAAAATGCGTTAAAAATGCCTCAACCTGCATTTTTATACCCCCACGTTTAAAAAACGTAAATGGGGGTATATTACTTTTGTCACTCCGTTTGTAACGCCCATAAGGAGGCGTGGCAAGTATAGAAAAGTATATATATTCTTGATCAGCATCACCACCCGAGTCGATTTAGCCATATCCGTTTGTCTGTCTGTCTGTCCGTCTGTCCGTCTGTCTGTCTGTGATCAGGATAACAGCCATAATTTTAAAGCTATCATCACGAAATTCGATATTTAAGCTTTTATCTAAAAAATAAAGATCAAGTTCGAAAATGAGAAAAATCGGATGAAAACCACGCCTACCTCCCATACAAAGTGACTTTATCAAAACGATAAAATCTCTTATTATTCCACAAAAATTAATATATGGACTTGAAACTTTGCATATGAACTTTAATCTTTAATTTACACTTTGCGTATGAAATTCAACCAATTCGGCTGAAAACCACGCCTACCTCCCATACAAAGTGACTTTATCAAAAAGGTAAAGTCTCTTTAAATTCCACAAAAATCAATATGTGGACTTGCAAATGAACTTTGATATGTATCATATACTCTGTGTATGAACTTCAACCAAATCGAATGAAAACACACCCACCTCGCATAGAAAGTGACTTTATAAAAAACCAGAAGCAAAAATTTTCTGTTAAAACTGTGATGAAAATGTTTTTACAAATAAACATTTTATTGACTGCTTAAGAATTTGAACATACTTTGGTTCGGCCGTGGGGGTATTTTAACTTCGGCCCAGTCGAAGATCATTTCTTACTAGTTTTTACTCACTTCTGTTTTTATATAGTATAAGAAAGAAATTCTAACTGGTATCCGCGAAAAAACACTTTTAAAAAAAATCGTTTACAACGTTATTCGCGATTATGCTTCAATTATTAAATGTCAATAAATTGCCGCGTACCTGAAGTAAATATTGGCTCTCTCTAATGTGCTCAGCGTACCATTCTTCAGATGGCAGGTCTCGGACTTTGGAAGTGCCATTGTTAGGGTCTTTGTATTTAGCAACTACTTCGTGTCCGTCAATGCACACTGCCGACAATATTTCAGCCAAAATTCCCCCTGCCTTTTTGAAATTCTCCTTTTACAGGCTAACGTCTACTGTTCTGTCGTTGAAGTCAAGATGTATCCCAAAAGAATCATGGGAAAGAACAACACCCGTTAGCTCGCGGCTCAGGGGAGCCATGCGCCTCTCTTCTCTATTAAAAGCACTTCTGCTAGGAGCATTAGTCACAATAAATATTGCGTCCAGATAATATTTTCTGAAATGCTCTATTGCGTGTGCGATCACTTTACGAAATACAACAAGTCGAGACTTGTCCATGTGTTGCTGTTACAAGGCTCGTACGTCGCAGCGCTCATCGAATCCTTAATGAACGCCCCCCTCAAAATATTTGAACAACGATAAGGTCAGGAATTTGGATATGGATTAAAACAAGAGCTTAAACAGGAAAAAAGACAATTATTAGAACAAATATAGGAACGAGAATGGAGACAAGTTTGGAAACTAATGAAAGGACAGGGACAAGAATAAGGACAATGATAGTGATACACTGTCGCGTCAAAATCTACGGATGTGTCCACGATACAGCCAACTTATTTTTAACTTTTCCAAGCGTTTTTCAATAAAAATAAAAATAAAACAAGAAAAAAATCGATTTTGGTATGATCGAATTTCGACTACAGGCAATACTAGTAGATCTTAATCGTTGCGACGATTTAAGAAAATTTTACATTTAACCAACTACTTGCGTTTTAAATCATTCTGACCAAGCTCAACATAATTCTACTGTCACAAACAGACTTATCTCGTTTCATTTTAATTAAATTAAATTATATTAAATTAAATTAAATTAAATTATATTAAAGTTCAACTCACGGCACTAAGCAGCGGCTAATAAAAGAATTCATTGCAATTAGTTTTTCGTTTCCAAGCAGCTGAAATTAAAATAAATTACAAAATTCTTTTAATGCATTGTATGCATTATACTCCACCAGAAACAACAACTACAAACATTAATTTTATTCATGTGCTCGCCGTTATGGTGCCATTTATTTTTTGGGGCAAGAACTTTAAATACGCATACTTTTTGGATTGTGGCAATAAAGCAAGCTTAAAGCCACCCACCTACACGTCCACACCGCGGTCACCCCTAGCTCCTAGTCACTAGCACGTAGTAAAGTCGCAACCTTTGGGCCCCACAACGGTTTTACTTATTTTTCTAAATTTAACTGCTGCTCATGCCACTGCCTTAATTTTTTTTTCATACATGCTTACCTAGCCATAGACTGGCAAAGCGTGCGCCTTTTTCTGCCCTACCAGGGTGGGTGTATCTTTTTGGTGGCTTTTCCTGTTTATTTTAATGCTGCCCATCGGACTTTTAAAGCTAGCAACAGAATTCAAATTAAACATATAAAAATATATAGATATAAGAATAAAGTGAATGAGGCTTATTGTTAGGGGGAGTGAATGGAGGGCGCAGGGAAATGATGGTTGAATTGAGGCAAAAGTGATAAAAGTTTAGCTGAGGTGCGTTTTTATCACAATTTCGTGTTATTTGGCACGCATTGAAGTAAAGCTGCTATAAAGCCATGCCACATACCTCGATACACACACCCACACACATACGTATATATCGGTAAAAGGTCTTTCTTATGCTGGTTTCAAATAATAATTCTGGGAAAAACACCTGAGTGTGTGCTTATTCAGCAATAAGAATACTCAAAGATAGACATAAAAAAAAACATTAAAAAAGCAGGCCAAGTAAAATTGCATAAAACTCACACAGACACTGTAACACAACGACTACTTCACACACGTACACACACTCACCTCGCCCGAGTCTAGAATCTCATAAAAAGAAAATAACCCAACAAAATAAAAAATAAAAACCCAACACTGCACATAAACTAAGGATTTAATTGGTATACGTTTGATGCTGTCTGGAGCAGCCAAATTAAAAGCTACAAACTTTCAATTTGTAAAAATTTCACTCACACAGTGTAACAAAAAATAAAAAAAAATAAAGAAATAAAAATAGAAATAAGTCGAGACAGAACGCTACAGATAAGGGTAAAAATAAGACAACATCTAGACATAGGTCGAGCAGAGCATATAAAGATAAGGCCAGAATGACAGAGAAGAGAAAATAAAAAATAAAAAAAAAACAAAAACATGGCAAACACAATATAACGACACCTTAAAGAAAAACCTTGTTGTTTTCTTTGTTGTCGGCCATCGTGATTAAACGCCAAAGTTCCTCTAAAGTTAGGCCATATTTTATGCTCTGACTTTGGCCAAAAATTATGCTTAGCCTGACCTTAGCTCTTTAATTTCTGAGTTTACACAACTTTAGATAATTGCTCAACTTTTCTCTATTAATATATGTTTGGCTTTGAATTTTAATATCCTTTTTTTTGCAAGCTCATCTACCTCTCGCTGTATAGCAGCCTTTATTTTATTGCTTCTCTAATTTGCTTTTATTTTTTTTTTTTACTTTTGTTTTGGGTTTTCACCCTTCTCTGTGTATCAAAGATACTCACGACCTTTGGGTCAGTTCCTTTATAAATTTGTACTCTTTGTCTGTATTTACTTTTTTTTTTCTTTCTTTCCCCCTTTATGTTTGCCTACGCTTCACACTGTAACCTATACAAAAATAAACACCAACAACAAAAATTTGCATCCTTTTGTGCGTCCTTTAGACTTTTTCATTTGATTACTTCTCCGTCTCGTCGCCGTATGGGTTTGAGGTAGAAAAAAAATCCATAATTATTGAAGTGTAAAAGTAAATTAAAAATGCACAAAAGCTTGAAAGCGTCTGTGTGTGGGTGGAGGAAAAGCTCAACTGGATGAAAAATGTGTCGCTTACCTCGATTCTTATTTAAGCCTTTGAGGCATGACTTTAATTTGCACTTCATTCGTCTTATTTGCCTGAAGCACTTTGATACTTGCACAGCTTTCCTTTGGCTCTAAACAGAGGCTTCAAATACTCTGCACTCCTGATTGAATACATTTTATTCGACGGGTGACTCAAATCTCTAAGGAAGTCAATTTGGGCTACAACGTTCTTTTCTCTGTAATTCAATTCAATTTCACTTTCAATTCAATTTCAATTCAATTTCAATTCAATTTCAATTCAATTTCAATTCAATTTCAAGTCATGCATCTCTTTTACCCGAATGCGTTTTTGAGTTTCAATCGGCTCGGATCAGCAACTCGCGTCTACCATGTTCGCAGCCTGAGGAAGTGGGCTACAACGTTCTATTTTCTGTAGCTCATTTCAATTTCAATTCAATTTCAATTCAATTTCAATTCAATTTCAATTCAATTTCAATTCAATTTCAATTCAATTTCAATTCAATTTCAATTCAATTTCAATTCAATTTCAATTCAATTTCAATTCAATTTCAATTCAATTTCAATTCAATTTCAATTCAATTTCAATTCAATTTCAATTCAATTTCAATTCAATTTAAATTAAATTTCAGTTTAATTTCAATTCAATTTCAGTTCAATTTCAATTCAATTTCAATTCAATTTCAATTCAATTTCAATTCAATTTCAATTCAATTTCAATTCAATTTCAATTCAATTTCAATTCAATTTCAATTCAATTTCAATTCAATTTCAATTCAATTTCAATTCAATTTCAATTCAATTTCAATTCAATTTCAATTCAATTTCAATTCAATTTCAATTCAATTTCAATTCAATTTCAATTCAATTTCAATTCAATTTCAATTCAATTTCAATTCAATTTCAATTCAATTTCAATTCAATTTAAATTCAATTTAAATTCAATTTCAATTCAATTTCAATTCAATTTCAATTCAATTTCAATTCAATTTCAATTCAATTTCAATTCAATTTCAATTCAATTTCAATTCAATTTCAATTCAATTTCAATTCAATTTCAATTCTGTTTTTTTTCAATTTCAATTTCAATATCATATTTCATTTTAATTCAATTTCAATTCAATTTTAATTTCATTTTCAATTTCAATTCCATTTCAATTCAATTTCAATTCAATTACAATTCTTTTTTTTTCAATTTCAATTTCAATATCATATTTAATTTTAATTCAATTTCAATTCAATTTCAATTCAATTTCAATTCAATTTCAATTCAATTTCAATTCAATTTCAATTCAATTTCAATTCAATTTCAATTCAATTTCAATTCAATTTCAATTCAATTTCAATTCAATTTCAATTCAATTTCAATTTAATTTCAATTCATTTTCAATTCAATTTCAATTTCAATTCAATTGAAACTCAATTTGAACTCAATTTCAATTCAATTTCAATTCAATTTAAATTCAATTTAAATTCAATTTCAATTCAATTTCAATTCAATTTCAATTCAATTTCAATTCAATTTCAATTCAATTTCAATTCAATTTCAATTCAATTTCAATTCAATTTCAATTCAATTTTAATTCAATTTCAATTCAATTTCAATTCAATTTCAATTCATTTTGAATTCAATTTCAATTCAATTTCAATTTAATTTCAATTCATTTTCAATTTCAAATTAATCTTTTTTGAATAGTTCAGAATTACTCTCCAAATTTATTTCAATTTTTATATTATTTGGATTTTATAATAACTTTATTTTATTGTATTTTATAATGATTTTATTTTATTGTTATTTCAATTTTTGAAATATGAACATGAAGTGTTTTCAAACTTTTAAGCGATAATATTTTTGCCCCCATTAAACATGTATCAAATGTTTCTTTCATCTTAGCCTTGTTTGCGTCTGATACGTGGTCATAAAATTTAAGTGAATTTTGTAAATTGTCGTCGTTGTTATTGCTGGGCATTTTGCGGGTCATTTTTACGAACAACAGCAACGTAGCAGTGCCTGCAAATTGAAATGTCAGAAAAATACCACAGTGGAAACCATTTTATGATTAAATTTTCCATGGCTTCCTTAATTTTAACTTTTAATATGATTTTTGTTTTTGTTTTCTTTTACCTGGCCTTTATTTTAAGATTTTTTGTATAAACTCTCATGTTTTCTTTTGTATTCTTCTTTGCAGATGTGAAAATGTCATGACATGTCCCATTAGACCGATTGGATCCGGTAACGAACATTGTCCCTATGATTGGCTTGCTGTTTACGACGGACGTGACGAGCACTCACCGCTAATTGGCAAGTTTTGTGGGCTGGGAAAGTTCCCATTCAGCATAATTGGTAAGATCTCTCAAAAACATTCTCAAATTTCATTAAATTTTTTATTTTAAATGTAAATTCTTAATTCTTAATTTTTAACTTTGAATTTTTCATTTTCATTTTTAGTTTTTAATTTTTAATTTTTAATTTTAAATTTTAAATTTTAAATTTTAAATTTTAAATTTTAAATTTTAAATTTTAAATTTTAAATTTTAAATTTTAAATTTTAAATTTTAAATTTAAAATTTTTAATTTTTAATTTCCAATTTTTAATTTTTAATTTTAAATTTTAAATTTTAAATTTTAAATTTTAAATTTTAAATTTTAAATTTTAAATTTTACATTTTAAATTTTTAATTTTTAATTTTTAATTTATAATTTATAATTTTTAATTTTTAATTTTTAATTTTTAATTTTTAATTTTTAATTTTTAATTTTTAATTTTTAATTTTTAATTTTTAAGTTTTAATTTTTAATTTTTAATTTTTAATTTTTAATTTTTAATTTTTAATTTTTAATTTTTAATTCTTAATTTTTAATTTTTAATTTTTAATTTTTAATTTTTAATTTTTAATTTTTAATTTATAAATTTTAATTTTTAATTTTTAATTTTAAATTTTTAATTTTTAATTTTGAATTTTTAATTTTTAATTTTTAATTTTTAATTTTTAATTTTTAATTTTTAATTTTTAAATTTTTAATTTTTAATTTTTAATTTTTAATTTTTAATTTTTAATTTTTAATTTTTAATTTTTAATTTTTAATTTTTAATTTTTAATTTTTAATTTTTAATTTTTAATTTTTAATTTTTAATTTTTAATTTTTAATTTTTAATTTTTAATTTTTAATTTTTAATTTTTAATTTTTAATTTTTAATTTTTAATTTTTAATTTTTAATTTTTAATTTTTAATTTTTAATTTTTAATTTTTAATTTTTAATTTTTAATTTTTAATTTTTAATTTTTAATTTTTAATTTTTCATTTTTAATTTTTAATTTTTTATTTTTAATTTTTAATTTTTAATTTTTAATTTTTAATTTTTAATTTTTAATTTTTAATTTTTAATTTTTAATTTTTAATTTTTAATTTTAAATTTTTAATTTTTAATTTTTAATTTTTAATTTCTAATTTTAAATTTTCCATTTTTAATTTTTAATTTTTAATTTTTAATTTTTAATTGTTTATTTTAAATTTTAAATTTTTAATTTTTAATTTTTAATTTTTAATTTTTTATGATTAATTTTTAATTTTTAATTTTTAATTTTTAATTTTTAATTTTTAATTTTTAATTTTTAATTTTTAATTTTTAATTTTTAATTTTTAATTTTTAATTTTTAATTTTTAATATTTAATTTTTAGTTTTTAATTTTTAATTTTTAATTTTTAATTTTCAATTTTTAATTTTTATTTTTTATTTTTAATTTTTAATTTTTAATTTTTAATTTTGAATTTTGAATTTTGAATTTTTAATTTTTAATTTTTAATTTTTAATTTTTAATTTTTAATTTTTAATTTTTAATTTTTAATTTTTAATTTTAAATTTTTAATTTTTAATTATTAAGTTTTAATTTGTAATTTGTAATTTTTAATTTTTAATTTTTAATTTTTAATTCTTAATTTTTTATTTTTAAAGTTTCATTTTTAAAATTTAAGGTTTAATTTTTAAAGTATATTTTGTAATTTTTAATTTTTATTTTTTAATTTTTAATTTTTAGTTTTTAGTTTTTAGTATTTATTTTTTAATTTATAATTTATAATTTTATTTTTTAGTTTTAAATTTTTATCAACAACATTATATATTTTTATATCCTTTTCATAGGAAGGATATTTTCCATTTCTGATGACTTGTTTTCTTGACTTTTTTATTACTCTTAGCTATTCGCTTATTTCACACTTAATCCATTTTTTTATACTTTGTTTCCATTTTTATTTTCCACTATCAATCAGTAGAAAAATATTCTCAAACAATTTGAAATTTAATGTTCAGCTTCAACAAAGTCCCATCACGTTCATCTTCATTTCACATTTAACCAAATGTTATTTCGTTTGGCAGCCATTTTATTGTTATTGCAACAGCATTCGTTGTTTTCGACGGCATCATGGCTAGGTTCATGGTGCCTAATTAAAATTCCATTTCGTACGGAAATTACCTGAGCGTGCAATTCAACTCACTCACATTCATTCAACATTCAATTCAATTTTTGCCACGAATCCACTTTGGAATGAATGCGAATTGAATTGACATGGCACGGTATGTAAAATAGCGCCATGACCAGCAAGTCGTAAACAGCGGCAGTAGCAAAGTCAACCCACATATGAAACCCGTCCTGCTTGTATGAATGTCCTGTCAGGCTGTCACTTGTTTTGAAATTGCATATTAAATACGCTGCACCAGCATTTGTAGGGCACGACATGCAACGTCCTTCCATTGTCGTTCGCCCTTTGCAGCATTTATGGCAATTTACTAGCGCGCTACATTCAACAGAATACATTTGATGGCCATAGCGCTGCTGATGTTCTCATAGTTGATAAGAATGATGTTTATGATGTTGATGTTGGGGATGTTGATGTTGTTGCGAATGAGGGCATTGATCTGATCTTATAATTAATAGTTATCAGCATGTAAATCTTATAATTTTTCTTTTTTGTTGCAGGTACTTCGCAGTACATGTACGTTGAGTTCGTGTCCTCGCCAGCTGGTCCTCTGCTCAATACGGGCTTTCATTTCAATGTCGGCAATTGGCCCGGTCATGTCGAGACGGCAGGTATTAAGCATGGCATTTGTGACTGGTTGCTTAGCTCCGATTCACTTAAGGATAGTAGTGCAAGTGAAGGCATATTTCTGAGTATTGCTCATTGGTATCCACCGAATACGTCGTGTAGCTATCACATCAAAGGACGGCCGGGTGAAATTGTGCGTCTGTATTTCCCAAGGTAAGTCTTTAATAATAATATATGATAAATGGATAAATGGATTTTAAAGATTGTTTTTATATTAAAGGGTTAATGTTGATAACTTTGGTGTTTTAACCAATAATTAAATTTGCATTTAATATTTATATTTTTCGTTTATAACACATTCAAATATTAAGATTAATGAATTCACAAAATTTGAAACAATTTTTTTTTATTCAATATTTTTTTTTATTCATAATTTTTTTAATTATAAAATTTTGTATAAAATAACAACAAATATAAAAGTGAATTTGAAAGTAGGTAGCTACAATAACATTGAACATGTAGCCTGGCGATTTCACGATTTCATTCCCAATCTATGTTAACAGCCAATTTGATTGTTTATTAACCCTTTAACGCCGGCACCCAGTTCCCGTGGACAAAAGTTGATGAAATTTT
Organism: Pherbina coryleti; assembly: GCA_943735915.1. Classification (NCBI taxonomy): domain Eukaryota; kingdom Metazoa; phylum Arthropoda; class Insecta; order Diptera; family Sciomyzidae; genus Pherbina; species Pherbina coryleti. The sequence goes on along the minus strand of OX030950.1, from coordinate 147,765,243 downwards.
AACCAGTTGCTAGTTTGAGGTCTGGATTAATAAATTTTTTTTTTTTTTAAGTAGGTCCATTCACGCCCATTTCCCAGCTTGTACATTATAAAGTACAACCGGCGGTTGGGCTTACAATATTGTTCGGTAGAAAACAATTTTAAATAAGAATAATCTTCTATTCGTTTTTATTTATTAGATATTTATTTTATTTATATGTATGTACTCATGAATTATAATTATAGGAACGAAATTTACAAAAAAAAAATTAATTATGATATTTTGCGAAGCATTCCCGTTTGATGCAAAATTTATTTATTTTAATAAATTTCTTTTATTTTTCTCCAGTTTGCAGTTATTCGATTTTCACGTACAGTTCCACTTGCGCGAAAGTGCATATCCTTAAGTAGTTTCATCAGAGCATGTGTAGTAAAAAAATTGTCAGAAAAAACGATTTGATTTTGTGGATGGGGGATTTTTTCCAGAAAATTTAATATTACTTGTGCACCAAGTGGGATCGAACGAGTTTCAGAGGAATTTTTGCCGCAGTAGACATCGAAATCATAACAATAACCAAATGAACTTGCCAGCATCTAAACTTTATACTCAAAGCGTACTGGTTTGCCTCTTATAAATTGTTTAGAAGGATGTCTTCTGAAATATTTAACCATAGATTTATCAATACAAATATTTGTGTGAACATATCCAAATTGCTGAAAACGATCGCGCAAAATTGTCATTAGTGGTCGCACTTTATACATTTTGTCTTCCGACAGGGCAATTTTCGTATTATCCGCCAAATGTATATATTTTTTATTGTTAAGAACTGATCGCCTGACATAGCCTCGTAGGCCAAAGGAATTCCCAGATCTTCGTCGAGTGACCAATAAAAACGTTCTGATGGTAACGTAAAAATCAAAATGGCAATGAAGATTCTCATCTCATCCACATCGATCGTAAATTTCTTATCATTCTTGTACGCATGTGCATACATATATAATCGTTTGATCACATATGTATTGGAGTATTTAATCGGTTAGAAACTTTTCAAAAATCGCATTTGGTGTGCAGTCCAAAGGCAGAAATCGTAGGTTGTTGAATTCCTCTGTAAAAATTGTCCTATCGTTATCAGTTCCATAACTCGGATTTTTTCATATTTTTTGGTATCTACAAAATATAGAAATGAATATGAAAAACAAATCACAAAAAAATTATAAATGTGGAATAATTAACAGAAACAAAAAAAATATAACCACTAATAATAACCAATTGATTGATTCCAGGTAAATCAATTGGTAATTCGTAGTTGAATAAATCTTGGTCGTCGACATCTTCCGAATCAGTCAATTGGTCTAATTCTCGTGGTAAAATTATTATATTATAATCGGACGATTCATTTTTCTCTCCTTCGTCCTCTTCTAAGAGCGCTGTAACTCCCTTCGGTCTTCAAAAAACGTTTTTCGTGGATTTTGTGCCATTGCAACTATTTCGATTTTTAGTACCTTTCTGCCGGTTGTACTTTATGAAGTACACCAAAATAAAAAAAAAACAAATAAATTTGTATTTAGCAATATTATATCATTACTATATATTTTTATATATTCACTTACTTCTTATGAAACGTATCACACACAAATTGGAAATAAAATCCAATCGAAAACACTTTTTTTTCAGTTTTTTATGTAGAGGTCACAAAAATTCTCGATTAGCAATTTCACAATTTTTGCGGGAAAGCAAATTGACATTTAATGACTCTTGAGCCGACTGATAAAAATTAACACGGCTACTATAACCGTTGGCTATAAGAAAATATAAATATGAGCGCACAGTCTTGGAGTAAACAATTTTTAAAGACCACCTATTTTGCTGTACTTTATAAAGTACAACCGGCGGGAAAGGGTTAAATTAGATTTAATTCTACGCACTGATGGCTCTCTCCTCAAGCATTCGGAAGAGTTTGGAATCTTCTGCTCGCGTGCCTTTGTGAGCATACGATTCGAAAAGGTCCACGAGTAGTCATACGCGCTCTTATTAAAAATTGTACCGCTCGAGTCCATGAGCTCATACCTCTTGGTACGACTTTGAGAAATGAGATCTCATTCCGTGTACCTACCAAAATGCACGCGCTCATGGATGAGAACGCAGATGAGACTGTTAATACTCATTAGACAGTTCATGAGCCACACATTTCAATGAAGTGCAAATATAAAAGCAGGATAGTAATTATTTTGCTTATTATGTAATACACACAGCGAAAAAAATGATAGGGCCAAATGAAAGAACACATTTTCGTTTTTAAATGTAGGCATTTTCGATAATATTTTTTTTTTTTTATTATTGAAGTGTTCCATCTAATAGATATTTTATACTCAAAAAAACTTAATTTATAGAATTTTAAAATAACTTGTAAGCTAAAACATTTTGTATTAGATCGAAATAATGATAAGGACAAGTATGACAAATAAAGTGAATAAAATGTGTTATAAAAACAAAAATTTTAAAAAAATCATAATAAGTAGAAAATCCCCTCGGGGGATTTGGAGTCGGCGTTAAACATGTGGGTCCGGTTCTCGGTCAATTGTGTACAAACTTAATAACACGCACAACACAATTGATCATAAGAAGCTAGGTCAAAGTCCTTTCAAGGGCTGAAATGGCCAGTTATTTTTTTTTTTTTTTTTGAAAATCCCCTCTTGATAATGACTTGCTGTAAGCGCCTCGGTATGGAATCCATTCTTTTTTTATCAATGCCTATTCAATATTGGACCATTTACATTGTATGATTTCTTTAATTGATACACGGAATCATACTGGCGGCAATTGTAGAAAACCCGTTCCGAGAGAACGCTCCAAAGGTTTTCGATTGGATTTAAGTCTGAACTACACGCAGGCCAGTCCAGCAGTGGGATTCCTTTATGCCTAAAGAACTCCTTCGTTAGCTTTGCGCAGTGTATTGCTGCGTTGTCCTACTGGAATATCCAGTCAGGCTCGCTTATTTCATTCTCGCTATCTAGAACTTCATCAAGAAGCTCTACATATTTCTCGGCATTTATTTTTGGATAAATGAAACGTATCGGAGTCTTTCCATTGTATCCCATAGCAGCCTAAATTATCACCGATCCACCATCAAAGTTTCGTGACATCTGTTCCTGTTTTTTTGTACGCTTCTCATGCCAATATTTTTGCCGACCATCGGCACCATCCAGATTAAACTTATTTTCATTGAAAAAAAAAAAAATCCTTTTTTTCCACTTTCGTCCCAGAACTGATGTTTTTCCGTCATTTCGTCAAACATGTGCATTTTTGAGCAGTCCAAACGTCGAATTGATGACTCATCCTCTATACAGTCCCCATTTGGTACCCAATGACTTCTTCTTGTTCCCGAATATCGAAGGTAAACTGCGTGGTCAACGATTTACGAGCGCCGCAAAAGCAGTTGAAGCATTAAAAAACCATGTTTTGGAGGTGTCTCAAGAGGAATGGAAAAGCTGCTATGACAAATGGCTTAAACGAATGCAAAAGTGTATTGATCATCAAGGGGATTATTTTGAAAAACAATAAAGCCACTTTCATATAAAAATGTTAGGTTATTATTTGCTATTCCCGAAATATAAATAGTACCCCTCGTATCAAAAAGAAAATCTCACACTTTAAACACATCTGAATTTAATTTTATATTTAACAACTTTCGTTATGTAAACAATAATTTTGTAAATAATATGTTTGGCCCTATAATATTTTCGAAGAGTGTATATCGATGATTCTACAAAAATTTAAAACGATATTTTTCTTTTTATTGAAGTTGATATAGCTTAGAAGAATATGAAATATATGTGTATATTTATAATAAAGTTAAAATTAGTAATGGGTAAATCCTCCTCCATTTTGGATAATTTCAAATACGCGATTGGGCATGCTTTTTATAAGAGATTTTAGGGTCGAAGCTTCTAGAGAGTCCCAAGCATGTGTTATTGCAGATTTTAGTTCCGTTATAGTGTTGTATTGGGTATTATTTTCATAAATTCTATGAACTAGAATGCCCTAAATGTTTTCGATGGGATTCATGTCCGGAGAACATGCTGGCCATTCTAACACATTGATTTTTTCCGAACAAAGCCAAGCTTTAGACACTTTGCTTGAGTGTATCGATGCGTTATCGTGTTGAAAAACATATTTTTTAGAAGGCCAGCTCTAAAGTTCCCTTCAAACAAAAACCGCCCCATACCATCAGAGAACCTCCTCCGAAGTTTCTCTTGGAGAAATATCGTGGTTCTGTGCGTATATCTCTCCAGTAACAGGTAAACCCATCCGGACCATCCAAATTACATTTTTTTTCGTCAGAAAAAATAATCTGAAAGTTAATTTCATCACAAAATAAAACATGAGTTTAAGTTAAAAAAATAAACATACTTTGGTCCAATCAGTTGAGATGTTTTTCTTTACAAACTCAAGACGCGCAGCCTTGTGGTGATCTTGTAGTCTCTTGTAATCACACCCGATTGCTTAAGAGCCCTATATATTGTAAAACGGGGCACTTCTAAGTCGCAGGAACTTATTATGTCGTTCGCACTCAACATCGAATTACTTGCAGTAGCTACAATTCGATGTCTATCCCGACTGGTCAGTTTTGATTTTTTTCCAGTATTTCTATAGATTCCATAACTGTCCCCTTTTTTCAAAAAATTTCGAACAACTGTCTCCGATCTCCCAATTTCTCTGCCAATTGCTCTCATCGACAGACCATTCTTAAAAACCACTGTAATTTGACCTCTTTCAAGGTCGTTTAAACATTTCAAGGTCATTTTCCTTTCCCCATTTATCAACTTGTTCACTTAATGCACAAAGAAATATTTTTTTAAACTGTCATCAACAATAGTTTAAGTTAGACTAAATAATAACCATATGCGTTTAATTATGTGCTCACCCCAAAGAGTACAAAAAATGCCGTTAAGGCAATCAAAGCAAAATACAGTGTTCATGTTGCTGTTCTCAAAATTGTGGTTTTTCATGCTCTTTCTTCACTTATTTTTGTTTTTTTGTTTTTGGTCCTCTAAGTTTTGTTACAGTGGAAAATATAGTTGCGTTTAATTATTTGCTCACCAGTGTATTAGAGCACATGTTAAAATACCTGGTTGTGGCAAGCACACAATTCTTTTTTTAATTTTTTAATTAAAGAAATACATTTTTTTTTTATTATATAAAATTAAGGAATTTCCTTTATAATTAATATAAGAAAAAAAAGAAGAAAACAAAAATATTACATATTTTTTATGACAATGTGTGCAGTACGCATGGGTATAAATATGCACTCACTCTTTTGTTCGTTAAACCCAGGTTAGCAGCTATTAGCAGCCAATTTTGTTTTTTACTAAAAGCCTACAGTTTAAGATTTTTATAGTTAGAAATCGTCGATAAGTGTCGATAACGTAATTCTGGTCCACCAAACTTTGGAATCTGGGAAATAAACAAGGTCTCACTGAAATTATTAAAAAAAAAAACACAATAATAAAAAAAATATATATGTCATTAAAAAAATGTATTTAAGATACATCACAATATTGTATATAAAAAGATTTAAGAGAATACAATCAATTATATCAAAGCAGTTCCTACCGGAATCCGGCTTAAAGTCATGGCTGTTTTTGAAAAGAAAAATTTTGACATTCACTGCTCGTCTACAAAAATTGAGAAGACTTATCTTAGATTTTTTTTTTTTTAAATATATTGAAACATTTCTAAACTTAAATTAAAACGAACAAAAATTGCAACATGAAAAAAATGATTTAACTCCACTTTGAAACCACTGTGCGGCATGCTTGACTCAATTCACCCCTAGACTAAAAAAAAGTAAGTCTCTTTAAGACAAAAACATCGATATAATAATTTTTAAAATCGGATTATAAATACCGAATCTATGAGGAAAAATTAACCCCTGCGTTCGGTCAAAACATAAAAAAAAAAATTTGTCTGAAAAGCCAAGCAATCATGCTTCGAATAAGATGATGTACGATGCATTCTGCATAAAAAAACAATGATATGGGAAAAAATAAAAAAATTAACCTACGTATTGCAACAAAAACTTAAAATTTTTTTTTAATAATTTTATGGGAAAAATCAGAAAATTTCTTTAGTAAAAGTTTAATGATTTTTTACGAGCTTTTCTTATCTGAAATTAAGATGGTACCTTGAAATGGTAAAAACTGAGATTTTGTGGCTAAATACTACTAAGGGTCATTTGAGGTCAATGACCTCAAAAGAAGTAAAGGAGGTCTCTTAGAGACTAAAAGAGCGACTTATCATACTTAAAGTATACTTTGGTAAAAATAAAATAACATTTTTTTGGTCAAGCAATTTTTTTTTTTAATTTTCTTGCAAATATAATTCGGATAAGAACGTGTTTGGTGCATATTTTATAAAAATAATACGATATGACAAAAAATTTACAAATTTTCCCTACCTTTTGCAAAAAATTAAAAAAAAATTTTTTTAAAATTCTAGTGAAAATAGCGAAAAATCTCTGTAATAAAAGATTAATGATTTCTTACGGGCTTTCCATTTCTGAAACCAAAATGGTACCTTAGGAGAGTAGAAATTGAGGTCTGGTGGGTCAGCACTATAAGGAGTCAACTGAGGTCAATGAGTTCCAGAAACAAGAAATAGGTCTCCATAAGACAAAAATATAGACATATCATTCTTTAAGATAAGGCGGTAAATACTGAAGTTATGAAGAAATATGTGAATGCGCGACCTCTACGTCCGGTCAAAACAAGAAAAATGTTTTTTTTTTCGAACCCTTCTTTCAATAATACTTCAGGTTAGCTGGTGTGCGGTTACATTGTTTTTTTGTTGCCTGTGAGGCGAGACGTTCTAATGTACATATTTGTAATATTTTTTAAAAATTTTCTTGGTACTGAAGAATTTTTTTCAATGAATTTGTTTATAAAAAATTTATTCATTTTTAAATAAAAAACAATTTTTGTATTTTTTTTTTTAAATCATTTTTATGTTTCAACGTTTATTAACTAGACCAAGTCAATTGCTACTTTATATGAAAAAAAAAACGAAGGTTGCAAATGAAGTAATAGGAGCTCTGTAAAGTTCAAGAATTATCAAAAATGGTCCGGTTCTGTTCGGAAATCCGGTTTTTGGAGAGTAATTTTAGATGAAATGGTTTTACATTTTTCTAATTTATTTCAAATTAAAAAAAGAACAAAAATACCTACTTCTATGTTTAACTGATTCCGGAACCAGATTCGGACCTGAACTGGAAGAACCTGATTCCGGACTTAGATTTGACATGAAGTCCGGTCCCAATAAACGCATTGTAAATCAACATTTTGAAATCTTTTCATATAATTTTTATTCATGTTTGTTCTCTTCATTGATCTAGGACATTTTTTTCAAAATTAATGAATGCATCATTTCAGACCTTTTGGTGGCTAATTTGACGAATTTTCATTCACATTTGAAGTTCAATACTCGAAACTATTTCCGATCAATGAAATATGAAAGTGTTCTAATAAATATATAACTCGTGCTTAGAACAAACATTTTACATCAATAAAAAAAAATTGTACATTTTTCGTCTCTTCGTCACAAAGTTTAGCCGTTATTTTTTGTTTTTTTGTTTTGTAAAAAAATTTATTTTGCAAATTAAAATGTCAAGTGTTTAAATTGTGATGTAAAAAATTATAAAAATTTAATATAATAATCTCCTGAAGCAGGAAGGAAATACTTCCGAAATGTTGGGAAAAATTGGAAAAATTGCTTAAAATTTAATTAAAAATACCACTTGACCAAAAAATCCCCAAATTGAAGCATCAAATAAAATATCTATGAGTTGGTCAAAACATTTCTACACGCATGAGAAGTAAATTAACAAACTCAAGTATTAAAAGGCAAATAACGCCTGTAGCGTATGAACTTTAATTCTACATAATTAAATGTTGCTCATACGCCACAGACAAAAGCAAATCATTAAGAACACACAAATGTCTTTAAATGCGCACAGATCAAGTCATATTTAAGTGTGCATGTTCTGCCAGCACTCCAACGACTTAATACAAAGTTAAGCAGCTGCAAGACAACAACAACAACAACAACAACAACAACAACAACAACAACAACAACAACAACAACAACAAAAACAACAACAACTGAACTACATACCCAAACCACGGACGATTGCATTTCGAACTTAACTCTAAAATGCAGAAGCTGGAAAAATTTCGAGAGAAATTAAGGAATAGCACGAAAACAAAACAAAAAATAAAAAAAACAAGCAAAACCGAAACAAGTAAACCAGAGACAAGAACTCTAAAACTTCAAGAAACAATTACAATTACACTTACATTTACAACAACTTGAGTGTGCAGGAGGAAATCTTAGGCAAAACTTTCTCGAGGAGCAACAACAACAACAACAACAACAACAACAACAACAATGCATGCTTTGTCTAGACACTTTTGCAGCAAACAGATAACCGACAGGATGCAATATAGATGTGTGTCTATGTAAGATATGAGTATATGTAAGAGTGTGTGTGCTTGTGTGAGTTTGAGTATCTCTTCAACTCAATTCAACCCCATATCACTATTTCGTGTGAGTGTGTCATCTTGTGTTTGTGTGCACTCAACCGCACGTTTCTTTAAAAACAAAAGCAATCATGTCCTTTTTGAACTTCCAACACAAAGTTGCAACAAAAACAACAACAACAACAACAACAAAGTCACACAACCACAGTAAGCAACCACCCAGCAAGTTGCTAGTTTGATGGCAGCTTCTGCTGCTAAACTTCGCGCAGTTGTTGTGTTGATAGCAAATCGTAGCCAAGACAACAACTAACAAAAGAACAAAACAAAAACAAAACCAAAGACAAAAACAACACTCAGAATTCAAGCACTGACAAGTTAAATTAAAATGTCACATAAATCTTTACAGAAATTTCATTAAATTCTTCATGGTCGTCTAGAGCAACATCTAGAACTATGCTTAAATTTCATTTTCTTAAATTAAGTTAAGCTTTTGTGGTTTCCGATTCACATATCAACAAATACTGCCAACTTATGTGGTATGTAGCGGTGTTTATGTATTTGTTAGTGTGTGTTATTGTCAAAGAATCCCACTGAACCATAAGCAAAGGTTTGGAGGCGAAAATTAAAAGTTTTACTGACGTTCTCAGAATTCTGTCTATTTTATAAATTTTTATTTTCCTTCTTTGGCATCAACATCAGCAGAATCAATCGGATTCAATTGCATTTTCAACGGCATTGCTCATTGACCATTGGCGTCCGTGGCGTAGTTGGTTAAAGTGCGTGGCCGCTATGTCAACGAACTTTGGAGACCCAGGTTCGAGCCCCAGCAGCGACAGAAAATTATTTGAATTAAAATTATTTTTCTGTACGGCCGCCACCTCTCTGCAGACAATGGCAAACCTCAGAGAGTAATAAAAATGCCATGTAAAGCTTCTTGAGAATAAGAACATTCCGTTCATCGCCGTTCGGAGTCGGCGTTAAGCCTGTAGGTCCATTTCTCGGTCAATTGTGTACAAACTTAATAACTCGCACAACACAATTGATCATAAGAAGCTAGGTCAAAGTCCTTTCAAGGGCTGAAATGGCCAGTTATTTCTTTTTTTTTTATGCTCATTGACCCAATAGTTTTGAAGTCTTAAATATTAGATTCTTCATCGTTTCCTGCTAGTCATTTGGCATTGTCCTCATCATGCCTATATGGATCTTTATTTTCGATGAAACTAGTCTCACAAAATTTACGAAAATGTTCTTCTGTCAAATTTAATAAATGAGTTCGTTGTGTATGAATATTAGAGTGAGTCGGTCTCCATACAAAAAAAAAAAGTTTGAAAAGTGCACCCTTATTTTAAAGATGATCTCGAGACAAATCCAAAATAAAAAAAAATTTTTTTTTTGGACCTCCGGAAAAACCGTCAAAATGGCCTTTTTCCATAACTTATGCATTTTGTGTCCGATTTCAAAAAAATTATATACCGTTAAAAAGGGCTTTACTAGTCTACAATTTTTTCTCAGAGCTTTTGGACTTTTGAAGTCATATTCATCTGGTAAACCCTGTTACCTCAATTTACCCCCCTTGAAATCAATATTATTTATCATAAAATTAAATTTCTTAAAAATTTGTTTACATCTCGCCCAAAAAGTACTTTATTTGGCCTTGAAACAAAAATGTTATAGCAGTTCCAAATTGTATAGAACTTTCTTTATTAAATTTCTTAAAACTAACAGTTTTTTTATTATTGTTTCTTTTATTCATACATAATGAGTAGAGTAACAGCGAAAAAACGAACACAATGAGTTATGTTCTCATTTAAGTTTCAAAACTCTTCCAACACCAGGAGAGTATTGTTTGTTGTTGCTGCTTTGACTTCTGATCTACATTTTGTCCACTCTCTTAAAATTTTGTTTTTGTCGATATAAAGGTCATCGAAATACTCTACAATTTTACCAGCCACGTCAATAGAAAAATCTTTTTTTGCTTTTGCCGCAATTGAAAGGCGTAAATCTTTAATAAGCATGGTTGCGAGCAATGATCCAAAGCGATCTGAAGTATCCGTCCGATCCAAAGCCAAAGTTTAATTTCTAAGCGAAATGTTCGATACTTTTAATTTCTCGACGGTATTTTTTGAAAATTCTTTATAATTTTGATAGCAGTCATCATTATCGCTAGAGCAAGGAATGTATTCAGTAGAATACAAAGATGTTTGTGGCATGGCAGACATAACATCAGCTGTATTAACATCTTCAACTTGCTCCTGTCAGGGACAACAACCTTACCCCGCATTGATCAACAAAAAAATGTTGAACGCTTTGAGGAATTTTATGAAAACTAGTGCAATTACATGACAAGTTTGCTTCGATGCCACATTTGCACAAAGAAATTCTAAAAATTTTGTTCCACTCGACTTCATCGTATTTAAAAGGATGCTTTTGTACATCGTAATGTTCTTGTACCACTTATGTACCTCCGAGTCGTTGTTTTTTCTACTATCGGAATGTTTGCACGCTGCCATAACTCATTAAGAACTTTTATAACTATTGGTATATAATTACATAATATATGATTTTTTTGGGACACTTGAATCACCGTTAGGCTATAAAAATAAAATTAAAGAAACAATAATGAAAATAACAATAACATGCTATAACATTTTTGTTTCAAGGTTTTCCGGGGGTCCAAACAAATTTTTTCGTTTTTCGAGTTGTCTCGAGGTCATCTTTAAAATAAGGGGTGCACTTTTCAAACTTTTTTTTTCGACCCACTTTAATGAATATTCAAAATTAAACCAATTAAAACAAAACTGTCGTTTTTGAGATTTCACTCCAGCAAATCACAGAACGAGGTGTAAAAAATTTCGCCTCAAAAAACTTATTCATCCGTCATTGACAAATCGAATCAAATCAAATATTTGAAAATGTTTTACGATTCCTATGTAAAGTGCACGAAAATGTATGGTGGTACCCCGTTGATTTTGATTTTGATTTTGATTTAGATTTTGTTTTTTGCTTTTTGTTGTATTGCTTAAGCTTCTGCTTTTGCCCATATTTTTTCTTTTACGTTTACGTTTGCTTTTGATTTTGATTTTGATTTTAATTTTGATTTGGATTTTGATTTTGATTTTGATTTTGATTTTGATTTTGATTTTGATTTTGATTTTGATTTTGATTTTGATTTTGATTTTGATTTTGATTTTGATTTTGATTTTGATTTTGATTTTGATTTTGATTTTGATTTTGATTTTGATTTTGATTTTGATTTTGATTTTGATTTTGATTTTGATTTTGATTTTGATTTTGATTTTGATTTTGATTTTGATTTTGATTTTGCTTTTGCTTTTGCTTTTGCTTTTGGGTTTCCTTTTGATTTTGATTTTTATTATGATTTTGATTTTGATTTTGATTTTGATTTTGATTTTGATTTTGGTTTTGATTTTGATTTTGATTTTGATTTTGATTTTGATTTTGATTTTGATTTTGATTTTGATTTTGATTTTGATTTTGATTTTGATTTTGATTTTGATTTTGATTTTGATTTTGATTTTCATTTTCATTTCATTTTCATTTTCATTTTCATTTTGATTTGATTTTGATTTTGATTTTGATTTTGATTTTGATTTTGATTTTGATTTTGATTTTGATTTTGATTTTTATTTTGATTTTGATTTTGATTTTGATTTTGATTTTGATTTTGATTTTGATTTTGATTTGATTTTGATTTTGATTTTGATTTTGATTTTGATTTTGATTTTGATTTTGATTTTGATTTTGATTTTGATTTTGATTTTGATTTTGATTTTGATTTTGATTTTGATTTTGATTTTGATTTGATTTTGATTTTGATTTTGATTTTGATTTTGATTTTGATTTTGATTTTGATTTTACAGATTTCTCTCTATGTCGTGACGTCAGAAATTTTCTATCTAATTTTGTTGTGAGGACTTAAAGCTGGCCTTTATTAGTGTATCATATTATCCTAGCGCTAATACTCAGCGAGTAATACTTCCATGAAACAAATTTCCAGTTGCGTTGCTTAAGTAGCTCTCAAATAAAGTCGTGGCCTTAAGCTGGTATCTTAAATTAAAACTTTTAGATAGAGTGTTTTTTAGAACCATTTGAAGAATCCAAATTGAGCAAAGTCTCTTCGGTACCATTTCTGATGCCCGAGATATAAAATCTTATATTCCTTTTTTTAAAAAAGTTAAAAAATTGCATTCAAGTATGCATTTCTCAAAAATAGGAAAAGTCATATGCAAAAATAATGATAATTATTAATTCGTTAAATTTAAGGAATACGTTGACACTATAATTAATACCACCAAAATTTAGACTATTGGGGTAACAATCAAAAGTTCTGTACTATCTCGATTACAACTTTAGCTTCGAATATCCTTCACACAGGACACTATGGATAAAAATCGTGAGTAGCATCGTGTTTAGCAATATATTGTCAGTTTAAAGCTAAACCTACTTTTGCTTTAAAACATACGTAGTTTTTTTTTTATAAAGGTCAAAGCATTTTAAGGTCGTTATTTTTTACTGTTTTCGTCAAAAAACAACTTTGTCCTTGCAGGACAGGAAGACATCCTTTTTTCCTTAAAATTATTTTTTGGGTGACCTTGACAACCCCAACTTTTGAGACCTCTTAGAATACGATCTAAATTTTTCGATACGCCCTAATGTACATTACGATGTACATCATTTTAAATGTATGTACATCTATAACTCCTAAAGCACTTGCCCGATTTCCGTAATTTTTTGTCAACAGATATATATCATAAACGCTGAGGTCCTTTTTTTAAAAAGTGAGCGATATTCGACAAAGAAGCGTGTCACTATTAGAAAAACACTGTATTTCAGTTAATATTGACACCAGGGTACTGAAAAAAATACTGGGGTAGGCAGAATTATTACAAATTACGGTCAGTAAAGTGGGCGTTATTTGACAAAGGGGTGTGGTCATATTAGAAAAACACTGTAATGGGTAGGCACAGGTACTACAAACAAAGATCAAAAAGTGGGCGTTATTTGACAAAGGGGTGTGGCAATGTTAGAAACACACTATATATCGAATAATATTAACACTAGGTTGCTGAAATTTAGTAGATGGGTAGGCACAGTTACTACAAACAAGGATCAAAAAGTGGGCGTTATTTGACAAAGGGGTGAAGCAATATTAGAAACACACTATATATGGAATAATATTAACACTAGGTTGCTGAAACTTAGTACATGGGTAGGCATAGTTATTACAAATTACAGTCAATAAAGTGGGCGTTATTTGACAAAGGGGTGTGGTCATATTAGAAACACACCATATATGGAATAATATTAACACTAGGTTGCTGAAATTTAATACATGGGTAGGCATAGTTGTTACAAATTACAGTCAATAAAGTGGGTGTTACTTGACAAAGGGGCGTGGCAATATTATTTTTATTTAGAAATTTTGTACATGGGTAAGCACAGTTACTACAAATGAAGGTAAAAAGTGGGCGTTATTCAACAAAAGGGTGTGGCAATATTATAAAAATACTACTTCTTAATTAATATTGACACTAGAGTACTAATATTTGGTATGCAGGTAGGTGGGTGTTTCCAATATATAAATTGCTCTATGAACATAAAAGCTTTATTAAAAATAATTTAAACTAAGTTTTTGTTAGATTTGAATTTTAAATTAATTTGGTTTTTATTAAAGAATTCGTTTTGTAATAATTTTAGTTGATTTATTTTGATTTCCATTTTAAAATCAAAACAAAAACATGAAAATAAAATTAAATCTAAACTTAAAATAAAATATGAAACAATCGAGCCGAGTCGTCATCTTCTTATATATTAATACGCAAAAATCGAATGTTGTCGTACACTTTTTCAATATTTATTTTAGAATACGGACAATGAAACTTATATCATTCAAAAGGTACTGCACCATAGATGTGCCGAATTATGTTAGATTTTAAGGTGATGGCCTTTGACCCTAAATATTAACGTTGAAAGTTTATATTAATTTTAATTAGGGTTCTCAGAACTGGGAAGAGGCAGAATGAAGAATGAGGTATCGAATGAAAGGTCTGGCTGCACAATATGATTGAATATTAGATTGGTGACCTTTGACCTTAAATATGAGCGGAAAATGAGCATTAAGCAAATAAGAGCAAAAAAGCAAATAAGAGAAATTTAGACATTCATAAGATGTGCAAAAAATACTTTGATATTTTTCACCATCGTTTACGGTTACCCTACAATAAGCACTTTTTCATGAAACAAGTGTCAATATATTTTGTGATGGTAAAATTGCTTACAAATAGTAAATTTTGAAAAATTTCCGTTATTTTGACATCAAAATTATTGTGATATCTCGAAAACTATAGATGTTCTCAGTACAACGTTTTTTATATGAAAATTCGTTGGTTGAGAAAAATAACGGTACACGAAAACTGTTCTGCTAATATTTTCCACAAATAGTATGTTAAAAAAAGTCCCGTTATTATGACACCAAAAGTATTGCGATATTTCGAAACCTGTAGATTTTTTCTATGCAATGCATTTCTTAAAGCAATGTCATTGCCTCAGAATGAGAAAAAAACAATTGATATTTCAAATTTTGATTTTGCATGCAAATATCTCAGCCATTTTTCAATCGATTTTCTCTAAATTTTCTTTGTCTGAAAGTTTAATTAAATAACTTTGGAAAAATAAGAAAAGATTTACCGTTATCTCACCAATTATATTTCTTATGTTGTTTTCAAAAAAACTTAAAAAATATTCAATTTTTGCTCAAAAATTATACCAGACATTCTTTTTTTGTAATTTTATTTTTTTTTTTCTATTTTCTTCTCTCACACTCTTTCATATAACATATCATTCATTTGCAAAAATTACTTCATTTTGACACATAATTTAATTAAGTTTTTCTATCATCGAAATATGATTTTTTTGATGAAAATTACATTTTTTAAAATGTTGTTTTTGTATTTTTTACAAAGTTCTGCAGCTTAAAAAATAATTTCTGTGAAAAAATTATTCAAATATTTCAAACCACTCCAAAGTTATATACACAAATCTATGTTTTAAGCCATTTCCTTATCTACTTTATATATTATTATTATATCTATATACAAATAGGCGTAGGTAGAACAATGAAGAACCATTTTCTTCCGTGTGAACTGAATTTGATAATTTTTTTTTTAAATCAACAAGAGTAGGGAGAAGGAGTGCGCCGGATATCTATAGTGGACGTGGCACATCCCATACAACCCAAATTTGGCATATCGAATAGCTTTAGGGATATCGAACAGGTCACACAGCCTTGAAAATCGGTATTCGGTCTCAAATCACACGTACGGAGGGGCGTGGCGTTTTTCACAAATTTTCGGTAAAACTTTCGAACTATATGTCAAAAATCAATAAAACGAGGTAGGAAATTCCTATTAATTAGAACACGACTATTCTTCGACTGAAAAATTTGAGCGAGCTTAAGACAAAGGGGCGTGGCACCACCCATACAATTCATAGTTTTTATATCGAATAGCTTTGGAAATAAATGCCGTAAAACAATGAAACTCAATATGGAGTTCCCACTTGCTGATATCCTTCTACTTAAAGGTAGAATATGGAAAGTAGGGTACTGGGACGGGTATTGGACAAAGGGGTGTGGTACCGCATATATAAGTCAAATTTTTGATATTGAATAGCTTGACAGTAAAAGTCACAGAACATGGAAACTCAGAGTGAAGTATTTTGTGAATTCCTACTGTTGGTGCGTATGGTGCGGTATGAGTTCAGTAACGTTTGCACATGAGTGAAGAAAGAAAGAAATGTTTTCAATAAAAATAAAAAAAAAATCCATTTTAAATGGTCGAATTTCGACCAAAGGCAATACTAGTATTTATTGATACCTGCACAACAATTTTTTTCAGTGCTGAGAGCGAGAATCCACTACTACAAGCTGAAAATTACAGAAAATATAATAGTATTGGTGTTCCCATCACTGATTTCAATATAAAAACCAAAACAAAACATCAACTACAAATATAAATTAAACTTATTAAAATACGTATTGATTTATTAAAAAACACTTAAAATAGATATTTATGTATAGAATTTGTATTTGCATACATTTCTTTGAACTAAATGTACATTTTTTTCGTCATAGATCATTTAATTTTATTTTAAATGATGTGTTTAAATAAAAAAAAAAAGCAAAACCTAAACCAAAATATAAATTTAAATTATTGAATAAATAATTCATTTACACTTAATATACTTATAAACAGAATTTGTATTTAGGTTTAAAATCGATTGGATATTACTTTATTCATTATTTTTTAATAATATTTTTCGATAATTTTTCGGACATAGTGAAACCTAATGCTTAGTTCAAAAAGTAAATTAATCAAAGATTTTTATCATCTGAAAAGTTCATATTGAAGTCTCCACTTAGTATCATAGGAACATCGTCAAATTTTTTTTAAGTCTTAATTTTATTTCATGAATTTAATGATGTAAATAAATTCAATGAAATTTATGTAAATGAATGATTTAATAATTATAAATTTGCAAAAAGCTTCGCAAATTTATTCGAAAATATACTTTTGGTTCACTGGGATGATTTTGTTATATTTTTTTTGTTGCTAGGCGTATCCGCAAATAATATAATAAATTTCGCCATGCCCAAATCAAATTTAATATTCCTGATAAAGATTTTTTTGCCTAACCACAGGCTGCTGCCCAAAGGATGTCCTTGTTAAACCTAAAATTGTATCTATGATATTTCTTTTGTCTTCACACACACTCATAAATCGTTATCGCATTTATGCTACATATGTAAATATATGAAATTAGATTTGTTTTGTTTTTCTTAGATTCTGGCTTTGGTCAGCTTCAACTTCACTGAACTTTATGTGTTCAGTAATTTTTATCTTATCGTGAACATTTAATGAAATTTATTACCATTCTTTGTGTAGGCAATATTTTCATTATAACACAAAGTTTCTATTTAATTTATGTGGTATCCAGTCGCTTATTACATTAGGTCCAGCAGCGTTAGGTTTTGTCACATTCCTTATGGCACTTTGGTCATTTTGAGGCCAAATAGCTTATGTAGCTTATATTGATTTATGCATTATATCTCAAATAAAATCTTATGTTCTTGTGTGTGCAACATATCACTCTCTCAACTTTCCACACACCGACACAAATTCATTTATTGCCCGCAATATATCTGAATAAATTACCTTGCATATATAATAAGAACGTGCTAATTATTCCATCATACCAGGTGTCGACCAAAAATTAATAAAATAATTATAATTATTTAGCTCCACAGATAATGTTAAATGCATGCATTTAAACTCAATCAAAGTCATTTCGTGCATGGCATGCACACTATTTAAAACGAGCATAAAATGCCTGGCAATGCATTTAATATTAATCACAGGCATGTGTGGAACATGCCAATGAAATTAATTTAAATACTAAGCAAATTTTGTGCAGTTGTGAAGAAAAAGCTCAGGATTTTTATATGTTATCTGAAGCCATCTATATAGGTTGCCTTTTAAGTCTTGAGCCAAACAATGAAATAAACACTGAAAAACCAATGGAAACGCTTTCATCTTTTTCAAATTATTCTCCAAGATGATCTAAATGATCGTTTGAACAAATTCGAAACAGTATTGCTCAGGTACTCTGAAACCAGGGTTTTGAAAGCCTTCACGGGCTGTTCGGGCGTAAAAACCCTCGCCCCGCACTCTTATATCTTATTTGAGGGAAAAAGGAGAAGTCATTTGGGGGCCAAGTCGAGACTGTAAGGCGGATGACCCATCAATTCTACGTTTTGAATGCTAAAAACTCTTTTGTCTGAACTGATGTGTGGGAACTGGCATTGTCGTGATGGAGGATAATCTTCCTTCGGTGGTTAGTTTTCCTGAATTTTCCGAAGAAATTTTTTTGTATGGGAAATAAATGAAAAAAGTCCAAAAAGACGTTTAATCCCCCCCCCCCCCCCCCTTGGCATACAAAAGTGTAGTTTCAGGCCCCTCTCTAGCGAATTCTAGATCCGCCATTGATTTCCGCTATATTTTTTCAGCATTTCCTTACACCAATGAACACAATCGTTAAGAGATAAACACGTACGAGTAAAATATACTTTAGGGTGTTCCAAGAAAACACAATGTTTGAAAACTTTAGCTCTGCCCTGTTTTTCCATTCCTTTTGGATCCTAAAGAAAAGTTGGGAACTTTGACGTGACCTAGGTCAAGTCTATAGTTTCCCCCAGATGGCTTCTTTTTTTTTACATTTAGAAATTTTCACCTTTCCCCCATTTTCCCAATTTTTTCCCTTAATTCTCCAGTGGTTCAAAACGCTTAAAAAGGATTATTTCAACTATTAACTACTTCAGAAAGAAGAGAAAAGTAGTTTTTGGAACATCTAGGGGTTAAAAACATGTCAAGAGCTAACTTAGTTTAGCGGCTCTTGTGGTTTTTTTGATGAATCCTGTCAATCTCATAGGTACTATATTATTATCATCATTATAGTTGAAAAAAGGTTAAAAGATGATATGGGTGAGGGTCAAGAGTCAACCTCAGTTATTGCTTACTTCCGGCGAAAATGTTGTAAACGTGTCTTTTCTTTAGTATCAAACGTGTTGGTTGGTAAGGAGGAACATCGATACTGATGGAAGGACATCTCTTTCGTTTTTAACACATTATTTGTGAGTCTACAATGATGAAATAGACAGGCTTGCTATTTTGATTTCTTTACGTGATGATTACAAAGAAGGAAAACTATTGGGAGTATCAGTTTTCGTCGACGGAATAGGTCAATCTCACACCAATGAAGTTTTCAAGTTGGTTCAAGAATGGAGTTTAACCGAGAATATAAAATGTCTATGCTTTTACACGACAGTTGAACAGCGGGTGTTTGATTGTTGGGTGCATAAGATCGGGAAATTTGTTGAATAAAAAGGCTTTATTTCTAGCATGCAGGCATCACATTTTTGAGTTGTCGCAAAATGCATTTTGGAAAGCAGTATTTGGAAAATCAATCACTTCTAACAATTTAGAATTCAAGGAGTTCCAAGGTCAATGGAAACAGCTAAAAAACTGCATTGAACAGTATACAACGTTAGTCGTTACGTACAAGATATTAGTCATTATGTCAAAGATATAAAGCTCAAAACTTTTCATGATGACACTAAAGAACTTAATTAACATTCTTAAATCTTCTAAGAGGAAGATTACAATTTTGTTTTTTGATATATTTTAGGTATTTTTTTTTTTTTTTTGCTGCACTCTCCAAAAATGTTCACATTTGGAGCACAATAAACAATGACCTATGAGAGTGACATAGTGAGTATAGTACCTATGAGAGTGACAGGAGTCATCAAAAAAACTCCTGTCACTCTAAATGGTGCCTTAGTGAGCAATTTTCGGTATTCTTGTGTTACCTTTTGATATATTTTGAACCCGTAGATGTTCTAAAAACTAGTTTCCTCTTCTTTCTGGAGTAGTTAATGCTTGAAAAAAGTAATTTTTAGTAAACGTTTTGGACCTATGGAGAATAAAGGGGACAATTAGAGAAATTGGTGAAAAACGGTAAAAATTTCAAAATTTTAAAAAAAGAAGCGCTCTGAGGCAAACTTAGGGCATTGGCTTTGAGTTCACTTCGACTTCACAACTTTTCTTTAGGATCCGAAAGGAATGGGAAAATCAGGGGTGAGCTAAAGTTTTTGAGCATTATGTTTTTTGAAACACCTTAGCGTACTTACACACACCAATAAGGCGTTGCTTATGCATAAAGGCTCATCCAAGTTATGCGTAAGCAAACAAAAGCAAGAGAGCAAAAGTACGAACTTGTGCGGCATTGTATGGAGTCGCCCCAAGAATGATAGAAAAAAGATTACGCGTTCCGCAGTCCCGTTATCTAATGCTCTCTTTCTCAATTGACTGCATGACGTCACACAGTACTTCTGCATTACAAAATGAATGCAAATGTGCGATCACTTAGGCAAATCGAGGAAATTGAAAATAAATTCTTGCATAAAAGTAAAGTAGAAATAACTACTCTTCCGTATAAAAAAAATTGATATTTTTGAAAAAAATTAAATTTTACAAACTTCCACGATTTTTATCTGATAAGCCATTCGAGATCAATAAAATTATATTACACCAGTAGGTTTAGGAGGTCCATATACATATAGTCACATATTGGCCTCTACTTAACCTTAACTTATCCATACTAACTTATATATTTACTTTCTCTAAACATTAATCTCTTTCTTTATTGAACTACTCTTTAATTATTTAGTTATCAGTATTATTAATTGTTTATTATTACTGCTCATCTATTGCTTATCCATTCTTATCCCTAGTCTTAAGCTCTTTTTAAACGTTTTCAACTTCTAATCTTGTATTATTTATGATGTGACCTAGTATGTGTTAAGTTTCCAGTTTGTTAGCTGGTGTCAAACAATAAAAACAGATTTTTTTAATTCATAACTATATTTTAAAAATAATAAAAAATAAATATAGAACATCTATACTATTATATAAAAGAGGTCTCTCGAATTTTCATCGTTCAATCAAGGGGGTAAATGCTGAACCAATTTTAATAATTCTTTCACTATTCAATTGCTATAATAAGGGACCCTGCTACTGGGTACTACGTTTTTGGTAAATCTTTTTATTTAATTATTTAAGAATTCATGCATTTTAATCCATGCTGCCATTGTATAAGCAGCACGAAATAACAGCAAACAATAGCTTAAGCTCTTTGTTGAGAGAGAGAGAGAGAGGTGACATTCTACAACTCACCTCGCTGGTTTCTTGAGTGGATAGTTGCACTCAGTTAATTCCTGCTACAGTGTAGCTATAAGCCCAATATATCGTATTTATTTGTGTGCCACTCTTTTTTTTTCAATATCTACCGAGTTAAATAATCCAATAAATAGATTGAGATAAATTTTACAGAATTTTAGAATAAAACTGAGCACAAAAAAATGAAATCGCTAATAAAAGCCATTCATTTTAATGAATTAATTTTGTTATGCACTGTTAAAACACTTTCTATACACTAAGGGAAATAACGCATATTAGCATTACCCACGCCTGAGTATAAATTTTATTTAAAAATTTACTTGGATAAATCAAATGTTTTCCTTACAAAAAACTTTTTTTCCCGTATTTGAATTTTATTTATACCACACACGTACACACATATTAAACAGAAGCAAGCAGCAACAGCATCGCACACGTACACACATATTCCGACAAGCAGCAACAGCATCGCACTCTGTTCCTGCAGTTTATTTCTTGCAGTTGCAGGTTTCTTATAGTTCTCATTCAGTTAATGTTGCAAGAGTAATATAGCCTGGTTTTTTGGCAAATATGATTTGTGAGTGCAATGCGTGATTAAATTATATAGGGTGGAATGACAATTCGGTATTTTCTCAAGAATGTCTTGAACCGGTTGTCATTTACCTGCATAATTTCCTTCTTATTATATCTTACTTTTTGTTTTTATAGTTTAAACTATTTTTGACATTTGATGGCATAATAATGCACCAACTGTCAAAACTATCATAAATTAGAGAACGAAAAAAGTAAAAAATAAAATAAAATATACCACCAAATGGCATTTGATTGACGCAGCTCATGGGAAATATTCAAATAAATTGTTTTTCAATTTCAATATTTTTATATAAATTTTCCTTAAATACGATAGTTCTATTTTCAGAAAGTAAATATTTGAAAGATATTTAAATATATTCGTGCATAATTTTAACATATTTTTTATTAATTTTATTTTAAATATTTTATATTTTATTTAATAAAAAAAGTATTTAAATAAATTTTAAATATTTACGCAGTCGATTTAAGTAAATGCGTTATTGGTGCCAAAATGACTCGCTTTTTGGATAAATTAAAAAAGTTTTTGCATAAATTAAATAATTTTTTCCATTAGTGTAGAATTTTTTACAGCGCATGTTCGCCAGCTGATAATAAATAACAAGAGCGTCTAAAATTAAATGCGAAGAGAAATATTTCTTTCAACGCACGTTTGCCACCTGCGAATTCAAGAAATCTTTCTATATCAGAGAAATGTTTCTCAAAAATTTATGCTCAAAAGCTTTTCCCTTTATCACTTTTACATCCAGCGTTGCCATTGTGATGTTAAATACGTCATTTTGACGTATTTTAAGCTCAAATGACGATTGACGTATTTCGAGGCATATTTGACGTATTTAATAGACACAATAGTTTTGATTATATCATAAGGAACACTCCATGCATAGTATACATGCAACACTGCCTACATAACTGATAATGTTATCGACTTTAATGTCATCGCAAGTGTCTGTTACGCTGCGAACACACGTGACAAATTGGCAATTTTAAAATATGTATAAGTTGTCAAATTATTGTCGCCATCAAGCCAAATGCCGATAGTGACGTAGGTGGCATAACAATTGCATGGCAAAAAGTGTCATTTCTTTCAGTTTCAGGGTGTTAGTTTTTTTTTTACACTTTCTCAAATAAACGTCAAATTTTGCCACTCTATGCCAAATTTCTTGCAAGCCGACTTGCAATGTGATTGTTGCAAGCAATTGAGCTGGCAACTGAAAAGTTATTAGTGTGTTGGTAACAAAAGTTTAAATGTGTTGAAATTGCTATGACAAATTGTCTCATGTGTTCGCTGGGTTAGCGGCGTGATATATGTTGTATTTTTGTATTTTGTATTTTGTAATGTATTCAACGAGCATGCAGCTTGCAGCCAAATAAAACAAATGGAGCACTATTTTCAGCTTCAAAAATGAACTGACTTTTTTTTTATAGAAATGACGTATTTTAAATCTGAAAATGACGATTTTGAATCACAGTTTTCTGGCAACACTGTTTACATCGGTCAAAAATTTAAAGCAATTTCTACAGTTCGTGACCAAAGAGCGACGAAGAGAAAGGAAGAAAAATTGACGATACACTGGATTCATACTTCCAAGTTTTTTAACTCGAAAATTGCTTTCAATTCTGGAGAAATTTAAGAGCATAGCAATTAATAAGCTTAGATATTTATAGAAATAGAATTCTGATACTCCCAAGCAACGCTGGGAACGGGTATGCTAGTTCAACATATACAGTCATGCACATATACTTATTTTCTATGGGGTATTAATATTTAATTTTTCAATTTTATTTGTATAAGCATTTTAAAATTTAATTGTTCTTTTATTATCGATACTATTATATAAAAGGGTTCTCTCGGATTTTTATCGTTCAATCACGGGGTAACCGCTGAACCAATTTTAATAATTCTTTCACTATTCAATTGCTATAATAAGCGACCCTGCTACTGGGTACTACGTTTTTGGTAAAACTTTTGATTTAACTATTTAAGAGTTCATGCATTTTAATCCATGCTGTCAGTATAAGCAGCACAAAATAACAACAAACAATAGCTTAAGCTCTTTGTTGAGAGAGAGAGAGAGAGAGAGGTGAGAATCTATAACTCACCGAGCTGCCATCTTGAGTGAATAGTTGCACTCATGGTATAATAATACAAGGTAGCATTGACAGTTGCTTGAGAAATCATATACTGTCAAAAAATATACTCAAAAAGAGAGCGCTCACAATCCGCCATTGAAAACACAAGCAATGTTGAAAACGTTGAAGTGAAAAAAAACAACAACCACAGCAGCTGCTGATGTATTTCCACAAAAAGCTGTTTTTGACAGTTTATGTTTTCCTGTTGAAGAGAAAATAAGCAGTTGTCAATGCTACCATGTATTATTATACCATGAGTTGCACTCAGTTTATTTCTGCTGCAGTGTTGTCATAAGCCCAATATATCGTATTTATTTTGATTTTCATACTAAGATTGCTTGCCACTCTTTTTATTTCAATAGCTACTGAGTTAAAAAAATCTAATAAATAGATTGGGATAAATTTATAAATAATTTTAGAATAAAGATGGGTAAAAAAAAAATAATATAAGATTGTCATTAAAGGCCATTAACATTTTTATTAATGGCGAAACTAACTTCTATGATCTTATGGTAAAATTGGATGGTAGTAATCATGGTTGAACTAATGAGGGTGTCGCAAGGGTGAGAGCGAGTGCCCATAAATGTCAAATCGAAGTTGACAGCTCATATAAAATCTGAAAACGAAAATTGATAACATGTAAAGCCGATGAAGTTGTTGTTGCTTTTAATTGATTTTGACATTTGTGGATACTGATAAGAGAGTACGATCAGCCCCAAGATAACCTTATTAATTTAACCATGATGGTGATTTGTAAGTAAGCATGAAAGTTGTGGGGGTGAAATGTTTTGTACTACCATGGCTGTTGTGTGTTCAACTGTCCGAAATGTCATTGCGTTAGGTTGTGGCTTGAACAGATGCGCAAAATATCGAGTCATTATTTAAATATGTTTTCATATTTATATATATATATATATTTATATTTATTATCCCAAGCAACGCTGGGAACGGGTATGCTAGTAAAGTATATAGAACATAAATGCATGCAGTTAATGTAAACAAAAGTGCTGTATGATGTCATGCTCTCTCTCTCTCTCTCTCTCTCTCTGTGTCTCATTTGCGGAACGCGTAATCTTGTTTCCATAGCTGTTAAATTGCGATTACGATTAGTAATCAATTAGATTATTTTTTAAAAAGAATTGTAATGATTATATAATCCTTAATCAAGAATTTTATGATAAGTAATTGATTACGATTACAAATAATGGAAAAATACTAACGATTACTTGAGATTACTCAAAATAATCAAAAATTATCAAAAGTAATCAAAAAAATAATTCGATTACTCTTAAAGATTATCTAAAGGGTGTTTTTTTTTGGGGGTTTGTTTTTCGAATAGAGATAAAACTGGCATTTTGTGGTCAAATCTGGCAACTCTAATGTCTTTTATGTTCAGTTTGGTTTGCCATTTCATCATGAACAGGTTGACAAAAGAACAACGCTTGCAAATGGGCCGAAAATGAGATTGATCTCGATGCTGATTTTCATCGCAAAATTTTGTTCAGTGATGAGTCTCATTTTTGGTTGAATGGCTACGTCAACAAGCAAAATTGCCGCATTTGGAGTGAAGAGAATCCACATGAGATCCTTGAGACGCCATTACATCCACAAAAACTGACTGTTTGGTGTGCTCTATGGGCTGGTGGAGTCATTGGGCCATACTTCTTCCGAAATAATGCTGGAGAGTCAGTTACCGTTAATGGAGACCGGTATAGAGCCATGATAACCGACTATTTTGTTCCCGAATTGGATGGCATGAATGTGGATGAGTTGTGGTTCCAACAAGACGGTGCTACATGCCACACAGCGTCACAATCGATTTATTGAAGGAAACATTCGATGAGCGCATAATTTCGCGGAATGGACCTGTCAATTGGCCACCAAGATCGTGTGATTTGACACCATTGGATTATTTTCTTTGGGGATATGTGAAGTCGCTCGTCTACGCCAACAAACCAGAAACTTTAGGGGACTTGGAGGCCAACATTCGTGGCGTTATTGCCGACATACGGCCTCATATGCTCGAAAAAGTGGTTGAAAATTGGACCTGTAGAATTGGCTTTATTCGAGCCAGCCGCGGCGGTCACATGCCCGAAATCATATTTAAACATTAATGGCATAAAATTATCCTTCCAATAAAGCCAAATTGATGGACATTAAAACGATTTTCTTGTGTTTTATTTCAAATCGAAAAACAAACCCCTAAAAAAAACACCCTATATGATTATTTTTTGATTATTTTAAGAATTTCAGTCTAAAGTACGGAATATTTTGTGATAGTGATGATGAAATTGACACAACGGGTTCTTCACAGGGCACCGTTAAACCCGATAAGTGATCCCATCAGACCAACTGTTCAGCTACTTGCATGACAATTCAAGTGCTGAAATGATTTGGCAAAAGTATGGCTTGTTGAAGGAACCATTTCTTTCATTAAATACTCCTTTAATGCCCTCAGCGCCAGTTGAGAGATTAATTTTTTTTTTGCCGGCATAGTAAACACTCCAAGACGGTATTCATTGTCTGATTTTTCTTTTGAAAAATTAGTTCTTATGAATGCAAATAGTAATTTAGAGTAAAAAGGTTTTATTTTTGTTTCGTTTATGTTGTACTATAATACATTATTTTTCTCGTTCTTGTTTTCTGTCAATCTTTGTTTTATAACGAAATACATAACTTCTTTTTTTTTTTGTAAAAATTCTTAAAATAATCAAAAAAGAATTTTTGTGATTACTTTTGATTCTTTTGGATTATTTTGCGTAATCTCAAGTAATCGTTATTATTTTTTGATTATTTGTAATCGTAATCATGTGATTACGATTACAAACAGAAAAGAATCGTACTTTATCAATTATTTTACCTTTTTGAAATAAAGAATCGAATACGTAATGATTACGACGAGCAATCATTACTTAACAGCTATGCTTGTTTCTATCATTTTTGTAGTTGTCCAAGCTGCGCGTAAAGCGGGAAGTTCATTCACTATGCATATTCATTCATTATGCATATGCGTCCGTCTACTCGCTGAACGCAATGCAATAAAAATATGTGAAAGCTTACAGATGAAAGTTCATTTACTGCATTTGCGTATGCGTCCGTTTACTCGCTACGCAAGCAAAGTCGAAAATATTTCAACTTTTCTTGCGTAATTTGCGTTTTTTGACAGCTCGTTACTAGTAACGAACAGAGAGAAGAAATAAAAGAAACGAGTCAGAAACTCATTCTTAAAAAAATCTTAAAAATTAAAGATGTCTATAATTTTTCCATTGTTAATTTCTCAAAAGAACTTTTATATACTCGGGATTTAAAATTTTTTTATTAGTAAATGAAGACATTTTAAGTATTTTTGTGTAAATACGATAAAAAATTCCCCATTAAGAACATACCAAATATTTTACAAGTTTGTAGCCCTGCTTAGTCTGAATGTAAAACGCAATCATTGAACTCTGCCATAATTTTCTTACGTTAATTCTGCCAGCGAGTAGACGGACGCATATGCATATGCAGTGAATGAACTTCCCGCTTAAGCCTTTCTTTCATTCAGTTTCTCAATTTTCGTATACTTTGCTGAACTTGAAAGAGAGCGCGTGAAAACCACACTCACCTCTCATATAAAATGTCTTCATTAAAAAACAAGAGCGAATATTTTCTGTTAAAACTATGACCAAAATGGTTTTTACAAATAAACATTTTTTGACTGCTTAAGACTTTGAATATACCTTGGTTTAGACATGGGGGCATTTAAACTTCAGCCCAGTCGAAGATCATTTCTTACTAGTTTTTTATAAATTTATAGTTAAGACAAACTTAGCAGTCTTGAAGTTTGCTTCATGAGCTTTCACTGCAAATTAAGCTTAACAAACTTATATCCATTCACAACATAATGTTTTATCAAAACTGTTGGCAGCTCTTATCAGCAAAAAACAAATTCTTTTTTGTATGTTAATTTATTAGAATTGATTCATATTGATTTTTTTTTATGCAATCTGTGATTTTTAATGAAAATTGTGGATTGTTTTTCGAGTTTTGTTTGAACTGAAACAAACTTTTCGTTTACTTCTCTCTGATACTTTTGTTCGTTTACGCATAACTTGGTTGGGCCTTAAGAGTTCAGTACGCATGTTTCTTACAAAAATGATAGAAACAAGATTAAGCGTTCCGCAAATGAGAGAAAGAGAGCATGACGTCACAAGCGATATTGTCAGAATTTAAAATAATATTACTGTGGGACCCATGCCTAATAATTTTTATCTTATTTTTATAATATGTATATAGACCTCCTAAACCTATTGGAGTAATAGAACTTTGTCGGCCTCGAATTTATCTCGAAGGAGAAAAAAATTTTGGAAGTTTAAAAAATTGATATTTTTCGTATACGAAAATTTTCAGTTTTTTATACAGAAGAGTAGATACTTCTATTTTACTTTTCCGAAAGAATTTATTTTCGATTTCGTCAATTTGCCTAAACGATCGCACATTTGCATACGTTTTTGTCAAGCAGAAGTGATGTGTGATGTCATGCACTCAGTTGAGAAAAAGAGCATTACATAACGGGACTGCGGAACGCATAATCTTGTTTCGATCATTCTTGTGTTTCTTATAAGTACTCTTACTCATTGTGTTAAAAAGAACAAATTAAACACTGCTGAGCTGCTCATTTCTAAGCAAATATCAACACTACTAATTATACAGTCCAAAAAAACTTTATCAATTATATTCGTAAAACTTTTAACGATAACGAAACAAGTCGAACCAACAACATAGTTAAATACATGTAAGAGGCAAAGTAAAGAAAAAGTATTAAATAATAATTTGAACAAATATTATCATTTGTCATAAATGTATGCACGTGTAAGTGAGTGAGGGAGTTAGTCAGTGAGTGATTGTATGTGTGTGTTTGATAAGCTCTAAATCATAGAGAAACTGCTGCCTAATTTAACGTCCATAGAAGCACAGCGACAAAAAAAAATAACTCACGAAAAGTAGTAACCGCAGAGTTAATCAAAAAAGTTCCAACTAGCTCAGATAATCCTGAAACCATCCGCACACACACACTTACACACACAAATGACAAAAACAGCCTTATAACCACATTCACACAGCATATCCCAAAATCGCACGCCCGCACACACATATTACCCCACACACAAACACACATACATACGAACTCATACAAACGATTCAACCGATGTAGCCTAATAAAATATGACATAATATTTTATTTTGCAGCCTCAACACGTTGCTTTGTTACTTTACGTTACCTTATGGTACGGTAACGTGCAACTTAACCTCAAAATTCTCAAAAAATAACACACACACACACACAAAGGCGCACATACCACAATACCCAGTGCTAAACCAACACTAAGGCAAGGAAATAAAATTTTGCTATAACCGGCAAAATTTTCATTTCATTTCATTTTTATTTGCTAAACTGCAATTGTTGTCGGTATGTTTGGATACACCTACATATATGAGCCAGTGTGTACATACTAGTATTTGTGTGAGTTTGTGTGTTGTGTGTATGCTATGCCTGTATAAATGTGCCAGCTACGTAAATATTTACGTTGCCTACGTGCAACGACTTACCTAAGCCTTGACAAAAATAAAAAAAAGAAATATTAACGTAACCTCAGTCTGGATGTCCTTATAATCCAGTTTGTTTGGCACGCTACACTGGAATATGCTGACACATTATAAGTGAAGCTTAAAAATTCACTAGCAGCAGATAGAGAGGAGAGCAAAGTAGCCTCTGCTAAAGGGTTCAAATATATTGTATATAGATATGTTTGTTTAAATATGGCATACAAGTGGGCTGCAAACAGCAGCGAGTGGGTGTGAGTTCATGCATTCATGTCACTTTACAAATTCATGCATACCTTCAAGTTCTACATTTTGTCTGTTAGTATCCTTTAAGCTGGCCTCTGCCATGTTATTATCATATTTGTCAACTTGTTTTTTTTTATTTTTTTATTTAATATTTTTGAGGATTTGCTGCTGCTTGACTATAAAAAACAAAATTTGGACTGTTTTTTTTTTTTTGTGCTGGCATTAATGCTGTTACGTCAAACTATTTCGTTTTGATCCTGTGAAAGCAGTCTATATTTTTGGGTTATACTATAAAACGTACCTTGTTATTTTTTTTCCATTTTTTTTTTGTTTTTCTAAATCTTGTTGGCTGCATGCCAGTCATGTATGAGAAGTTTTCGGCTGTGACCAGAGAGATAGTTGTTGGATTTATTTATTATTTTTCCTTTTTTTTTGTTTTTCTTTTTGTCTTGTTGTATAAGAGCTTGTTTATTCCCAAGCAAGAGGCAAGAGAAAAATGTACTTTTATGAACAACTTAAATCACACTAAAGTCGGTCCTTTGCAACTTTGAGATGTGAGCTGAGAAGCGATTAAGAGGATTTAAGTCTAAATCGAAAAATGCTTGTTATTTCAGAATAAACAATTTAGTAAAAATACATACATAAACGCCAAAAATATAAAACAAATAGAAACATCGACTAAAGTCCTTCAGTTTTGACCTTAAAATATAAAAACTAAGACCTTTGTGAATAAAAGAAAAACGAATTGGCCACATTAGCCCTTGAACGGACTTTGTATTATTTACTCTATGAGGCTTGCCATCGTCTGCAGAGCTGACCACCGATCAAAAGAATTAATTTCAATTAAAAAAATTTCTGCCTCACTTTTTAAAGCACCCGGTATGGCACATACAAACCCGGACCGATTCTCGAAATATTCAAGGCGATCTTGTCATCTTTTCCACTTTGTGCCAAAAAAAATTTTCTGCAACTCATATTCTCATA
Organism: Pherbina coryleti; assembly: GCA_943735915.1. Classification (NCBI taxonomy): domain Eukaryota; kingdom Metazoa; phylum Arthropoda; class Insecta; order Diptera; family Sciomyzidae; genus Pherbina; species Pherbina coryleti. Next base: position 147,734,381 of record OX030950.1, on the reverse strand, counting down.
AGCGACTCCAACTCCCCCCGAGAACTTAATACATACTCGTCAAGCCAGTTCCCTCTGTAAGCTATTTACGGGACTTAGGTGTTATTTGCGACAAGGAACTTTACTTTAGGTCTCAATATCATTAGTATCATTGAGAATATCATTAGTAGAGCCGACTATGCACTTGGTTTCGTGAAACACTGGTCCAGAGAGTTCTCTAATCCCTACGTCACAAAATCTCTCTATCTTACCTTTGTTAGACCCATCCTAGAATATGCCAGCCCAGTTTGGTCTCACATCTACAACCCCCATTCAATGCAAATCGAAGGCGTTCAATGAAGATTTATTCGTTTCGCACTTCGTGGTCTTCCTGATTTTGACAGTTTTAACTTACCTCCTTATGCCGTAGGGAAGTTTCCCATGTACTCTTCATTTATCAACTAGTATGCAGAACCATTAAGTGCCCAGCACAAACCCGCTTAACCCTCAAACAGCTGACTGTTCACTTACTCCTATTTCGGCGGACTGGTTTACATTTGTAAACCCATATATAATCCTCATTCGCAGCCTGCGCAGAACGTTATGCGGAACACACGTTCAATCCATTGCAACGCGACAACAGCTGCAGCTTACCGTTATTCGCAGCGTTGCCAGATTTTTTTACAATAACATTAAAATTAACTTAAAAAATAAAAAAAAAAGAAAAATTTAATAAATTCTTTCAATTCTGAAATAGTAAAAAACTGTTATTTGCACTACAAGTCATTTCAAAAAACTATGAAACTGTTTAAAAAACTGTTGTTTACATTTAAAAATGTGAATATGGCAACGTTGCTTATGCGCAACACTGTTATTTCCCCTGCAAGAAGACGCTGCACGCTTACCGTTATGCGCGACACGCGTTCTATTCATCGCAAAGCAACAACTGCTGCTCGTTAACCGTCATGCGCAAAATTGAACAATTTTTTCCGTTTAGAGACCGAGTATCTTTCAAGCAATACATTCCATCGAAGTCTTCAAAATATGGTATAAAAATTTGGTGGGCTGCCAATGCTGCCACTCATTATCCACGAAGAGGCGACATATACTATGGCCGTCAGCCTGGTTAGCCGATGGCCAGTAATAAAAAAAAAAAAAATTATTGGCACTAATATAGTGCAAGTACTCGTCAAACCATATTGGAGGTCTGGACGAAACATCACAATGGATAATTTTTTTACTGGATTGGATTTGACTCATCAGTTGGTGGGAAAAAAGTTGAGTCTCGTCGGCACAGTGCGCAAGAACAAGCGCTGTATTCCCCAAGAAATGCATTGAACTCGTGACAGAAAAGTGGGCGAATCTGTGTTCGCCTTTCGCCAAGACGTCACATTGGTCTCTTACTGTCCAAAGCCAAAAAAAAAATGGTTTATGTTTTGTCCTCGATGCATTCCAACAACGCCACTGATGCAAAAACTGGGAAACCAGAAATAATTATGGAATATAACCTTAAAAAAGCTGGCGTGGATACCATGGACCAAATGCTTGGCAATTATACGTGCAAGCAGAAAAGGCGTCGGTGGCCATTAACTATTCTGAAACGCATTGGATCAGTAATTCTCGAAGCTTCCTTATTGAATTGGCGAACGATTTGGCCACTCCGAACATCAGGCGTCGAGCACAGATTAGCCACGTCAATCGTTGGCCTCATGTTCGAAATGCGATGCTGGACATGCTGGGCAACATGAGTCTTCCATGGGATCAGCCACCGGAATAATTCCAAGCGAATGCAGGAACAGGTATCAAAGGAAAGTGTGTGTTTTGCGAAATAGAGAAAAGACAATGCGTAACCTGAAAAATTTGCTCTTTTTGAGACAAGAAGGTGTGTGATACGCACTGTGTCACGATTACAAAGTGCCCGGAATGCAAATAAATTTTTAAAACTTTCCTCTTATAATTAATTATAATAAATCTTATATAATAATATAATTTATTCGAATTTCAAGTAAAATGTGAATTAAAAAAAAATAAAAAAAACAATGCGTTTTTGCAATTTTGTCGTATCTCCATATATTATACATATGTTTACAAATGTAAACCAGTCAGCCGTTTAGCAGGTAGTCTTGAAAAACAGACAATATAAGGTAAAAAAAAATTTTTCACACTTTTATCTTCTTTTATTCAATTTATAATTGAATTTGTAGTTCTCTTATGAAGTTTCAAGAAATTTGAACAGATTTAATATAAAAAAAAATGCTTCAAAGTCAGAAAGCTTACATTTGTAAACTGTCAGCTGTTTGAGGGTTAATATCATTGAAAACCAATACACGCAACCAACCCACGCGAGGTATAGACCCTCTTCCACCTTAACTTTCATCGCACCGACTATGGATGCAGCGAACCAATAACCAGGATGCTTCGTGTACCAATAATTTAATCAGCGAAATCGATTTTTCTTTGAGCAGATCTCGACTCCGAAATACATTTCTTAACTCCAACGCCAATTGTTCCCCCTCTCTAATGCCTTCTACAACTAAGATATGATGTATATATTAAATCCGTTGCAAATGAAGATACTCACAGTTAAACTTAAGTTTTTAATCTAAGTATTTAATTTAAGTATATTGCTAGTATAAAGCTTAACCAATTAAAAAAATAAATAAACTTAAGCCTTATTTTATTCCTGGTCAGAATCCTTGTCTTCATTCTAGTCCGAATATATGATATCCGAACTTTGTACTTATAATTTTAATGTAAGTTTGATTTTCATTTTGATTTTGATTTTGATTTTGATTTTGATTTTGATTTTAATTTTGATTTTGATTTTGATTTTGATTTTGATTTTGATTTTGATTTTGATTTTGATTTTGATTTTGATTTTGATTTTGATTTTGATTTTGATTTTGATTTTGATTTTAATTTTGATTTTGATTTTGATTTTGATTTTGATTTTGATCTTGATTTTGATTTTGATTTTGATTTCGATTTTGATTTTGATTTTGATTTTGATTTTGATTTTGATTTTGATTTTGATTTTGATTTTGGTTTTGATTTTGATTTTGATTTTGATTTTGATTTTGATTTTGATTTTGATTTGATTTTGATTTTGATTTTGATTTTGATTTTGATTTTGATTTTGATTTTGATATTGATTTTGATTTTGATTTTGATTTTGATTTTGATTTTGATTTTGATTTTGATTTTGATTTTGATTTTGATTTTGATTTTGATTTTGATTTTGATTTTGATTTTGATTTTGATTTTGATTTTGATTTTGATTTTGATTTTGAATTTGATTTTGATTTTTATTTTGATTTTGATTTTTACATTTACATATCCTTAGTGCCATGCAATAAGTCAAGTCGAATTTATTTGATATAAGTGGTTTCCTGAGTGGTTTCATGACGCCATTTTATTTTTGCCATGAGACCGATAACCTCACACTTATTTTCATTCTATAAAATTTACCTAGCACCTATAGTCACCGATGTATAATGCCATGTGTTTTCTTAAATTTTTTAGGCTTTAAATGTTTTAAACGTTAAATTTCACCGTCTTATGACATCACAAATGTTGGTTTTATTGCTATATATTATTTTATTTGCTTTGTATGGACATAGAACAAATTTTTAATGTAATAAGATAAATTTTTTTGTTTTATCAAACCTGAGTATTGTTGCAATGTAACGATATTAAATTTTTGTGGCACAAGTTTGTACCTTCACGAACTGATGACGTCATAATTTGTATTTTTTTTTTTTTTGTTTATTTTTTGTCGGGAAGGCAAATATCTGTCCTTACATTTATTTCACAAATTCACCATAGAGCGTATATACGCACAAAAAAAATAAATAACTGGCCATTTCAGCCCTTGAAATGACTTTGGATCAATTGTGTTGTGCGTGTTATAAAGTTTGTACACAATTGATCGAAAACCGAACCTACATGTTTAACGCCGACCCCGAACGACGATGAACGGAATAGAATGTTCTTGTCCTCAAGAAGCTTTACATGGCATTTTATTACTCTCTGAGTTTTGCCATTGTCTGCAGAGAGGTGGCGACCGTACAGAAAAATTATTTTAATTCAAATAATTTTCTGTCGCTGCTGGGGCTCGAACCCGGGTCTCCAGGTTCGTTAACGTAGCGGCCACGCACTTTAAGCCGCGGACGCCACGCACAAACCAAGCAATAATTCGATATAACGGCTTTGCATTTTAATGTTTTGATTTTGGAGCAGTTCTCTCATCAGCCTCATGACGTTATTGTTTGCTTATTTTTGTTATGAGTACAAAGAAAAGACCTTAGCAGTTATACAAAGTGAGAAGTAACAAAATGCAACAATTTTGCATTTTCGATGCTTAAGTCGATTTCTTCGGATCCTCATGACAGCATTAAAAAAATTTTTTTTTTTTGTCTTATCGTAATTGATCAACCTTAACTGCCGTTTCATAACTTTAAACGTAGAACCTTTACCTAGTGAGTAATAATTTCATGCAACGCCGTTGCATTTTGGAAATATATCTTTTTAAACTTTTTTTTGGAAATTGCGAGTTAAGACGCATAGTAACATGGTCATGCCAAAGGAATGAAAAGTTATTCCAAAAGAGTGTTCTTCTTGTATAATTATTCTCTCAAGTGATGGGAAAACATTCCACTTCGTATCTTTTGAAAACATATGGGTATTATTTTCATACACAGAAGAATCTGGACGACCTCCAAGGGACCGATGAAACTCCATCGTACTAACCGGACGACGCAAAAAATGGACGAATAAATTAAGCTTGTTTTTTACACATTGAACGTTTCCGCAGCATTCAGAGCTTCAGAAACACTGCAATTCGGAGTAGTTTCCTCCGGTTCTTCATCAACACCGTCGCTATCTTTACTCTTGACGTCGTTGGCGATGATATTTTACACAATGTTTTCATCAGACGATTCTTCACAAGTGTCGACAGCATCATTAACATTCAAATTCCTTCTTTGTTATGGGAAGCTGATAATCAATGGTCCTTGCCCAAACGGTCAGTGGTACGTCGGCTTTTTCGTCAAAATCATCTGCGTTTGGAGCCAATTCCACATTGCTTCAGACAAACCCGGCGTGTTTCTGAGAAGTTGTTTTTTTAACTGTGCCACTCATGTCGGCTGCCACCATTACAGTTATTCTTTCCTTTGATAATTTTCCTCCTGCGCATTTTTCGTCTTTGAATTTCAACGTCTTTTCTGGGGTTAGTTTATAAAACAACCATCTGCATTAAAATGTCTTCATCTCTAAATTGCACGCGCAGAGTAGGCCAAACTCTTTCTATCCAATCGCTTACATCACTCTGTTGAACTGACAAAGACTCTGCAGCAATCTTAACAGCAACGATGTTGTATCTTACTTTAAAACGATTTATCGAACTCATTGAACAACAGAAGTTAGGAATATTCAACTCTTAAGCAATAAAGTTAGCTTTTTCTTGAAACAGGGGCCTATTAACGGGTATTCCCCGGTTACGCTGAAGCTTAAACCACTGTCACAATGCGTGATCTATGAGTAAGTTTCCGCAGTCAAAGGAAATCAAATGCAAGTGAAATGAAAAAAGGTCGTTTTTTGAACGCTGAAAACATCATTCTAACTGGACGAATTATCTATGAAATATGTCGCTATAAGCAGATGGTCGTTTAAGCCGGGAGTCGTACTCATTTTTTTTTATTTTAGTGGGCATCCTTCCCTTTTTATTAATAGGGAAGGATGCCCACCTACTGAACACGTTTTGTTTGAAGGCCATAACTTTAGTTTAAAACATAATTTTTCAGAGTTCTTTGGTTTCGTTTGATAGCTGAGTTCAATAGCTAACAATAATTTAAAACGGAATTAAAAATTTAAGAAAAATATAATTTTGGCAGCCGATCTAGCAAAAGTCTCGAAAATCGACCCCCGAAAAAATCGGCCCATCTACTGAACATCTAAAAAAAAAACTGATGTAAAAATTAGAAAATGAAGTTAAAAACTTTAGTTTTTGAGCTGTAATGGTTAGTTTATTTTTTTAATGGTTCACATTTACTTTAAACAATAGAGTGGTTTAGGGTCGATTTTAACTTCATTGATGGCTGCAGCCATCGCATCAGGAGCTATATTCGTTCTGCTTTTCACTTTTTTTTCGGCGATGGCATTCCGAAATTTTATCTGTTCTGAATTCTGAAAGTCAGAACTGACAGTGTTCAGTAGATGGGCCTGTTAAGCAGGTGGGCATGCTCCCCTACTTCTTATTTCACTTAACTCATAATATATGAATTTGGAACATAAAAAATTATAGTTTAAAAAATAAATTTTCTTTTTCCAACTATAAGAGTACTTTTTATAAATTGTAATTTTTGTGGCGTCCGTGGCGTAGTTGGTTAAAGTGCGTGGCCGCTATGTCAACGAACCTGGAGACCCATTTTCGAACCCCAGCAGCGACAGAAAATTATTTGAATTAAAATAATTTTTCTGTACGGCCGCCACCTCTCTGCAGACAATGGCAAACCTAAGAGAGTAATCAAAATGCCATGTAAAGCTTCTTGAGAACGAGAACATTCCGTTCATCGCCGTTCGGAGTCGGCGTTAAGCCTGTAGGTCCATTTCTCGGTCAATTGTGTACAAACGTAATAACATGCACACTTGGAGTACGCAAGTCAAGTTTGGTCTCCAAGTTACAATGTGAATGTTGTAAGGAAACATAAATTCGCTGAATTTATGCCTTACAGCTCCCTATAAAACACCGCTGCACAAAGGGCCCCGAAAAACATGAACCCGCCCTGCAACCCTAAACCGCACCTGGACAAGAACCCGCGAACCACCCCTGTCCATAAAACACGCAGCTGGGCGACCCGCAAACAAACAATAACAAAGCATACAGCAAGCCAGTGGCCTGATCAAAACAATATAACGAAGTCACAAGCAAAAACACACAAACAACATGCATTCTATGCACCCACACGTGGCAATAACAAAACACATAGGGGTCATTAAACAGCGACTATGACAACAATAACATGCAAGGCAAAATGTTGTCGCTATTTCTAGGCGAGAAAAATTCAAGGTCGACATCAGATGGAAATTGTCGACACAAACAAGGTCCCGTTACCCTTTTTGGGGATAAAAGGAGTCTGCGAACCAACAGTGGGTCTCTTTTTGTAGTCAACACGCGAACAACGCACATCGGTGAGTCAAGTGACATAGTGAACAAGTGAGCGAGAGAACAAGTGACAGAGTGAACAAGTGACAAAGTGAACAAGTGACAAGTGAACAAGTGTACAAGGGTACAAGTGACTACGCACGAGTGACTAAAGGCAGTCGTAAAACAGTGTTTCTTGTCGACCCGAGTGGTTTTATACCGGACGGCCGGCGATAAACACACTAGTGACGTCACGAACGGTGTCCTTTTTCTGTCGACCCGAGTGGTTTCATACCGGACGGTCTGCTCTAAAAGCATCCAAGTGGTCGCGCTAATACAGTTCAGCACACTGCGACAACACCAACGACCGACTGTTACATCCGGCCCGAGTGGTTTCATACCGGACGGCTCATCCTGGTGAACAGTGTTTCTTGTCGGCCCGAGTGGTTTCATATCGGACGGCCGGTCATAAAACATACCAGTGGCATCACGAAAGTTGTTTTTTCTGTCGACCCGAGTGGTTTCATACCAGACGGTCTGCTCTAAAAGCATCCAAGTCGATCGCCACTAGGTTCAGACCATATCTTGTACAAGGACAACGACCAAGCATACATCCTGCCGAGTGGTTCTATACCGGACGGCCCATCGCAAGTACCCAGAGGACAGACAAACGAACAGAATCCACGGATCCCACTTCAAAGGACTTCGAGGGAAATCAGGAGCAACGGCCATTATTTAACATATGAATAAAGAAAATATGTGAAATGATTTTTTTTCTTTTGTGAAAACAAATATTTTTTTTAATAAAGACTTAAGTAGTGAGTTTAAATTAACCCTCGTATTTATAATTTAAAGAGACTAAGGAAATAAATTTTTTGTACGAACCCCGGCTATCCGGCGAGCTAACCCCGGCTACAAAGTTCGTTACAATGTTGATCGAATAGAGATAATCCAAAAATGCTTTGTTCGGTTTGCCCTAAGGGGCTTAAGTGGATTTGGCATTTAAAACCTTCCTCCTTATGAGGATCGCTTAAAACTTTTAAAAATGCAATCATTGAGTGAGCGAAGGAAGTCTGCAGATATCGTCTATTTGCACCAACTCATCACCGGTGTATTCGATTCTCCAGAACTTCTTTCTCTTATAAATTTTAATTCTAATCGTAGAAGCAGTAGAAATGCTAACAATTTAATTTACTTACCATTTAGTAGAACAAATTATATGTTAACTGCTCCTTTAAATCGTATGGGTAAATTAGTTAACAATTGTAGCTTTTTTGATGTTAACTCGTCTAAAGGTCAACTCAAGAGTAGATTAAAAATTATTGTGTAATTGCATGGTTAGTCGTGATGTCTTGTGTTGTCCTTGAGCCCAACCATATTTTGGTGGTTAAATTTTTCTCACGTTAGCTTATTTTGAGCCACTAATATCAATATCGTTGAAAATTTCAAAGATTTTTGGGTTGTGACTTTGAATGCGTTAATGACGAGAATGTGCGAAAAAGCTGTAGTAGCTAAACTCTATTGTTATTGCATGTAAATGTTGTTCAGCCATATATAATACACGTTTCATATGGTAGAAAACACAGTAATTTAAAAAAATCAACAAACATTTTGAGCCGTTTGCGCACTATCTCCTCCTCACTGCTCGAAAACAAACGTATTCTAATTACAGAAAATACAAAAACCCCCATATATCCCTATGCATTATTGAGTAGATTGTCCAAAATGTTTTTCCAAATGTCGTGATTTTCTAAAAAATGTTCTTCTCAACAGCCCATTACATGAAAGAAACTAAAGATACGAAATTTTATGTACTTCCCCTCAAAAGTACATATTTTGATCATTATACATGGCTTTTTTCAATTTGTTCGGAGTTGAAGGAACCACTTTAAAAACTGTTTTGTTCTACGCATTTTTCATAACCGCAATATTTTGAAAAATCCTGTTTTTACTCATTTTCTAACCCTGACATTGTTTTAATCTTATATATTAATACGCAAACATCGAATGTTGTCGTACACTTTTTCAATATTTATTTTAGAATAAGGACAATGAAACGTACATAATTCGAAAGGTACTGCACCATAGATGTGCCGAATTATGTTAGATTTTAAATTCATGACCTTTGACCCGAAATATTAACGTTGAAAGTTTATATCAATTTTAGTTAGGGATCTCAGAACTGGGAAGAGGTAGAATGAAGAATGTGGTATCAGATGAAAGGTCTGGCTGCACAATATGATTGAATATAAGATTGGTGACCTTTGACCTCAAATATAAGCGGAAAAAGAGCATTTATTAAATAAAAGCTAAACTATAAGAGATGGAAAAACATGATATAAGAGAGGAATTTAGACATTCATAAGATGTGCAAAAAATACTTTGATATTTTTCACCATCGTTTACGGTTACCCTACAATAGGCACTTTTTCATGTAACAAGTGTCAATATATATTGTGATGGTAAAATTGCTTACAAATAGTAAATTTTGAAAAATTTCCGTTATTTCGACATCAAAATTATTGTGATATCTTGAAAACTATAGATGTTTTCAGTACAACGTTTTTTGTATGAAAATTCGTTGGTTGAGAAAAATAACGATATACGAAAAATTTTTTGCTAATATTTTCCACGAATAGTATGTAAAAAAAATTTGCCGTTATTATGACATAAAAAGTATTGCGATATTTCGAAACCTGTAGATTTTTTCGATGCAATGCATTTCTTAAAGCAATGTCATTGCCTCAGAATGAGAAAAAAACAATTGATATTTCAAATTTTGATTTTGCATGCAAATATCTCAGCCATTTTTCAATCGATATTCCCTAAATTTTCTTTGTCTGAAAGTTTAATTAAATAACTTTTGTTACTTTATTTTATTTACCGTTATCTCACTAATTCAGTTTCTTATGTTGTTTTCAAAAAAACTCTTAAATATTCAATTTTTGCTTAAAAATTAGACCAGACATTCTTTTTTTGTAATTTTATTTTTGTTTTTCTATTTTCTTCTCTCACACTCTTTCATATACCATATCATTTTTTTGCAAAAATTGCTTCATTTTGACACATCATTTAATTAAGTGTTTCTATCATCGAAAATCATGAGCTACCCCCTATGATTTTTTTGATGAAAATTACATTTTTCAAAATGTTGTTTTTGTATTTTTTATAAAGTTCTACAGCTAATTAAAAATATTTCAAACCACTCCAAAGTTATATACACAATATACACAAACCTATGTTTTAAGCCATTTTCTTATCTACTTTATTATTATTATGTATCTATATATAAATGTTCGCAGAACTAAATGTGTTCGCAGAACAGTTAAGAAACATTTTCTCCCGTGTTTCTCAACCAATTTTGATAATTTTTTTTTAAATCAATAAGAGTAGGGAAATGGAGTGCACCGAATATCTCTCAAATCAGACGTTCCATTCTACTGCTTACATTTGATGGGCGTTGAAATAGAGGTGAGGCACTTGTCATCAGCCCAAATTTTCGGTATAACTTTTGAACTATAAGTCACAAATCAATGAAACTTGGTAAGAACTTCCTTCCTTGACAAAGGGGCGTACTACAAACACTCATACAACTCAAAGTTGTTATATCAAATAGCTTTGGAAGCATTTCTACTAGAAAGTAAAATAAGGGAAGTAGGATACTGTGACGGGCATTGGACAAAGGGGTGTGGCTCCACATATATAAGCCACATTTTTTATATTGAATAGCTTTAAAAGTAAAAATCATAGAACATGGAAAATCAGAATTGAGTTACTGTTTTGTGATTTCCTGCTGGTGGTGCGTTTGATGCTGTAAGAGTTCGGTTACGTTTGCATATGAGTGAAGAAAGAAAAAAAATTTTTTCAATAAAAATACAAAACAAAATCAATTTTTAAATGGTCGAATCTCGACCAAAGGTGATACTAGTCTACTTTATTATACATATTATTATTATGTATCTATATATAAATAGGTGTTCGCAGAACAGTTAAGAAACATTTTCTCCCGTGTTTCTCAACCAATTTTGATAATTTTTTTTTAAATCAATAAGAGTAGGGAAATGGAGTGCACCGAATATCTCTCAAATCAGACGTTCCATTCTACTGCTTACATTTGATGGGCGTTGAAATAGAGGCGAGGCACTTGTCATCAGCCCAAATTTTCGGTATAACTTTTGAACTATAAGTCACAAATCAATGAAACTTGGTAAGAACTTCCTTCCTTGACAAAGGGGCGTACTACAAACACTCATACAACTCAAAGTTGTTATATCAAATAGCTTTGGAAGCATTTCTACTAGAAAGTAAAATAAGGGAAGTAGGATACTGTGACGGGCATTGGACAAAGGGGTGTGGCTCCACATATATAAGCCACATTTTTGATATTGAATAGCTTTAAAAGTAAAAATCACAGAACATGGAAAATCAGAATTGAGTTATTGTTTTGTGATTTCCTACTGAATGTGTGTTTGGTGCTGTAAGACTTCGGTTACGTTTGCATATAAGTGAAGAAAGAAAAAAAATGTTTTCAATAAAAATACAAAAAAAATCAATTTTCAAATGGTCGAATTTCGACCAAAGGTGATACTAGTAAGAAGAAATAGGTAAAAATAAATATTATTCTCGAAGTCAACTTCCTTTTGTTAACATATCCTCATTTAGAAAATCGATTTGGCTTTTTCTCCTCTAGCAGGCCGTTTCGTTTCACAGTGCGGTGCCATATGCCAAACACTGAAGGAAGGAAATTATTACTGAAGGAAATTTTGGTTGAACACGTTATTTCTCGAAATTAACCATTCAATTGTCTAGCAAGATGAGCAATTTAACGTCATTGGATTGTTTTCTTTGGGGTTAGGTGAAGTCATTGCTTTATGCGAACAAACCAGCAACTATGACGCCTTGGAAAACAATATACGGTACCAAATGTTTGAAAAAGTGGTCGAAAATTGAACTTCCAGAATTCACCACATCCAATCCAGACTCGCCGGCCACTTGAACGAAATCATGTCAACACTAAATGGCATAAAATTATCCTTCTAATAAACCCACTTTGCAGTTTGAAGCACTTTTAATTTCTACACCCTAACAATAAAATCCGTTGATGGCTGTATTTCTTAGGAAATCGTAACATTTTAAAGAGTTTTACAAAATATCGAATCATCAGATTCGTATCTAAAAAATGCTGACAAGCCCAATATATCGACACATTGGCAACTTTACCGCTGTCATAAACAATTTCATCCCCCAGTTTGATAAGAGTCTGGTTCACGTCAAATTCAATGAACTCGAAACAACAGCAACAATAAAAAAAGATAATTTTTCGGCTACAGTGATATAAAAACAAGAAATTCTGTTTTTTTTTTCTTTTTATTTATTTGAATTTACATTTTTTTATATTACTTGTATTCTTATAATAATATGATCGTTACAAACATTCAGGGAATCTTTACTAAATAGAGGGTTATATGATGGGATATCGATATAAAATAAACAATCGATTAAAAATACTTTTATCTTTAAATATGTATCTCTTGTTATAATATAACTAATTCGCTCCATATTCTCTGTCTCTTTTTAGTTTTCGCATCAATCGCATCGAATCACCAATTCTCAAATACGACGGCGACTGTGGAGAATCCCTTACAATCTACGATTCAAACTATCCTGATCCAGCACGCATAATAAAGACCTTCTGCGACACTTTCTCGCGGCCCATGGAAAAGGTGGACTTTGTGAGCACTAGTCCATCACTTTATGTGCAATTTGATTCAAAGACCGGCTCGTACAGTGGCAGCTCGCTCTACTACTGGGCCCATTACGACTTCTTCAACAATACACGCTTTGGAGATCCCGTCCCTAATACGCTCTGTGACGAAGTGATGTTCGCCTGGAAGCATCCGGCCGGTAAGATACGCTCTCCAATGAATTCACTGATTTTCAAACGCACTGGCGGTTCGGATGTAAGGTGCCAGTACAAATTTGTTACTGACAAGCGGCTCTATGCACGCGCAGTCATCGAAGTCAATTCGGTGTCGTTCAAGGAAATGCCCTACAATAACAATGCCTGCACACGTTGTCACGAAGAGCGCGTGGACAAGCTCGTCATCTGGGAGGAACGCGAGCGCTTTCAAAATAATCTAGCCTGCTTTTGCGACAATATACCGCGTGCGGTGCGCGTAATCTCGTCAGCGGATCAGATGAATCTCGAGATGATCGTGCAGGGTCAGCATGCAATCACCTCGTATTTTAAGAATCCGAATCCGTTGTTCGAGGCTTCATATGAATTTGCGCACGGCCCACTTTGTGGACCGATCACGCTGGGTCCTTCGCCGGATGGCGAGCTAGTGTTCCCCTTCAAAAAAGCGCTTGCCATGTCGACAGGACCCATGGCAAATATGCCGGAGCATCATTATCGTCGCGAAAAATGTATCTGGGAGCTGAAGGTGGCGGCACAGCGTGATCTTTGGCTGCATTTGGAGAAAGCGCGTTTCGGTGATCGCACCTGCGAGAGCGCCAAGATTGAGGTTTATCTAGCTGGACGCTTGGAGCCACGTTTCATTGTGTGTCCAGAGAATATCTCGTTGGCACGAGATCTGCCCATACTGTCAGCTGCCGATTTAGGTGCTTTAGGCGCTGATCAGGAACCTTTGCCGGTGCTCATACAGTACACAGGCGATGGTCAGCCTGGCAAGAATGCATTCCGTCTCGTATGGACCGAGCTGTTCCATCTGCCGCGCAATCCAGATGGCAGTTTGGCCTCATCACTGCTGCAAGATGGTGACTGCGACTTCAAGTGTCCCGGCGACACGAAGGTTTGCGTGCCACGCCATCTGGTGTGTAATGGCATTGCGAATTGTCCCAATGTGACGCAAAGCTCGACCATGGAACAGTTGACGCGTCACATCGAATGGAATCTGCAACAGTTGGGTCTACTGCATCGTGCCGAGCACTATCGTGAGTTTGTGCTACATGATGAGTCACCGGAAATATGCCTAAAGCAGGAATTGGCTGAATTGCCGTATGGCAAGCTGATTCTTATAACAATCGGTTTAAGTTTGATGTGTACATTATTTTTGGCGATCATTTGTCGCATGTGTCGCAGAAGTAGGTACAACAATAACGGCAGCAGATTTTGAAATGTTGAGTGATGGAGTGATGCATGTGAGTGATGGAAAAGTGAGCCTCAGAAGCAGTCAATTCAAAGTTAGCGTTCATGCCGCTTAAGTAGTATCGAAATATAGTTGAACAACTTCATAGAAGCTTTGATGAATTTTTTGGAATGTATAAAATTTTTTCTTAATATTCCTTAAAAATTTTGAATCTTAAATATTTTTAAATTTCCAGATTGTGTTCCGGAATGTTAAATTGAATTTGGAGAATAACAAATTGAACTGAATCGGTAAGAGGCAAAATATAAATAAGAAGAAATGTAAAATCCTTTCATGAATCGATTCAATTGATGTCGAACCCAATGTTGAACCAAGATAGTTTTGATATTTTAGAATACATTGAATGATTCCAGGCGGATTTAAGGTTTGAATAAATGCCATTGACTACAGAAACCATCCGCTTAAGAAAATTTGTAAAGTAAACTAGTTCTTCCTATTCTTAGTTCATATTCTTGGTTAGTTGACAATCTATGCACCCATTTGTTCGCCCCCCTTATAATCAATGAATTTACAGAGTTTTGCACTGGGATGAGTTTTCATGCTGTTGCACTCAAATACCGGAATTTTTCCAATCACGGAAACTATTTCAAAATAGTTGGGTTGGGCTGTCAAAAAGCAAGTATGGAATGCAAATTACGGCAGTGTATGGATAGTTACCAATATTGGAACGCAACAGTACCAATTTATGGATGACAAGTGTTGATTACCATCTGCATTTATTAGTCGAAATTGAGACCGACCTAAAATTCTACAATATTGGGACATTGCCACAAGATTGTATCACGGCGGAACTCCAAGTTGATCAACACTGACCTGCTCGCGACGTTGAGCTACCACAGCCAGCACGATACTCCCCAAGGGCGAGCCCTGCGATAGTCTCCCGGGCAAAACGGTCTTACCTTGACACAGAACGTGAACACCACTGACACCTAACATTGTAACACATGACTGTAGCGACATTTTATTCGCCATTATTTACACCAAGATTAATTCTGAGTCACCAATAAACCTCCTTTCCATTTTTCAACACCATGCAGTCTCTTCCCCAATACTAACAGAAGACGCATCTCTCTGAAATGACTATAGAATAAACTATTTCATCTCATCGCATCCGCTCGGATACTCCGAAAGCACTATATAATCTCATCGTATCCTCTCAATACTCCGAAAGTACTATAGCCAGTTCGTCTCATCGCATATTCTCTCGTCACTCCAAAGTATTATGGCAAACTATTTCATTTCATCGTGTCGTGCTACCTCTCAACACTCCGAAAGTACTATAGTAAGCTATGTCGTTTCATCGCATCCATCTTAACTAAGCCATCAGACATCGTTCAGTAGCTCTTCATTCAATGCACTCAAGCAATATACCACTTTTGCAGTTATACTACCACCCCATTTTTACACATTCAATTAATACACCCAACGACATATTCCAGTGGTATTCTGTTCGCGTTAGCCAAGGTAAAGACTATCCCCGTGCTAACATATTTATTTGGCATAATTACTGCTACCGTACTTTAAGACTACAATTGTAAATCAACGGTCCCAACTGCTTCCCAGATTTGGCGACGAACTCCAGGATCTAGGTAGTCCCTTATATTTACTCAGGATAGAGCTATTTCGTTGCCTGAAAGCATCCTCCTTTTTCCCTTGCTTTGGACAGGCTGGCAAAGTGTATCACCAAACGGAGTTTTATCGTCAGGACCGTTTTAACCCAAATAAGAGCCCTTTGACACACGTTATTTTTGTGCCCCATAAAAAACCAAATTTTTATAGGGTAAGCCGCGTATGTTCCACTTTAGTATGGGAAGTAAAACTGATGCAATGAAATAACGGTAAACCTTGTCCACTTTGGCCATGCGGAAGAAATTACCTTTCTTGTGTTATTATATTTCTTATCTCAATGCTTTAGGAATGATTTAATTTAGGAGAGTTATTGGGTTAACCCCACCCCCTAGCGATTTATCAAATTTTTTAACTGTAAAATGTTGATGAATAAAACAATTAATGAAAAACTGACA
Organism: Pherbina coryleti; assembly: GCA_943735915.1. Taxonomy (NCBI): domain Eukaryota; kingdom Metazoa; phylum Arthropoda; class Insecta; order Diptera; family Sciomyzidae; genus Pherbina; species Pherbina coryleti. The sequence continues at coordinate 147,718,089 of OX030950.1, read as the reverse complement.
GGAATGAGATAAGGCTGTAAGATGAAGTTAAGCTGATTATACTTTTTAAAGTTCTATTATTATTTGATTGGACCTTAAGATCCCTTGTGCCCCTTCATGGTCTTAATGAACCTCTTTAAGTCCAATCTCTGAGATTAATGCTAGTATATGTCCTATATCTCTTGATTGTAATGAGTTATCTGGTATTATGTAGTAACTCAGGTACTTTAGTGGAGTTTGAACATGTGCGGTACACTGTCCTAGGATATGCTTTGCAGATTCTTCGTCCTCCATGCTCAACCTACATGTGTCATCACTAAGAACTCCCAGTTTTGTAAGATGATAGTTCAATCTATGTACATGTGACTTGTTAGCAGTCCTTTTATGATTAATGACTGCTAACTTAGATCATTCTTTGTTAGCTTCACGATTCTTTGTATCTCTTTAGGTCATATGCCGCTAAGAGTGGCCCTTTAACATTGGTAGGTTTCTCCTGTATTTTCCTTTTTGTTTTTCTTCCTATTTGTTTATTGAAAGAAAGAGGATTCCTTTGCCTATCTCACAGAATGGTTCCGGACCAACAAGGGGAGTAAATGCTCCTTTCTTTACAAGTTCGTCAGCAATTTCGTTTCCTTCTATACCTTCATTTCCTGATACACATAGGATCCAGACCCGTTTTGTAGCCCAAGCATATTAAGTTTGTCAAGACACTCCATTACCAGTTTTGAGGTTACCTGGCTAGATTTCAGTGCCTTAATGGGCACTTGACTGTCGGAAAGAACAGCTATGTTTTGGTTCCGGTATTTACGCTTCAGGTCAAAATGTACGTTCCTGTATATCGCGTATATTCCGCTTGGAATATCCTACTGGTTTTGCCTATAAGCACGAAATATTTTATCCCTGGCCCGTAGACTTCTGCTCTGGTCCCTTCTTCAGTTAGATATCCGTCGGTATACCATGTAATCATGTACTGGTTTATCTAAAAGCTTTCAGATAAATCTTCACATATTGCTTTTGCTACTTAGTTCAGTTTGAAATCTTTTAGTGAAACTGAATTGTGGATGTATACTGTCTCTCGTTATTGTTATTTCAGGATGTTGCCTCGATAGAATATGAAACTTCTTTCAAGATGCGCAATCCCTTATCCCCATATCTTCTGGATTAATCATCCTTAGAATAGCCCTCTTCGCCTGGGATTGAATATAAGTGTGAAGAGGTGTTAGTTCTAGTAGAACCTCCATGGATGTTGTTGGATATGTTCGCATGGCTCCGGTGATGCACACGCAGGTCAATCTCGGTAGCTTGTTAAGCGCAGCGATGACTGTATGTCGCTTCGATTTTTTTCGCCCAGATAACTGAGCAATTCCTTATTATTGAAACGCAGACACCTGCCGTATAGGCTTAATTCCACTTTGCCACATGGCAATGGGGTCGAAGTTCATGAAATTGATGCCCAGAAGATTAATCTTCAGGTCGTCTGTGCCATGCAATAGAATATACGACTAAGATATACATTTCATACCTCTCCTGGGTGTCACTTCCATGACTCCAGACGCGACCAACGCCTTGTCATAGCAGTTTCAACACCGGTTGCACACCATACTTAAGTATATATTTAAATTAATAAATACACTGTATGGATAGCAATAAATTCTGGAACGCCACAGTACCAATTATGGATGATGAGTTGGGTCATCATCCACATTTATTGGTGGAAATCGAGACCCATCTAACATCTCTGACAATGTAGAGCATTACCACCCGGTTGTTTAGCGCAACTACACGCCGATCTAAGACCTGTTCGTGACATTGAACTACTACAGCCAACACGATACTCCCCGAAGTGCCAGCCCTGCGATAGTCTCCCCGGGCAAAATGGATCTCGACACCAACACAACACTGACAGATCTGCATTCATCACTCATGACTATGAAGGAAAAACTCATCACTATTGGACGTGCTTTAGAGTAAACATCGCATCTGACTGTGTGTGACACATGATCAGCACTACTTGCACCTTTTCAACCTGGAACTCTGAGGCTACTAAGATGTACTTTTCACCTCGGAGTACCCCATTCTGACACCTCTTTATACACCATTGTATGCATCATATAAACATCGTTTTCCCAGTCTTTTTTAAGACTTTCTGGAGACCACAATGCCAATGTTCCGGTGGAGATTTTGACAGTACGTCTGTCAAGCGTAACGACTATCCCCGTGCTAACAAAATTTAATGGTCATTGCTATTTCTTCGTAGGCATATGCTACCGTTGACCTAGTCAAACGATTCACCTACCCCACAGATTGGGCGACCAACTCCTGGATCTGGGTAGTCCTTTCTCATTTACATAGGATAGGGCGAACCCTTTGCCAGCAACCATCCCCATTTATCCTGGCTTTGGACAGGTTGCTCGTGAAAACAAGTGGACTTACAATCATGGGTCGTAGGATAACTGTATATATCCATCGCAATATTTTTGGAGTGCAGCCTCAGCTTTTTCCTGCTATGGATCATGAATGCTCCAACCGCCTTCTTTGATATTTCGTTAAAATGTGTTTTCCAAAGTAGTTTTTGGTCTATAAATACTCCTAAAAATTCAACTTCTCTTTCGAATTTTATCTCTATTCCATCTAGCTTTATAGGCTTAAGGTGTTCAAGTTTATATTTCCTTGTAAATGGAATAATGCTAGTTTTTGCTGGAATTATGTTCAGCTCTACCTTATTGCACTTTTTTTTTTGTCACCTTTAGGCCCATTTCAATTCTATCACACAGGGTTTATTCGTATTTCCTCCTGCAGATAATAACCTTGTCATCAGCGTAAGCTTCGAATGTTAGTTCAGTTTTCTAAAATTCTTCCAGTAGTTTATCTACTACAATGCTCCACATTAGAGGAGATAAAACTCCCCCTTGTGGACATACTCTTGTTGTATGTAACTGCTGACATCGTGCTGGTACTAGTTTATATTGTCCTAGTACTGACCATGTTACCCATCCATTTCGAAAGGGTGTGATTGAATTATCTCAAGGTGTGATTGATAAGGTGTAAAAAGGAGTGTCATATTGAGTACTCCGAGTGTGAGAAGTTTATCTTAGTAGCCTCGGAGTACAACATTGATGAGGTGTATTCAAGGAGTGTCATAAGTACTCCGAGTGTGTAAAGTAATATCTTAGTAGCCTCGGAGTGCAAGAGTGATGAGGTGTATTAGTTAACTAGTGCTACAGGTGGCTAGGTGTTCATCCCGGTTGTCTCGAGTACCAGTATTGAAATGGAGTATATAGTGGTGACCTTGTGTCACACACAGTCAAATGCGATGTGGTCTGTAGAACGTCCAAATAGTGGTGGCTTTTTTATTCACAGTCAAGTGTGATGAATGCAAATGTGTTGGTGTTGTGATAAATGCGTGTCGAAGTAAAGCCCTTTAGGGCCCGAAAGGGAGTATCGTGCTGGTTGCGCTATACAACCGGGTGGCAATGCCCTACATTGCAAGAGATATTAGACGGGTCTCGATTTCCACCAATAAATGTGGATGGTGACCCAACTAATCATCCATAATTGGTACCGTTGCGTTCCAGCATTGGTGCTATCCATATATACCTATTCTATTCATGCTGACAAGGATACAAGGGGAAGTTTCTTAGGACGCTGGTACTTACATGGCTATCTATTATTTTTTTTAGAGTTTTTATTTAAAAGGATTGTAGACAGATTGGTATGAAGGAATGCAAACCACTTTTGCTTTGGAACTTTCATCATGGTGTCACTGTAGCTTTGTTACTTTTACAAAGCCGCTAGTATAACACATTAAAACTTCAAGCATTTTAGCCGATCCTAAACTTGTTCAACATATTTTACAAAGTTTTTCAGTGCAATTTATGTAGAGGCCTTGAAGATTTATAGCCTTGCACACAAAATCAAACTTTTTTATGTTTAAATTTTTATTGAAAGCTACTAAAAGTAAATCAACTGTTGAAAAGAAGAAATTGACTGCTTCTCAGAACTCATCACGTTTCTTACATAATAACGTGACCTGCATTGGAAAACCATTTGCTTGAAATAAAAAAAAAAAAAACAAAAAAATAAAAATAAAACCGTTAAATAGTTGTGGTTATAAATCTACATCCTTCCCCTAACGCCCCAATTTCTATACAAACCCTTCAAAGAAAGGGCTAACATTTATTTTTTGCACATAGAAATTAGTTTTAAGATAACTTATGTATAACAACATTGAATGAATACCATTTCATGTCCCCTTTAACCTTATCCAACAACCATCTCCAACCATTTCCAACTATAGTGTTCATGTAATGACTTAAGGTTCATTTTTGTGTTTAATAGAAATAATATAAGCACATTATGTAAAAAAGAAAATAAAATAAAAAAAAAAAATAAAAAACATGAAAAAAAAGAAAAACAAAGTATTTAGTTTATAAGTTACTGTAGAGTGCTAATGATAAGTAAAAATTAACATATAAAAATAAATTGTAATGAATAAAATAAATGCAAAATAAGTAATTGAATATTTTAGATTATAAAATTAAAAAAAAAAAAACACACACACAAAGCCAAAAACAATAAAAAGAACCCAATCCCCAAATAAATCACAATTTGTTTTTTTTACGCTGCGTCTACACAAGACAATTGTTATAACAGTTTTTTTAATTTATATTAGTTGTCAATTTTTTTTCAATTCGAAGAAAATTGTCTATCGTGACGTAGGTGGGCTTAACAATTGCATGACAATAAACGACATTTGTTTAGTTTATTAGACGTTTCTTTTGAAAGTGGAAAGAAATAATACAGAAAACTTCAAAAAAATACTAAGTTTGCTTGTGAAAGTGAAAAAACAACAGACTATATACAGTGTTGTGCATATCAAAAGCAACCAAAAAAAGCCATTTTCAAAATTATTATAGTTATAATATATTATAATAAATAAAATACAAAGTAGAAATTATTCTATGCATAACTAAAGCAACATAAACTAAAGAAATTTAAATCGATTGAAAATACAGGTTATAGGGCTAATATTTGGTAAAATAACCTTTATTTTTAATAACCGCAACACATCTGCGTGGCATTGAAGCTATAAGGTTGTCAATTATAGTTTGTGATATGCTTCGCCACTGCTGTGTCAGTGTCTCATTGAGTGCAGCTTTATAAGAAAATCTTTGCCCACCGACTCCTCGCTTAAGGATTCCGAATAGATTTTCTATTGGGTTAAGATTAGGCGATTGAGCTGGTCAATCCAATACCTGAATCTCTTTTGAGATTATCTCTATTAAGAGATTATGTCTTAAAAGCAAACCTTCGTTCTAATTTTTTTACTCAGTACTCAAGTCCACGTATAAATTTTTTTTGATTAATAACAGACTGAGATGATAAAAAAGGATATTTTTGAAAAGCTAGGATTACATGTCGGTCCTCTCTCTGTGTTGTTTTAAGCTTCGGACCAACCAAGTGAAGGGTTTTCACAGTTTTTTTAGTCTCAAACTTTTTTATAAGACGTGAAATATTGATTTATTTATTTTGTACTTTTTGATAAAGAAATTAGTGATGCTCCTGAATCATAATCATCAATTATTGCTGTTTAAAAGGCTCTGGGTATTTATCACGCGAAATGACGTTTTGATAATTTCAAATATCTTCTTCGAACAAAGAAATATTTGCAAATGACTCTTTTCAGTTTAAATCAGTAATAACTAAGCAAAAAATTAAAAATGTGACCGACATTTACAGTTAATCGGAGCAAAAATTATTTGACGTAAGTAAGTTGCTTTTGTTACATACATGATTAAATAAAAAGAACTATTTAAATTTTGGGGAAAGAAGTAAGACGATAAAAAAATATGAAGAAGTTTGCTACGCCCATTTTGGTTGCTTTTGATATGCACAACACTGTATATATTGATTTTTCACTTTCAAAAATATTTTTCACAAAAAAATATTTCAAAAGAAAAAATTATTCAAAAGAAAATGTCGAAAATTGTCAGCCCACGTCAAATCGTTGTTAGTTCAACTGTCTGCCTGATTGTTGAGACAATTGAGCTGCCGACTGAGAACATGTGAGCGTGTTAGTAAAAAATGTGTGAGTGTATTGGAATTGTTATAACAAATTGTCTCGTGTAGACCTTAGGTTATTATTTTATTTTTATTTAGCCTATTATAAAAGGCTAACAGTTACAACAGTTAGGCAGGTACTCATCAGAATAAAGTAAGTATTTATTAACCCTTCATTGCATTACGATGGAAATTTCCATTAAACAAATAAAAAAAAGGGTTGCCTGTGTAGCACAGTGTAACGAGCGAATATAGCGACTGGAAAAAAATATAATTAGTTGCCATAGAATCATGAAATTTAGTGAAAAATAATTTTATAATAAAGGGATTATTTTCAAAAAAAAAAAAAAAACATCGTTCAAATTGAATGAATGGCCTAGCTCCCATATAAATGAAATCCGTTATCAGGAATAAATAAAATAAATAAATAACTGGCCATTTCAGCCCTTGAAAGGACTTTGACCTAGCTTCTTATGATCAATTGTGTTGTGCGTGTTATTAAGTTTGTACACAATTGACCGAGAAAAGGACCTATGTACATGCTTAACGCCGACTCCGAACGGCGATGAACGGAATGTTCTTATTCTCAAGAAGCTTTACATGGCATTTTGATTACTCTCTGAGGTTTGCCATTGTCTGCAGAGAGGTGGCGGCCATACAGAAAAATTATTTTAATTCAAATAATTTTCTGTCGCTGGCTGGGGTTCGAACCTGGGTCTCCAAGGTTCTTTGACATAGCGGCCACGCACTTTAACCAACTACGCCACGGACGCCACTAATCAGGAATCAGGAATAGTTCGCCAAAAAATTATGTCAGATCAAAAAAATTTGGTACACATGGTTCGTTTGAAGTTATAAATAGCTGGTGAGTAATTTAACTAAATCGATTCACTAATACGCCCACCTCCGATGTAGCCGAAATCGGTAATCAGGTATATTTACAAAAAATTATCCCAGATCATTAAAATTTACTACACATACAGTGCCTCCAACGAATAATCGGACAAACATTTTAGATTTATTTATTATATAATATATAACGAATTAGCTAGAATAAAGAAAAAACGGGTACGTCATTTTATTTTCTGGTTATTTTTTATTACAATATGCAAAAAAAAAACAACAACAAAAACTTTTGTAACCAAAACAAATTAACATTTTAAGCAAAAGACTTAATTTCTGCTACTCAACAAATAATCGGACAAAATTAAATTTCAATAAATAAGATGGAAGAAAAGGAACATTGAAACGTTTTTAATATTTTGTGGCATATCCTTTGGCTTGGAGTACTGCTCGAAGTCGCTTAGGCATTGATTGAACTAGATTATTGCAGAACTCAGGTGCAGTTGAAGTCCAGGCTTGCAATAGGGCATCTTTAAGAGCATTTACGGAGTTGTATGGGCGCGTATAAACTCTACGAGCTAGCTCTTCCCACAGATGCTCAATTACATTTAAGTCCGGGGACTGCGGTGGAGTCTGCAATAGTTTGGGACAGTTGTGGATCAACCAAAGCTTCGCAACTCCCGAAGTGTGTTTGGGATCGTTATCCTGGTAGAACGCAAAGTTGTCTAGAATGCCCAATTTTTCTGCGCTCTGTTTGACATTCTCCTTCAGAATCTTGAGATAGACGAACCTATCCATTTTACCATCTATAAAATGGAGATTGCCTACCCCAGCACTGGACATACAGCCCCAAACCATTACAGAACCACCACCATGCTTATCTGTGGCACGCGTGTTTCTTGGTTCGAATTCTGCGTTTTTTGACTCCACACATGCGGGTTCCCGTCCGATCCGTGCAAGTTAAATTTGCTCTCATCTGTATAAAGAACCTTTAAAATAAAGCAAACAATTAGAATAATTATTGATCTTTTAAATAGCTATTACCGTTTTCCAAAACGCGTTTGTTTTAAGCAAATATTCTTGAGCAAATTTGATGCGATGTTTTTTTTATTTTTGGAGCTAATAAATGGCTTTTTCCTCGCGATTCTTCGGTAATAATTGTGTCTATGCAAACAATTCCGGATTGTATTCACACAAACATCATTACCGGTGGATTTTTTTAAAGAAATTTGCAAATCCTTTGCGCTTTTGAATGGATCTTTTTTGATTGTCATTACTATACCTCTTTCTTCTCTTTCATTAAGAATTTTTCCTTGGCCTTCTCTGCTCTTGTATGAAAGCCTAAATTCTTCACGGTACCTTTTTATAATGTCGTGGACAGTGGATCGAGTTTTACCGACCAATTCAGAAATTTCTCGCACTGTCTTTCCTTCCGCATTCAATTTGACAATTAACTGTCTTACTTCAAAAGAAGCTTGTTTTCCTCTTGGGGCCATTACAAATAACACACAATCCTGTTCTAATTTAAATTTAGTACTGGATGGAAGGTAATAGTTCAATAGGCTAATATGCAAAAAATAATTACAAAAAATATAACTACTAACGGTGTTTTTTTGCTTGCTTGTTATTATGTCCGATTATTTGTTGAACACAAGAAACTCACCTCTTCGCCTAAATCTAAACCGGTTTAGTGTGGATAAAGTTTTTTTGTTGTATTTTTTACATGATAATAATAGCAACAAACAAAGTAAATAAACGACAAAAAAATTTCGTTTTATTTCAGCTTCATCGTAATATATAATATATATAATAAAACTAAAATGTTTGTCCGATTATTCGTTGGAGGTACTGTAGTTTTTTTGTAGCTATAAATAGCTGGTGCAAAAATGAACCAAATCGGCCGATTAGCACGTCCACCTCCCATATAGCCGAAATCGGTAAAATAAATTTTTTTTGAAATAAAAAATAAATAACAGAGTTTTGACCCCACTTAAACTAAAAACAAAAAAATGTTATATCTCATAACCTCTGGGCGATATTACTTTCATTACTTCAAACAAACAAGATTTTCGTTATATTATCCATAACTTCGCAGAACATTATAATAAAAAAAAAAACCGGCTATTTTATAACAAATCGCCATAGAAGGCGATATATCACTTTCAATATTAAAAAAAAGTGGCCTCTATGTCAACGAACCTGTAAGCCCGTGTTCAAATCCCAGCAGCGACAGAAAATAATTTGAATTAAAATGATTTTTCTGTACGGCCGTCACCTCTCTGCAGACAATGGCAAACCTCAGAGAGTAATCAAAATGCCACACAGTGGACCGTCCCATACAAGTTAGACGGAAAAAATTATTCTATGATTTTAAACGATAGGATATGAAAAAACATCAAAACAAATGTATGGGAAGTGGGGGTCTATTTTACCCCCTGGGGAGTTATGGGCTGATTTTGTGTTTTCCGGAAGTTGTTTCATTAAAAATCCTATTCCAACGAAAATTTTTAAAGTTAAACTTTGTGCAAAGACGTTTTAGAAATATAATTTCATGGCCTTTCCAACGATATGAAACACTAGTAGATATTCGTGTTATAATTAGAAGGATTTGGTGGTGAAACCAGAATATTTTGGAATAAAAAGAACACATTATTTTTAAGTTTAAAGTGAATTTAAAATAAAAAACACTTTGTGTACCTGCATTTTTTATTCAAAATTATGATCCTTCGTTAAATTTACTTTAAAAATATTGTTACTTTTGTTTACTTTACTCCAATTCTTTACTTAAACATAAGCAATTTCAACTTAATTTTAATTTTCTACTTATAAATGCCTATGTAACTTTGTTAATCTTGATGTTAGTTTCCTAAGTTCATAAAACTTCAAATAAAAACTCAGTTCATGAAATACTTTAATACAAATTCAAGATATATTTATTTTGATATACAAACATAAAGAAATAATCACAATGTTACACCAGATAGTCCAATCAGGAAGGAAAGAATCGTTTTCCTCTGCAGAATTTGGATGTACGATAAGATATGTTCACCATATCAAAATCATCCACACAAATATTAAATTTTTTGCAAGTATGCTTTACCAATTTTTCCATTCTTTTGCTTTTTGTTACATTAGAACACACTTCATAAAACTCAATTCGAGATAAACCCACCTGTTTACTTACCATTTTACTTAAAAAATAACACTTTACTCTTTGAATCCAACAGAAGAAATATTCATACATTAATTGTGATAATAAGCAAGCGAAATTACTTAAACAACAACAACAATTTAGTCAACCGCTAATTTCCAAAAATTGTCAACATGTACAAAGTGCAATAACCTCATTCTGCTCAATGCATTCCTATTAGAAAAAGCAACAACAGAACAATAACACTTGCATTTACACTAACATAATATTTACCTGCTTTTGTTATTAGTGTTACTTACTTTTTGCCCTTAGTAATTTTTAGAAAAATAACATTTTTGTAGGAATTTAATAATAATCCAATAATTATTGTCACAGATTTATAAAAAAATGTTCAGCTATTTTGAAGGAAGTGCATGACACAGGACAGGGAGGAAGGAGGGGTTGATTGAAAAGAATCTTGAGGGGAGTTGCCAAACCTAAAATTGTTTAAAATATTCAGTTATTATAATAAACTTTAAGAAATTGTCGAAATTAAATACAAGGACATACCAGGAAGGATGAAATTTCCGATGAAACATGGCAAAAATTACCTTTTTTGGTTATTCGAGCGTATCCTCAAACAAAAACATAATAATAATGGATAATATAGTTTTTGGTGTACTTCAGAGGGAATAGATGTCAAAGGCAAAAATGTTCCTTTTGCAAAAGTAATGGGGGTCGGTCATACATATTAACGCTTTCCGGCACTCTTTTAAAGTTCATATGCTCAGGTGTATGGAATAAATATATAAAAACCATAAAATTTGTATTATTTTTTAAAATTTGTAAATTTGACCCTAAGGAGTGGTCGGAGGGATTAGGTGTCGAAGGCAAAAATGTTTCTTTTGCAAAAGCAATGGGGGTCGGTGATACATATTAACCTTTTCCAGCACTCTTTTAAAGGTCATATGCTCAGGTGTATGGAATAAATATATAAAAACCATAAAATTTGTATGGGAGCCCCCCTAAGGAGTGGTCGGAGAGAATAGGTGTCCAAGGCAAAAATGTTTCTTTTGCAAAAGTAATGGGGGTCAGTCATATATATTAACCCTCTTCGGCTTTCTTTTAAAGGTCATATGCTCAGGTGTATGGAATAAATATTTTGCTTAATATTTTTTAAAAAAGATGTCATCAAAAGCGAATTGAATAATTCTACGTCTTGTGTTACGACATAGTCGAAACTACTGTATCTTTTTTACTGCGATGCCTTTAGTGTGAGAAGTTGCATTGTGAACACATTATGTATTTATTTTAAATTTTAATAGAGAATTTATCGAATAAGCTTGAGGTGTAAAAATGACACACACTGCTTCACTAAAGTTTTATTGCAATTTTCACTAAGTAAAGTTATGTTAAAAATCACGTCATGCATGTCAAATATTTGAAAACGCACAATTTATTCATTATTTAATTAGTAATTAATTAATTAAGGCAGTTATTGTGGCAACACAAAACCCAAAAATGCATTGTATAGCATTTAAATACATAATTTCTGCCGCTGACCACTTTGCACAGTTAGCGAAATGATTTGATATTTAATTGAATTAACCAATGCACAGAAATTGAAATTTACGGCTTCTGTAGACGAGTAGGTAGCGCACTTTACTGCCACCCCAGAAGTATCGGATTCGAATTCCGGCGTTGTTATGGTCATTTGAAATCAACTAAAATTAAAAATCCATCGAAGCAAACCGGCGTATGACATATCGTGAGATGGAGTCATCCTAGAGCATTACTTTTCCTTGATCATCTTTTTTTCTAGTATGAAGAAGGCTGCATTAAATTCACGCTTATTATGACCTCACGCAAAGAAAAAAAAAAACGTTTATCGAAATACTCAAAAATATCCAAAAATACTCGAAAATAGCCGGGTGCCTGGGTGCTCGAAACTTACTTCTACACCGAGAAAAAAGCTTATGTAAAATTAATAAAAAACCTAGTATGATTTATACGATGGCTTTGGCAGTTTTCAGCCTCCTAAGTTTTTGGGCAAAACACCTAAGTTTTACATGTGAGCTTACCGATATGGATTTGGATGAGTAATTAGTGAAGTATTTTGTAATTTACACATTAGCTTCGACAATTTATATGAGCGTGCTTGCTTATTCTGCCGAACAAAAAAACTTTGTTGAACTAAGAAAATTTAATTAGGTAAATAAATATACAGGGAGAAGTATAAAATATTAATACATCTACTTAGGTAAATTACTTTATATTGTTTTTGTAAAAAATTTCCAAATACAAGTATGTAATGTACATATACTTAGGTAAAATTTTGTATATTGCTGTTATGCAAATTTACCCAAGTACTTAGATGAAACTTCTCAATAAAATGAACCAAAATTTTTAATTTTTACTAAGGAAAACATATTTTATTAAATGTAAATATACATACATTTACAAAGTTTGCAAAATAGATTTACAAAGTAAAAAAATCATGCATTTAGATCGCTTATTAATATATCTAATTAAATGCGAAGAAATGCACTCACGAAGCATTGCGCTTGGGCTAAACATGTAGGCTATATCATTTGCATTTCGAAAACTAATCGAGAACTATAACAAACCGCGAATATTCAGCGATAAATTTTGATCATACCATTTTGATAAAGTGTCAAAACTTTCGGTGATTTACCTACACTATTGGTTAGAATGTGTTTTTTTTTTGTTTTTTTTTTATTGGTTAGAATGTTATATTCTTGGTTTGGGTGAATCAAACATTTTTTTTTTTGGCAGGGTATCGAAGTAAATGCTCTGTAAGCAATGTATTAAACAATATATTACTTTGGTGAATAAGCATAAGTTTCTAATGTCCATACAATTATTTTTACCTAAGCCGACTTAGGTGATTTTACTATTGCTTTTTTCTCGGTGTAGAAGGAGAGATTCGTTTGCAATAAAGTCATAGCCATACATTTGGGCTCATATTAATTTCGGCGACTGTCGTTGATACGTTCTGTATTTTTAAATAATTCATTCATCTGCATTAAATTGCACACCAAACACACACAACCATTTACCACCACATAATTATGGGGCAATTTAATTAATAGTATATGCGCTGATATTTTTATGTAATATTTGTATGCGTATGTGTATGTAAATACATAGCAATTTATTAATATTTTTGTTGGGGTTTTTTTCAGTATAAATAACGAGAAATAAAAAAAAATTTTAAAACTTAATTTCATTAATATTGTGTATTGCAAATTGTAAAAAACTATGAAAAGTTCATACCCCTGTGAAATAAGTATATGTGCATCAATTTAATATGTAGTAAACAACTAAAAACGATCGGATTTTTTTTTCAACTTTATTTTTAACATAGTATTAATGAACAGCAACAAGAAATAGCACTATAGAATAGTTAATAGTTAATAAAACAAATAAATTTTAAAAATTAAATACTAACACCCCATAGGAAATAAGTATTTGTGAATGACTGGATATGTTGAATTAATAATAGGGTAGATTGGGTACTTTTGAAACATTTAGGGGTTTATCGTCCATTCAATCCGCATTAGTTAAGCGAGCAATGGCTGAAATAT